>CM053507.1:75016166-75365856 GCA_028627145.1 Eidolon dupreanum | reverse complement strand
GAGGAGAGGAGAGGAGAGGAGAGGAGAGGAGAGGAGAGGAGAGGATGGGACAGGAGGAGGGAGAGGAGAGGAGGAAAGCAGGGAGGAAGTGTGTAGGGAGGAAGGGATGATAGAGGGAAGATGGTAAGATGGATAGTTGGATGGACAGATGGATGTATAGATGGATGGATGCCACAAGCACCTTCCCAGCAAAAGTTTCAACATATTCTGGAGTTCTAGAAATTTTCTGATCAAAAAACAAATCAGATTAATTATAATTTATTTTTTTTAGGAGAGGCAGCCCTTGGTTGACCTCACAGATTGCAAGGACTTTGTCAGTTTACAATCCCTTATTTTTTAAAATTTTTACACCTACAGCACCTGGTCGTCCTAGGTGGTCTCCCATCCAAGTACAACCAGGTCCAACCCTGCTTAGCTTCTGAAATCAGAGGGAATCGGGCTTGTTCATGGTAGCATGGCCATAGACTATAATTTCTTTAAAAGGTGATTATCTATAACATTATCTTCAAAAACAATCTAAAAATCTAGTATGGCCTTTAAAAAACATCTTAATACTACTAAGTAAATACAGTGGAGTTCCTTTTTTCATAACTTCAAAGAGTGACTTTTTTCTACATTTTTGAGTTGCCAGTCTTCTAAATTCTTCGAATGTGCTTCTCATTATATAACTCCTAGAGTTCTAGGCTAAATGTTATCCCTAGCAGGGTTCAAGGTATTAATTTTAACAAAATCTTAATGTAATGGTAAAATGTATCACATTTATTTTTTCCTTATCCTTGTTTTTCTCAATATCTTATGAACTTAAGATAAATGATCTTATGTTCCTAAAACACCCCAAGTTTTATAATGCTTTATTTGTGATATTTGCGAAATAGGCAATTTGAATTTCAAAGTTCATAATGCAAAGTATGTATTATAATAGTGACAATAATTAGTATAACATCTTACTTAACTCAATACCTATATTTATTGTAAAAAATTAATACTACCCTTTATACCTGTAGCAAAATGAAAGTTCTCTCCTAAATGAACTAGTTTTTAGTATCCTAAATATCCATACCCATCAAATGTGAACATTAACTTTTAAGGGATAAAAGAAAGAAGAAAAAAAAAAACAGATGGGCATCTACATTACAGTTTGCAAAGAAATCCTGATAAAGACTTCAGAGGTCAATGGTCCCAATTTTCCCTCTACTTTGAATCATATGATAATGTTCTTAAATAAAATATTTTTTCTGTAGTTATTTACATCAAGTTATTTTTATCAGCTAGTCTATTAAAAAGTTCTACAGTTAACCATTCAAACCTCAGCACTGTTTTCCACGTACATTAAGAACCTTGAAAAACACCAGATCTTAAAAAAAATTTTTAAAAAGGTAACCTAATATTAATTCATTTTCTTCCAAACGAACTGTAACTCCTAGTTCTACTCCTGTAACCAATTCTGATCTCCATCTAAGATATAATTAAGCGACATTCAAAAACAAAGTGCAAATGCACAAATAGGGAATTTGTCATTTCTCCCCCTCAAACAACTACTAGTTATATAATATTGCTTCCCTCATAAAAGGGAATCCATTACCATCAGCAATTCATGTCTCTGCTTCAGCATCAGATGCAAACAGGATACGGAAACAAGATCTCCCTCCTCCATTTACTTTTTGTTCATTCCAACCTCTGGACATAATCCTCAGTTCCATTCCACTGGCCTGCTTCATTATCTGACACTTCTGATTTTTACCTTCTCAAGTCTTAGTGACTGCCCTAGTGTTACATTTCTCCGATTGTTGTGTTATCCAAAAACTACAGAATGAGTATGCTCATTCTCCCCACCCCCAACAAACCCTTCAAAAAACTTCAGCTTAAGAAAATACAGCTTGAACAATTTAATTCAGATTCAAGTTCATTATCCTGAAAGCCTCTCCCTATTCTGTTAAAAATGTTTGACTTTTCAATAGTAATCAAAAGTTGCTTTTCATAAAAATATATCTCCAGTTGGAAGACGTGTGCACAAAGGGCTTTGTTAGAAAAGTAAATGCTTTTTCCCCCCAGACTTCATCCACAGAACAGTAAGTCACTATTAAAACAAAATGAAACAAAACCCACCCTGATTGTGTATTAGCCACCTGAAGTGGCATATCAGAGAAAGCATAAGAGTAAAGAACCTTCACTCCACCTCAGCCAAGAAGGGAAGCAACAAATAAAGGCAATTTTCATAGAAGAAAACATCCAAAGATGTAGAAGCTATTTATTTTAGAAAAAGGGAGAAGAGAGAGAGAGCAATAGAGAGAGGCTTATGGTAGACAGATTAACTAAAACTCCCTTATTAACCTACACTTTAAAAACTAACTGTAAAGTTTGAAAAGCAAAACTGAACCTATCAAAATTTAAAGTGAACAATTTGTCTTGATAAAAATAAGATGTTTTGAACTTATTTGGGGCAGAATTATCTTTTAGCCCCATATACAAAACTATTATTGCCGTCTCACAACCTTAAAGTTTTAACATTAAAAATCTATTCCTTTTATCCTATATCATATATACTAAGCCATTCTGGTTTAAAATTACTTCTATGCCAGCATTTTCTAGTATTGTTTTGCAATGAAATCTGTACAATTAATAATAACCTTCTCTCTAATCTTTCTAGAGAGCCAAGGATGACACATCTCCTTATCTCCCTATTTGTTCCATTAGATTGACATATTTTGCCTCATCTGTCACCTTCCATAAAACTCTGCTTTCAGATATGAGTTAATTCATTTTTAGTTGTCCTCAATGTTCTAAAATAGTGATGTTTGACAGAATTAATACAGTGCTCTAGTTCTCTCTGTTCAACTGTATTTAATTAAAGATCTTGGAGGCCATTTTTTTCTCAGGTTATACCATTTAAAGAAGGAACATTACTTCCTCCATGGACAATACGAATACACTACACCGCATGGCAACAAAGCTGCCTTCCTAAGGTCTCCCATTTAACAGACTGCTTTACTATGTATAAACTACCAGCAAGACAGATTACCATTTTATTTCACTTTGATTTTACTTTTCATATCTTTGAACCACAACTCTACTATACCCTACGTTCTCTTACCTTAGAATTTCCAGAATCTTAACATTCCCTTACATATTAATTTTATCACTGCTTTTGTTTCAAAAAAAAACCTCAAAAAGTCCTAATGGCATTTAATCTGAAGATTTTTGTATCTCTAGTAACAATGTAGAAAGTCTTTAAGCAATCAGAGCTACCTTGGAGCACATATTAAAAATTCCTGTTTTAAATACTTCTGAATTAACAGCTTTTGGAGAACAGCCCACTCTGGTATGTCATAACTTTCCATTCTAAAGGTAGCACGGATAATTTAAATTGGCACTTGCTATTTATTACACAAATAATTGTTCTCTTGGATGGCCTTTTGTAAGCTAGCACTTCCTAATCATTTTTTAGCTATATCAGAACCACAAGAGACATGTCAATTTAAGCAAACCTCAGAAGCAATACACTAACAAACAGACTCTAGGTGGTGGTATAGGTTATTTTTTATCACGATGTTTTTCTTAAAACTGCAAGAATCAGAAGAGCCTTTAGTTTCTTTCACAGACACTTCTTCATTGGAAACTAATACTATTTCAGGGTATTTAATTAGTAAAGTTCTACAGAGTTTAGAGACACATGCAAGAAGTGGGTCTAAGTCTTCCCATAGGTGTTAAACTTGGTTTTCAACTACCTCATTTACTCTACCTCATTAGAGTAAAACCAAACAATGAGAATTACTTTTTTTTTTTCCCCCTCACAAACCTAGGGCAGATTCAGGGTTAAGTATGGAAAGAGGTTTTTCCCCACCGGAGTGTATGAAACAGACCAAAGTAACATTTCTACAGCCTGCAGGGTAGTAGCTGTTCCACTGACTGATTCTTCTTTGTTTCCAGTAACTAAATCCAGGCAGAGAAAGTTACTATTGGTCATGAAACCACTAGTCTCAGAACCAATAAAACTCAGTCCACATTACCAAATCACTGGGCAAAACCAGTATAACTTACTTCGACACTGAAAAACATTTCAACATACTCCAGGCAGCTGAAGCACCATTTGTTTAAAAAGTCCACTTATATCAGTGTCTCTTCAACAAAGGTAGCAAACTGGTGATTAAACATTGAATAATTACATCAGGAAGGTGCCACCCACTTGTTAAACCTCTGATTCACTAATAAGCAGGTTCAATGCAATTCATAACTTTAAATAATGAATTACCAAAACCCTTTGCTTCACAAATTCTCTCCAAAAATGTAAAGAGCATCCGTCATACATAACCATTTTTTACTTCAGACAAATATATATAGTTTCTCTTCCTCTAAAGAATTCCCTCCACCACGCACAATCACATTTTAATCATTTACATTACTGGAGACAAAATCCAACTCAGTTCCACCAACTGAGTGAAATGTCCTTGTACCTGGGAACGTCTTATACTTCTTTTCCCCCAAAATATGTCTTATTAAAAAATATTTTAAAAGCTCAAAAGTACTTATCATTCTGTTCTTTTACTATCTTCTGAACCCAATTAAGTCATTAACGAGATAGGTGGTAGAAACTCCTGTAATGCTTCAGAGATCAACATGTGTCACAGGCTCTCAGACAGTTGATTCCTTTGTTCCTTCAGACTGAACACCAACTCTTGATTAAAATTTGGAAACTACTTTGGAAAGGATGGGAGGAGGGTTTATAGAATATTCCCAGGGAAACCCTTTATAAAACAACATTCACTAGTAGTAAGAACACCACAGATGTAGGAGGAGAGAAAAGACGCCTCGTAAAGCCTCTCAAGACCTCCATGGGTTCACCCTAAATGTGAGCCCGTTTCCTGGCTCAGGGATAAGGCGATGGCTGAGGCCTCGGGTCCAAGGTGCCTCACCCTGGGGAGGGGAAGGAAAAGTACTGACGAGCCGGGCCTGGGGGTCTGGCAGGAGCCGGGAGCGCTGCCCGTCTTCCTACTCACTTTTCCCCGCCGGGAATCCGGAGAGCTCTGAGCAGGGAGGCACCCGGGCCAGAGGCGGGGAGCTGCGCCCGGCGCCGCCCAGGACGCCCCGGGCAGCAGGACCGAGAGCTGCGCGGCGAGAAGCGCCCGGGACTCGGGGCCGAAGGGGCAGCCGAGCGGGACACGACCCCTGCCCGGTCACCCAGCCACCCCGTGCGCGGCTCGCAGGGCAAACGGCGGCCGCCCCTCGACCCAGGACCCGCCGGCGAGCCCGGAGCCAACTCCACAACTTGCCGGCCTCGCTGCCGGGGGCCCCGAGTTCCCGGGGAGATTCGGAGCAGCAGGAGAGGCGGGATTCCCCCGGAAACGATTCCTCCCGCCGCCGAGCCCAGCCCACCGTCCGCATTCGCTCCCGCGGCCGCCGCGCCTGCCTCGCCGCCCCGACGCCCCCACGGCCCTGCCCGCCACCGCCACCGCCACCGCCACCGCCACCGCGGGCCGCGCTCCGGGCCGTTTCCGGCGGCGCCGCCGGCCGCTCCTCCGAGTCCCCCGGCTGCGGCCGCCACTCACCCGAGGCCGCCGCAGCTCCGAGCCTCGGGCTCCGTCAGTCTCACTCCACGGAGGAACCCCGCCGCCCTGTCCTCGCTCCGCGCCCGGCGAGCTCTTCCCTCCGACCGGCAGCGCTGCCAAACGCAGCGGCGGGCGCGAGGCCACGGGCGCTCGGGCACGCGCGGGCGGGCGTGGGGTCGGTCGTCCCTCCGCCTCGCCGTCGCCTCCTCCTCCTCCGCCGCCGCCGCCACCTCCCGAGTTCGGGGCTCTGCAGCAATGTCTGCGAGGCTGACTTTGAGCGCCTCGCTCGCCGCCAGCCCGCAGCCGCGCTCCTCCCTCCGCCGCCGAGTCCGCCGCGGCCCAGTCCCTCCCCTCGCCGCTGCACGCCATTCAGCTCCTCAGCCAAGTTTCTTAACCCTTTTTTCCCCCTCCTTCCCATTGTCACGGGGCGAGAGGAAGCCACTCCGGTCCCGGCAGCTCACCGGAGCTGAGGAGCCCCCTCTGTTGTGTTGTTTTCCTCCCTGCTCGCCCTCCGGATGGCCGGGCGGGGGCTGCAGGGCCCAGAGGCGGCGGGAGACCGCGTCGGCCGGGAGAGGTGGGCGCCCTCGCGCCCCAGCAGTCTCCCTGGGCTCCCGGCTCTGTCCAGCCGCCCCGGACCTCCGAAGGCGCCTGGACAGCTCCTCCCTGGGGCCCGGGGCGTCTTTTTCGTCACACAGGCCGAAAGCTCGCGTTTGGGGCACAGCCTGGGGGCCAGGACGCCTGGATGCTGGCGCCTTAAGGGTCCCTCCCATTTCACCCCACAACACGCGGTCCCTTGGCTCCCCTCACCCACCTCCAACTTCCACCACCTTGTAACCTGTGTGTCCTGCTTTAATCTTGTTGGGGAAGGGGACGGGCACTAACTCCAGGTCACTTTGACCCCACGCCCAACACGTAGTAGGCACCCAGGAATAAATATGGAGTGACTCCAAGAGGAAAACTGGGAAGGAGGCCTGAAGAGTGCCCCGTTCAGCTCCTTGGACGGACGTAGGTCTCAGGAATAGGGTTTATCTTCAGCTGCTTTGTCACTGCGAAATCTCCAGCGGAGTCTGTCAGCGAATCTACTTACTCATCCCCGGGAGGAATTTGACCCTACAAAACAAGGCAAAAGGAACAGGGCTGCCACTTCTTCGGCAGCTCTCCTCAGTTCAGTCTCCGAACAAGAAATAACAATTACATCACGAGGCCCGGGCGGCAGCGCTGTGGAGCCTCTGGGTTTCCTGCAGCCTAATCTCTCTGAACCCGCCTCTAAATTGAGGGGATATGGATTCGTGAAGAGAGAAAGTGGAGAGAGGGGAGAGTCATACGAAACCGTAATTTCCCCTTCTTCTATTTGCTGTTTTAAAATCTTGTCCTCAACGCTCCCCAAACATCTAACTAGAACGATTCTCCCTCAACACCTCCCCAGACGTCAGGTTTCTTTTTGACTCTAACATCTAGCATTTAGTAACTCGCCATGAAAAAATTACCAGGGGAAATTAGTGCCATTGCTGAAATTGTTTGTGCTTGATACAAAAACGCCAGAGGACAGCTTAGCCTCACCCTAAACTCTGAAATGGCATGCCTGTGTTAAAACACTTATTACACAAAACAAATGAGTGTATGAAGAACTTCATTCTTATATGTAGGTTTTCATATCCTTTAGAATTCTATAGCATTTGAAAACAGAGTTGCTAGTGTAATTTTTAAAAATGTATCCAAGTCATAAAACAGCCTTCTATGTCTGTTATATAATGGTCGTAATGTGCATGCAGAATTTCATTTAACCTTTAAAGATATGAATGAGTGTTTTGGAATATTTTCACAATCTTAAAAGCAAAAGCAGTTTTTCAAATTAATGCTTAATAAATCTGGCGCCTAGCACAGTGCTGGGCACATGCTAGGACTATTTCGCTTAATGGTGATAGTGCATTTTAGAGCAATTATTTCACATCACGCTAGCAATTCAACTCTACAATCTGTTGCCATCCTATATAGATTAAATCTCATAAGATAGCTTATTATTTGCAACTTAGTAAAGTCTGCTGTTCTTTAGAGCATCATTTATCCAGGATTGATGCAAAGCAAACTATTCCAATTAAGTGATGATCTGCATAATTAGGGCTTGCCTCTCTAAAGAGTCAAACTTTTTTAAAAAATTGCTTTAAACTGTTACACAAAGATTTTCTAATATGTTTTATAAATGTTTCTATTTTCTTAAGCAGTTTATTGGACTTCATTTGGCTTTCTCTTGAAAACTCAGGGTTAATTATATTAAAAGTATCTATTATAGTAGGTTGTAGTGGATTCAGCAAATACATCAAGTTCCCATTCAATATGAGGCTTCTTCCTAGGTGTTAGGGATGCTCCCAGGAGGTACGTAAGCTACCCTCACTCTACTGAAGGACTCTGGGACACTGTGAGCTAGTGATTATCTCTGCCTTTTGTAGTTCCTTTCTCCCCCCTTCACTAACCAACAATCTTTGTTGTCCTTTCTCTGTTGCCAGCATGCCTGCAATACTCTCCTGCTCTTCTGATTTGGCAGCTTCTGGTCTGGTGCTGACTGAGAATCCAGATAGCCTCACTTGTCACAATTCAATCTAAAGCAAAACTAAGTAGGTTCTATGTATAGGGCGGATGTGCTCACCAAAGGAGTAAGGCACATGAACCTTAGTGCATGGATTTTGAGACAGATATTTGGACTACTAAAATGTTTGAAAGCATATTTTTTTCTTCTTTACTGGGTTTTGGATCATTGAGGGTGGTAAATAAACAACTTCCAAATAAGTGAGGCTACACAAATAACCTAATAAGCCACGCAAGCATGAGTACTGCCTTTCAATACTAGCGTTAAAAAGTTCACTGCCATGTATCAGATGACTTAACAAAGCTACTCACCTATTAGTAATATATCTTCTCAATGCCATAGAAATCCAGTCATTGAAATCCTGGACTCTTTTTGATAATGCATTAATGTTAAGTAAATTACACACCTTTTGTGGAATTTATTTTTACTCAATCGTGCTAATTGGGGCCATTGTGTTGTTTTTATTGTTTTTAAAAAATCAATACCTAAATTTCCTGTCTAAGAGAGTCATTGTAAAGATACTGAGGCATGTAAGTCATATAGGAATGCCTGTTCATTAATTTGTATTTTTAAATTTTTATTTTTCAATTATAATTGACATTCAATATTATATTAGTTTCAGCTGTACAGCATAATGGTTAGACATTTATATAACTTATGGAGTGATCCCTCCCATAAGTCTAGGCCCACCTGTCACTATACATAGTTATCACAATATTATTGACTATATATCCTATGCTGTACTTTACATTCTCGTGACTATTTTGGAGCTGCCAATTTGTACTTCTTAATCTCTTTGCCTTTTCTACCCACCCCCCACCCCTCTCTTAGATTTGTATTTAAAGATAACTCTCATTTTAACTAATTGTGATGTGAAAATATGCCCTTCAGTGTATATACTTAAAAACACAAGTATTTCTATGAACCAAGGGTTCCTATGGGATCAGATACTTATAGTGCAGGCTCAATATGTTTATTGACCACAAAGAAGTAGTCTAGGAGAGGTATGTTTATGATGTACTCCCTGAATCTCTTCTCTAATAGTATTTCCCATATCATTTTGTGACTGAGTGTTTACTTGTCTGTGTCCCACTCTAAATGCAAGCACTATAGGCACAGTGTCCATATCCCTCTTGTTCACATTTGGATACCTCCACCATCTATCCCTGTGCTCAACAAACAGTAGGTATTTAGTAGATATTGGGCAAGATACTGTCATATTGCAGAGAACAGTGTTTATTTCTATTTGGGGTACAAGTGTGGGTTGAGGGGATTCAGAGAAAATTTTATAAAGAAAATAATGCTTCAGTTGACTATTAAAAGATACGGAGAATTTTCTAAGTAGGCAAAGTGGGAAAGGGGTTCTCAGGAGAGGAAGAAGATAGTAGAGAGGTGTGAAGAAAACAAAAATATGCATTGAGAAGTACTGACCTCACATTATACACTTTGAACTAGTAACGTGAACTATGACAACGGACAAAAATATATACAGGTCAAAATCTAGTGCAGTTATGCTATTATAGTCTCTTAGCCTCTAGAGAAGTTCTGTCTAATAAAAATATAAAGCGAGCCACAAATGTAAGCTACATATGTACTTTTAAATGTTTTAGTAACTACATTGAAAAAAATACAAAGAAATAAAATTAATTTTAATAAGATACTTTATTTAACCAATATACCAAAAGTATTATTTCAATATTTATCCAGCAAAATAATATTCATTACATATCCTACATTCTCTTATTTACTCTAAGTTTTCAAACTCCAGTGTGGCTTTTATACTTATAGCACATCTCAATTTGAACTAGTCACACTCAAGTGCTCAGTGACAATATGTGGTTAATGGCTGATATATTAGACAGTACAATTTTAGAGAATAAATGAAATCTTTAATAGTACAGTTAAGAAAAAATTTTTAAATGGAAATCTAAATCTTGTTAAAGCTAAGAATTTATTTGTTGGTTACTGGTGTGTCAGCTTTAGTATATTATAAAGACCACTTTCTTGCATTTAAGCTTTTATTCCAATTAGACAATCAGCAAAGTTTACATTTTACGTACTGTGTATTCATTAACCATACCATAGACACAACTACTCCTGGCTCTATTAACTCTGGTGGTGGACTCTAAATGTAAACTGGCTTTATGGCAGAAATAAAACACTATACATTTGAGTTGAATAAGCTTTTAAAGAGTCTTCTCTAGAACACAGAACTATGCTAGTTCCTGTCAAGCATCTTCCTAGCTATAGAAGCTCAGGGTTTTGCTCTTCAATTCTCCCATGCCCAGTTACTTGTGGACTATGAAATCTACCCCAGCCCTTGTTTCAGGCAGTCACCTGCCTGAAGTTGCAGCAGTTATTATGTACATTGATGTCCTGAGCACTGAGAAAGGTCTAAGGAGCTAAGATAAAGATGTTTAGATACCTCGTCTGCAGGTTACTATGCAGTTTTCCCTAATGAGATTGGAGCCTTTTTCTTTCTGTGGGGCTTGAGTGCCAAGAACTGGCAAAACCAGGGCACTCGATTTCTACACTAAAATGAATCATGAAAACTGATCTTTAAAAAGTGTCTGAAAATTAAGTGGTCTTTATAACATAGCATAGCTAAACACCAACAGAAAGTAGCTGAAAATATATAAGAAAAAGGCACATACTTCAATGAAATTCAAATGTGGACATCTTCTCTTTCTCCAAACAAGAAGATGCCTAGTATAGTTGGGAGACTAAAGCTAAGAAATCCCAATGAAGGTAAATAAAACCTGTCAGTTTTGATGATGTGTCAGTTTAACATGTCTAAATTATTGAAAGTAAACATTACATAGACTCCTATCTTTTTATGTAGAAATGGGTTATGTAAATTTCATTAAGTAGTCTTATCATAAATTAATATAAAATTTGTGGGGGGGGGGATTTTACAAACATATCTTTATACAAATCATTTGAATAAAACATGATCCTATTAATTTTTAGAGATTTTATTCAGATAACTTTCAACTAAAGCACATATCTGTTTTCCCAAATAATTCAGGGTTTTGCAGGAGGAAACAAAGCTATAAAGAAAACCTGATATATATTTACCATTTGTGCAATTGTTTTAACACTCAGAAGAAATAGACATAGACTCTGACATCTGTTTTAGATTTATTTAGTTTATGAAACATGAAATTTTTATGTAGTTTATCTTCTCACAAAACCGAATTAAAATTATCTTTACC
This sequence comes from Eidolon dupreanum, assembly GCA_028627145.1. Lineage (NCBI taxonomy): Eukaryota > Metazoa > Chordata > Mammalia > Chiroptera > Pteropodidae > Eidolon > Eidolon dupreanum. The sequence continues at coordinate 75,354,514 of CM053507.1, read as the reverse complement.
CTCAAATACACACACACACACACACACACACACACACACACACACACACACACACACACCCTAAGATTTCACATGATTCGATGGGGAAAAAATAGACTTTCCAATAAATGGTTCTGGGACAACTGGTTATCCACCTAGAAGAGAATGAAATTCGACCCTTTCTTCACACTATACACAAAAATTAACTAAAAATAAATCATAAACCTAAATGTAAGAACTAAATTATAAAACTCTTAGAAGGAAATATAGCAATAAATCTTTATAAACTTGCTTAGGCAAAGTCTTCTTAGATACGGCACCAAAAGCACAAGTGACAAAAAGAAAAATAAACATATTAGACTTAAAGTAAAATCTTTTGTGCTTCAATGGACACTATCAAGAAAATGAAAAGATGACCCACAAAATGGGAGAAAAATTTGCAAGTCATATATCTGTTAAGAGATTTATATCTAAAATATACAAATAACTCTTATGACTCAATACCAAAAAGACTAATACCCAATTTTTAAGATGAGCAAAGGGTCTAAATAAACATTTCTCCAAAGAAGATAAACATTAGGCACATATGAAGAGGCTCCATATTATTAGCCATGAGAAAAATACAAATCAAAACCACAATGGGGATACCACTTTACATTCAATGGGGATGGCTTTAATCAAGAACAAGAAGAAAGAGAAGAGGAAGAGGAGGAGAATGAGGAGGAGGAGGAGGGAGAAGAGGAGAGGGAGGAGAAGGAGGAGGAAGTGTTGAATGCTGCTGAAAGATTTTAAATGTTGTAGCTACTTTGGAAGAAAGTCTGGCAGTTCCTCAAAAAGTTGAGTATAGACTTACTGTATGAACCAGCAATTCCACTTCTAAAGTATATACTCCAGAGCAGTGGTCCCCAACCTGTTCGCAACAGGGGTTGGTGCTCCTATGAAAATCTAATGCTTGATGATCTGAGGTGGAGCTGAGGTGATGATATTAGTGTTGAGGAGCAGCTATAAATACAGATGAAGCTCCTAACAGTCCACCAGTCTGTACCAGTCTGCAGCTTAGGTGTTGGGGACTCCTGCCCTAGAGAAATGGAAACTTTACTTCCACACAAATATTTACACATTAATGTTCCACTAGTATTCTTCAAAAAAGTGTTAACTACCCAAATATCTATTAACTGATGAATGGATAAACAAAACATGATATATCTTTGCAATGAAATACTACTTACAAATAAAAAAGAAATGAACTATTGGTACATGATACAACATAATTGAACTTGAAAAGATTATGCTAAGTAAAAGAATCCAATCACAAGATCACATATTGCATGATTTCATTTATATAAAATGTCCATAATATGTAAATCTTCAGAGACAGAAAGTAGAATATTGATTATCTAGAGCTGGAGAGAAGTTTGGGAAGAAATGAGGATCAACTGGTCATGTGTACAGGATTTATTTTTTGAGTGATAAAAGTGTTCCAAAATTAATACTGGTGATATTTGCACAATTCTGTGGATATATAAAAACCATTAAATTATACACTTTAAATGGGTGAATTACATGGTATGTGAATTATATCTAAATAAAGCTGTTATATTTTCTAAAAAACAAAACTACAGAAAATTTCTAGATTCTCATTGTGAAAAAAACACCCAAAATTTTGACATGTATCAGAAAATAAAGTCACTAAATGTTTTAAAAATGCCACAATTCAAAATTATTTTTGCTTGATATGATTTGCCAAAAATCAGCAAAATAATATATATCTATAAAACCGTGAAACTATATGTTGGAAATTAACTTTGGCTGCTTTATGATTCTTAAATGACATAGTGCAGTAAGGGTGAAGAACAGCTTTATCGAGTCAGGAATTTAGTGTACACCATGCTCAGAGTGTGTACGTGTGGTCTTTTAGCAATGCCAATATAAAATTCCAGAGGTGACCTAGGAAAATAATTCTGGATAAACACTAATGTCCCACAAAGCTAGCTTATGCCAGATACATAACTCAATAATTTATAGTAGTGACTATTCCTACAAAGCCAAATGATTACTCCTGTTAGATAGTTCAGTGTATTATGTTTCCTAAAAGCTAGATATTAGAGAAATTGAATTCCAGATTCCATTAGCTAACAACTACATTTGGCCGCTAGTAACAGAGTCAAGAATAAACAGTGACTTAACTAAGATAGTAGGTTTTTTTTGTTTTTGTTTTTTTTTCTTAAGTGTAAAAGAAGTCCATAAATGCATTTCTAGGCTGGTTTAATGATACCATCATCATTTTCAGATTGCTTCAATTCAGTCATTGTTAGTTTTTGGTTTTCATCTTCAAGGTTGCCTCATGATGTTAGTTGGCTACTAGAATTCCATTCTTCAGGTCTACATTTAAGGCAAGAAGAATGTGGGTGGCCTACCTCCTTCTTAAGGAAGTTTTCCTGAAAGAATGACCGAATAACTCCTAACATTTCATGGATATATCCAGAGGGAATGTGGGGTATGTCGTATTTTAACTAGGAACAATACTCAAATAAAATCAAGAGTTTGTTTCTAAAGAAGAAGATGAGACTTGATATTGAGTTGGTGTATTCATTTTCTCATGCTGCATAACAAATCATCACAAAATTAGTATATTAAAATAAAAATGATCATTTTGGAGGTTTCTGGTCAAGATGGGAGAGTAGATAATGCTTGCCTCATCTCACAACCACATCAAAATTACAACTAAACTACAGAACAGCCATCATTGGGGGTGCCTGAAATTTAGCTGAAAAGAAGTCCTACAACTGGGGACATACACAAGAGACTGCCAAGAGACTGCTGGGAGGGAGAGAGACGCATAATGAGCTGGTCCCACAACCACATGTGCTGGTTAAAAATTGAAAGGGATTACTTGGCTGCCAAGGTACCCCCAGAGTAACAAGGGGCCCAGGCTCCACATCTGCCTCCATAGTCTAGGGTTCCAGCTGGGAAGAGAAGTCTCCCAAACTGCTGTCTGTGAAAACCAGCAGAGATTGTGGCAAAATAAGATGGAGAGCTGTGGGAGTCACAGACACTCCTCTTGAGGTGTCCACGCATGAATTTACTCATTGATAGACTAACTAGCTATGAGCTCCAGTGCTGCTACAGCAGCTCAACAGGCACCGGGGACATATGAGGAGGAACTGAATTATTGGGCTTCAGGGCAAGGGCTGGAAGGGCAGCTTTCTCCCAGACAGAAGTGCTGGCAAAAGCCATTTTCTTTGTTGAGCCCAACCCCTTCCTATCATGCAGAGTCAGGTGGTAGCCATATCTGAGTCTCCACCAACCTGGCTAACTCGGGTCTCCCTGCCCAGATGATTCCCTAAGACCTCACTACAGCCAATTTGCAGGCCTACCCAAGCAATTTCCAGTGGCTTTTCCATACAAAGAGCCTGTCCTGGCTCATGCTGCAGACTTTCTTAAAATCTTTCAAAGGTTTGCAAAACTCATATAAGCAGTATCTGGCCTCAGCATGCCCTGTAGCTCTTGCTAAGCAGCCTCAAGCCTGGCACTAGTGGCAGCCAGCCTTGGTTTGTGGATTGGCCTCAGGTATAAGTGGTGGCCACCTGCAAATTGCTTGATGGCTCTTGTCAGGTGGCCCCAGGCAGGGCACAGACTGCAGCTGAACCTGTAGCAGGGGCCCTCCCAGGAGGCCCTGGGGCTGGCACGCCTCATGGCCGGCTTCAGACCCAGCTGGAGCACTACCAAGGACAACACACCCAAAGGGCAGATGCAATAGGCACTATGGCCTTGCTAAATTGAATCCTGTTCTATAGGGTCAGCCCCTCACTAGCTAGTCCTCACAATCAGCCTCAGGGTCAATCCCTGCCACTGATGTACAAATAGCAACCAAGGCTCAATTACAACAGAAAGACACACACAACCTATACAAGGGACACATCTGAAGCACCTGGCCCAGGTGACCAGGGAAGACTGTGTAACTGGGCCGTACAGGCCACCTACTATCTAAGGCCACTCTGTTAAGTCTGGGAAACATAGCAGTCCTACCTAATACACAGAAACAAACACAGGAAGGAAGCCAAAATGGGGAGACAAAGAAACATGTCCCAAATGAAAGAACAGAACAAAGCTCCAGACAAAGAACTAAGCAAAATGGAGACAAACAATCTACTAGATGCAAAATTCAAAACACTGGTTATAAGGATGCTCAAAGACCTTAGGGGAAGAGTACGTGTACTCAGTAAAAACTTTAATAAAGAGAAACAAAAAAGATACATAAAAATGGAGATAGAAAATATAAAAAAGAACATATCAGAAATGAAGAATGCAGTAATTGAAATAAAGATTATATTAAAGGGAATCAATAGTAGATTAGATGAAGCAGAGTATCAAATTAGTGATTTGGAAGTTAAGGTAGCAGAAAGCACCCAATCAGAACAGCAACAATGAAAAAAAATCCAAAAAAAAAGAGGAAAGTTTAAGAGGCTTCTGGGACAACATCAAGTCTACAAACATTCACATCATAGAGATACCATAAGAAGAGAGAGAGCAAGGAATTGAAAACCTATTCAAAGAAATAATGATGAAAAACTTCCCTATCCTGGTGAAAGAAATAGACATATGGGCCCAAGAAGTACAGAGGGTCCCAAATAAGATGAATCCAAAGAGGCCCACACCAAGACGCATCATAATGAAAATGCCAAAGATTGAAGGCAAATAATCTTAAAAGCAGCAGGAGAAAAGCAGTTAGTTACCTATAAGGAAGCTCCCATAAGACTGTCAGCAAATTTCTCAACATAAATTTTACAGGCCAGAATGAATTGTCAGGAAATATTCAAAATACTAAAAAACAAGGACCTATGATTAAGATCACTCTACACAGCAAAGCTATCATTTAGAATTGAAGAACAGATAAAGAGCATCCCAGACCAGAAAAAGTTAAAGGAGTTGAATGCCGACCAGTATAACAAGAAATGTTAGAGAAAATAGAAGGGAGAGGAGGAGAAAAAGGAGGAGGAGGATGAAAAATATGAATAGTAAATGGCAATAACTACATATCTATCAATAATTACTTTAAATGTAAATGCATTAAAGGCTCCAATTAAAAGACATAGGTTGGCTGAAAATGAGCCCCTCACATATGCTAACTACAAGAGACTCACTTCATATCTAAAGACACACACAGAAAGTAAAGGGATAGAAAAAGTTATTTCAAGAAAATGGAAATAAAGAAAAACTAGGGTAGCAATACTTATATCAGACAAAATAGACTTTGAAACAAAGGCTATAACAAGAGACAAAGGAGGACCCAGTTATCCTACTTCTCGGTATTTATCTGAACAAACCCAAAATACTTCTTCGAAGGGACATATGAATTCATATGTTCATTGCAGCATTATTTACAATAGTCAAGATATGGAGGCAACCTGGGTGTCCATCAATAGATGAATGGATAAAGAAGAGGTGGCACATATATACAATGGAATATTATTCAGTCATAAAAAAGGATGAAATCATGCCATCTGTAACAATGTGAATAGACCTAGAATGTATTGTGCTCAGTGCAAAAAGTCAGAAAGAAGACAAGTGCCATGTGATTTCACTTACATGTGGAATCTAAAGAACAAAATAAACAAAACAAAACAGAAAAAAACTCATAAATACAGAGAACATTCTGATGGTTGTCAGATTGGGCAGGGGCAGGTAGGGGATGAAAGAGAGGAAGGGACTAAGAAGTACAAATTGGTAGTTGCAAAACAGTCATGGGGATATAAAGTATAGTACAAGGAATATAGTCATTAATACTGTAATAACTATGTAAAGTATCAGATAGGTACTAGATTTATTGGCGTGATTACTTTGTAAGTTATATAAATGTCTAATCATCATGTTGTATACCTGAAACTAATATATTGTATGCTAATTGTTATTGAAAAATAAAAAAGAATATTTAAAAAAATCAGTAAAGTAAGAAACACTATTATCCCATAGTTTCTTGTAGGTAAAGAATTCAGAAACAATTTACCTGGATTGTTTTGTACAAGGTCTCTCATGAGGTTGCAATTAGGTATTGGCAGGGGCTTCAGTCATCTGAAGGCTTGCCTGAAGCTGGAAGATCCAGTTTCAACAAGCGTCTCTCACAAGACTGCTGGCAAGGGCCTCAGTTCCTCACATGGCTGTTGGCAAGAGGCCTCTGGTCCTTGCCACATGAGCCTCTCCACAAACTGCTTAAGTATCCTGGGGATGTGGTGGCTAACTCTCCCAGAGCAAGCTACCCAAGAGAAAGCAATGATGAAGTAACAGTGTCCTATATAACCTGGTCTTCTAATTCACAAAAGATACTTCCAATTTTTCTATTAATTAGAAGTGAGTCATTAAGTTAATTCTACTCTTAAGGGGAAAATCATCTTGGAGGAAAGGGTATCAAATAATTCGTGGAATTATTTTAAAACCACCACAGTAGGCTGTTAGCATTTCTTGTCATGGTCTGTCTCTGGTTTTCCAAACCAACATATACACCTTTGTTTTCATACGTAGGACAATCTCACTGCTTCTCCAAGGGATCAGGACCTAAGTCTCTTTTTGTTACTGCATCAAATCTACTGCCTATGATTTCTGGATGATATAAATCTCTCTCTAAGAAGCCCAGATGGGGCTTTTTGTTGGCTGGCAACCAATAAACTAAAGAAAGACATGTTTTCAGCCATCAGCACATTTAAGTTTTCAGTGGTAGAGAAGGAACGAATCATTGCAATAAACCTGTCCATTTGGAAAAGGAAGAATGAGAAACACACATTAGTCACTATTCCATAAGAATGATCAAAACCTACCCAGCAGGAATAGCCAGGGCTCCTTGCCCTAGCACTGCAGGAAGTTCTTTGGTTGGCTAAACTGGGAGCTCCTGGTTCTTTCTCTCAAATATTTCCCTTTATGCTTTGTCCTCTCTTGCTCCTGGATCTGACCCTGGAAGGTTCATACTTGTCAATTTTCCTCGACATGTTTATCTGAGGTAGGCGGGGATTGGGTGGGGGGTGGGGCGGTCTTCTTGGAAACCTTACCAATTTTGAAATAGTGGGGCATGGGGTCGTTTAAAAGTTTTAATGATCACCGACTATTGCAGACCAAGTTTGTATTTCTTTTGGGAAGATAATTTCTTCTAACAATTAGCAGACTTTGTTTCCCTCCTATTTCACGTAAAAACTACCGTACTCAAAAGTCTTGCCCAGGTATGGTTTTTGAACCTGCCGATTCTCATCTTTTATTTACTGGGCTATGTGATCTGCTCATCCTTCCACCCCTTAAATTAATGGTGGCTACCTTGAAAGCATCTGAAATAAAAGGCTTAGATAGGGATGCAAAACAATTCATCACTTCTTGCTAGCAATATTTATCACTGCTGCTTTATGACAAAGCAAGAGTCTTATCTCCTGCTAAGGTAGTTTCATGGCCACAGCTTAAAATTTCCTCAAGTTCAGGTACAAAGGCAGATGGCTTTTTCAACATTACAAAGCCCAAATCGTTGACCTCTCCATCAGTGTCATTAGCAGGCACTGTAAATCTTAGTAAATCTTTCCTTCCTTCCATCTCTGCTTCCACAAAGTTTGGTTCTATTCTGAGTTCACCTAATTCATAAGATTTTGCTAAAGATAACAAAAATTAACCACCACCTACCAATACTATGAATTTGTTTTACTATTTTTCTTAACAGTAGAGTCTGAGCAAATAGCCTGCTTTTTGAGGTAAGCAAGCAATAGTATAAGTAAACATTTGGCTACCACATTAAAACTAGACCATTACCACTCACTGCCCAACTCAACTGCTTCTATTAAACAGTGTTACTTGTACTTTGCAGCATCTCATTTCTGGTACTAACTACTACATTGGCCATTGTTATTTATTTCAGAAAACAAAATTAACTCTTGCTAGTTTAAGCAGAAAAGGGTTTATTTTAATGTAATACATAATTTACAATTTTTTTGCTAGGACCCAGGAACCAGGCTTAAATAATATATAAGAGAAATGTCCAGTGCACAATAGGACAGTCAAGTGGACCTCCACTTGCCATCTGCCACTTATACCTAAGGAAGATACAAAGTACTAGAATCTCCATTATAATTTTGTAGAAAAACTAATACCTCAATCATCTTACTTGCCAAAAATAGTCCCATAAATTCTGCCTCATGATGTTCATATCTACCTTTTCTGTCTTATATAGGTGCATCTGGTTGGCAGAAACCATGACATATGTGAAACTACTTCATCTGAGTATGAGAAATGCAGTTTCTCGTGACCAGAAAAGCATGCTAAAAAATGATTAGAGTGGTGTTTAGTATGTCATCCTATAGAATTGCCACAGTGATCAAAGGATAGTTCCAGTAGAGATCAAGTCCCCAAATCTCTGAACCATATGAAGTATTTTAAATTGTTAAATGAAAAACAACTCATCCAAAAATCATTAAATTGGGGTAAATTTTTCATTAACTGTATTTCATTGTATTGTTCCTCATGGAAAGTTGGTCAACCAGTGTTAACCAGTACATTACATCTTGATCTTATGGGGATACAAAAATACATTTACTCTTGGATAAAGCATCTTTGATTTTAAGAAAGACCTATGCTAATTAATTTTTTGGGGAAAAAAAACAACTAAGGTATAAAACATGGAATCTAAGAAGATGCTTTCCCAATAGCACTCAGGAAACCATAGCTCTTCATTCTGGTGCTCCACCAATAATGTGCCTTTATTCTTCACTTGTTCTGACTGTCTATTGGTCCAGTTCTCCAAAGAGACAATTTAATGACTATTAACTAGCCAATGAACTATTTATTTTTCAGGCAAATATCCGCCTGTTCTAATCAGCCATAACCATGAGTGGAGGTGAGAGAAAGTTCATTTAGTACAAAGAATTGACATTCCCAATCCTGTGAATAAAGCTGTTAAAACTAGAAGGGTAAGATGAGTGCAGTAGATCAATAAACGAATGTTTCTAGTATACTCATTATTTTTTGCAACACATAAATTAAGACTTATAATATTGTAACAACATCATTAACATTATTTACAAACTGCCTACAAATTAATACTTAAGATTCTTATATACAAAATAGATTAAATATATTCATTCTTTCACCAATTATTTATTGATTGTCTACTAAGTCCCTTTCAATACACTCTATGAAGTTATCTTGATACTAAATAAATAAACCATGCTTACTTGTTTAGTAGCACCCATAGGAGAAGGTAGTTAATATTTAATTTGGTATGTTCTTTAATAAAGATATGGTTAGGATGGGCCTTATAGAGAAAGGAAGCATTTGTTCATAGTTTGGAGGTTCAAGGAACAGTGTCCTCCTGTGAAGAAGTGATTATTGAAGTAGATCATGAGTGATAATTTACCAACATGTTTTTTCCCCTTAATGGTTAACTTTTATAAAGCTACTTAGTATAACATTCTGTCATTAAATCATACATTACAGATGTTATTACCCTTTCAGGAGGCTTCATTGACTATCAATGTGCCAATATTAAGAGCTCGAATGTTATTTCAACAATTGGAAGCAGATTCAGATTCCTCCCACGGGGTAAAATTTGTTTTTCTAATAGCCAGATTGCTTGCCTGCACATCAGAACTTTTCAGGTCTCTTTGTAGTGTTGATTGTTATTATTTCCATGACCTCTTCTCTATGAAGGCCAGTCTTAAGCAAAGTTGTTAAATGTACTAACCTTACTTTTGATACCAATACATGCATGCACTTTTTCTAATTCGCTTTAGCACGACTTCATAATAACATTGCACATTTATGTATGAATTTTCTTTCCAATACACCATCGATTGTCTCATGTTCAACTAAGGAAGGAGATTGAAATCAAATAATGACACAATGCTTTCCTACATAAAATTTTAATCTTATATTTATTGAAAAGACACTTTTACACTTATTTATACATAGATTTTTAAAATTATTTACTACTCGTATATATAAATTAAAGGACAATATAAGTGAAATGCATTTTTTAACATATTCCCCAAATGTTTTTACACTGAATCTGTCTCCCAAGAATCACTTTTTAACTCAGATATCAATGTCTATGTTTGTTTGTTTGTTTGTTTTAAAAACAAAATTTAACCTTTTTCACTTTCAAGAAGTATAGGAGATGCAACATTTCTTAAAAGGGTGTTTCACTATTATCTGGGGTTATTTTTTACAAGCTACTGACTTCCATTGGATATGTTTTAATATAGATACACTGGCAAATAACACCAACTGACAATGACTGTAAGACACATTCTCATTTCAACATGTTAAAACATCAACTGATAAATCAATGATATATGACAGAACCAAAGACACATGATCTTATTTGATAATTTATGTTATTGCACTCTTGTATATCTTGAATATGATCATAATAAAGTAGGACAATTCAGGTAGTCATTGATTCTCATTTTACAAGTGAAGTACTGGATATCCCCCAAATTAAACTAATTGCCCCAGTGACACAAAGCTAATCAGGAATAGAGATGGCTCTATGTTCAGTAGAATGTGGCATTTCATTTACAACCCAAGTCTTTTTCCACCAGTTTGTGCTCTTTCTCATCATGGGTCTTGAATATTCTTGAATAGATCTACATTGTAATTTTCAATCTGCTACCTATCATTTATTCTCAAACACTGAAAAATTTAATTCAACAGTTGATAAACTATGCTTTAGAAAAAATAGTAATACGACTTTCTGTTTTTCAAAACTAAATAATGGTCTTCTCTTCCCAATATGCAGGGAAAAATACCAACTATCAAGAAGCTTTTTAAATCAAAATTTCCTCATATTTTTTTTTTAAACCTAAAACTTATTTCATATGATTGATATTGAACTTACACAAAATATAATCAATTTCAGTTTACTGTAGTAACATTTCAGGCTACTGTGGAAAGCTTTGCCACAAGTGTTTCATTTCTTAAACAAATATCAAAATTTTTATTTTATTTATTCTCCTAGAAACCTGTTCTCTTCTGGACACAGATATACCAATGCCTCAGATATACTAATCCCTGTTAATAAATTGGCCGGTTATTATGTTGGACTCCTTAAAAGAGGTCTTAGACAATTCACCACCAGTGAATTGAAGAGTGGAAACTTGAGACACTCCATAGGCCAGTAAGGGTTTTTTCTTTTTTTTAATTGTTGGGCATTTTTAAATTTCTTCAATCACATAATGTGAACAGGTCATTCTAATCTTAGAATATCTTTATTCTTGATCAATATTTTTTCCAGCCCATTTTGTGGTGAGTAGCTCAATCTTGCATCAAAGAACCAAATTTACAGGTTCTTTCCACCCAAGAAGGAGCTGATACACTTTGTTAATCTTTCCAGGAAGCCAAGCTAACTCTCATTACTTCAATGTATTGTACATTTATAGCATGTATAATTTAATCCTGTTTGAATGATGTGTGGATGAGAATTGACATAAATAAAATAGTAAAAAAGCTCTGAAGTGAACTGATCTATATAATTTGGGCATAAGCATATTTAGTATCACCTTTAAAGGAAATTGAGATGTATTTGATTGTAGGAAAATTTTTAGTATAGGTTTGAAAACTATCAAACAGCATCTGTTACTTTTTCCATTTTGATTAAAACATGCTCACAGGGAAGCTAGTCATTTGTTAAGTCAAACACTAATGAAACATTTGCTAAAATAATCTCTAATTTGGACAACATTTGGGACTAAAGTGCACTCATTTGATTATTTGCCTATATTTTGATCCTTCAGAGTTAACTGAGCATAGCTAAGTCTAATATGGTAATGGACTCTTTGTTAAAACCTGGACATATGCATTTCTCATGCTCTATTGTGTTCTACTCTGTTGAAGAGAGATAAGAAATGTTATTGTGATGACATTAAAGGTTTCTCATTGCCGTATCTAAATACCAGGAGCCTGAACTGTCTCATTTAGTCATATCTTGTTTCTATATATATTTTTGGATCAAAGGCACCATGACTATAAGGCTCAGGTGAGTAAATGAGGATTAGTAATATTAATCAAGTCATCACAAAAGAGTCAATAATTAATGTTCAAATACTGTATATATGCTTTTTGAATTAACCTATGGTACTGACATGAAATCACAATGCTTCTGGCATGTGAAACAAAATAAATCCAATAGTTAATATCAGTAGAAAATAGAAAAAAACTCATATTGCCACTATATACTATTATTTTATAGAAATCAGACTAAAATTTTTAGAATTCAAATTTCTGTTTCTAAATTACTGTTTTAAATTGTATATTTATGTATATGCATACACACACAGCATCCTTACCCCCACACCCAAGCACATATAATAATGAACTTTATCTTAATAATCTACTACTAGTGGCACATTAGGTTAGAAACTAGTGAATGAAAACAAAACAAAAAAGCTATCCTTTTAGCATCATCTGGCACCCTCAAAACCAGAAGCTTCATTCACACAATATATACTTTGAAAAACCGACCCTTTCAGAAGATATAAGTGGCTGGATCATCATATTGAAAGCCTTCATTGGTTTTGGGTTTTTGTACTATTAAAAGAACAGTAAAGTAATACTTTTTTTGGAAGCTTATGACATTACTATAGCCTGAGATGGTCTTCCTCTTATTTTTTGTCTATCAAAAGACAAGAGTCAACTCAAATACATATCTCTACATAAAACTTTTTTCTCTATAATGTTTTTTATACATTGTTAGTATTTACTTTATCCAGGTTGATCAGGGTTGAATTTCTGTTAGACTGTGAGTTCTTGTAAGGCAGGGACTCTGTCATGTCTGGGTTCAGCTAGAGGCAGTGTCAGTGGAGGCAGTGTTTGAGGGGGTATGATGGAGAGGACAAGACATGTGGCAGGAGGGGCAGAGGCTGCAGCAAAGAAAAAGTTACCAGCAGGCATAGCAGAGGCAAGGATTGAAGAAATAGAAAAGATGTAATAGAAGTGGAGCCACAGGAAAAGAAAGTCAGCGAGCTTTGCCTCAGGTCCGTTGGTCAGGAGCAGACTCGAATGCTGGAAGACATTCACATACCTCCTCCTACATCACTGCTACCACCTAGAACTCAATTTTTGAGTATAACATGTAGTTTTGGAACTTTTTTTTTTTTATCGTAAAGGTGTCACTTAACATTATTTCTCTGGATTAGTTCTTTCTCATCTCTAACACTGGATGCCAGAAACAATTTCCCAAAGATCTTCTTAGTTAAGGGTCAGGGACTGGAGCATATGAGTATTAAATAATTAAAATGTCTGAGATAATCCCTATATAGCAGTTAATTATTAAGAGACTACAACTTTCTTCTTGGCCAAGTATTCCCAGGGATTATCACAGTGCCTGGCCCATATTTAGGCCTCAATAAATATTTGAGTAACTAATAATAAATAATAATATATTTGGGCTTGTATATGTCAGACATAGTACAAATTACTTTACAAACATTGTGTCATTTAATAGTAGTTACTAGTATTCTTATTTTATAGGTGAGTAAACTGGAATTTGAGAAGATTAATTTGTTCATTTACACAGCTAGTAAGTGGTAAAATTGGGATTGAACCAAAAAAACCTACACTCAATATATTACATTACCTCCTTATGCTAGAAGCTTGAAAGAAGAAATGATTGAACATTCCACACTTGCATAAGAGAAAATCATATTCTAAGTTAATGCTACTCCAAGAGTAAAAATTTGCTTAATGCAAGTGTAAAGGCTCTGGAACTGCCCATCCTTATAAAGAGTTAGTTTATGAAACAGTAACTAATTTTTGCTTATTTTTGACTTGAAATCAATGGCATGCTCTATTAAAATTTTCAAACTTTGCTTTTAAACTCAATATATCTACATGATTAAAAGAAATTTAAGATGACAACTACTTCAGCAAAGAATGATAAGTGAAAGACCAGATGCTACATATTTTCAATTGCAAAAATATCACGGGATGCCAGCTGTAACCTTCTAAAATTTCATGATGTCATCATATGGCTTCAGGATCTATTTAGTTGGTTCATAATCTTATTAGCTTATCTCTGCTTCCAGTCATGCACTAGGCTTTAATTGCATAGGTTTGCTTATAACATTGTTAGAATTAGAGTTCTGGTTTCATATTTCATGCAGGAAGTGTCTTACTGGATAGTGTGCAAAAACTTGCCACCCTGCCTAATACTTAGTGACCTACCACAAACTGATGTCACTACTCCATTTTTCAGAAGAGGTCATTGGTTCTTGGGATGGAGCTATCATAAAGTGACTCAGAGTTTTTGATCTTGTTCAATTTTTCTGAAAAGTTCAAGTCTAGGATTATGATTTCAAAGTATGATGGGAGCAAAGTGTTTCAGTTCAGCAAGTTTTAATGTTATAGTGAAATTTATCATGTTTTCCAGGCATTGGTTACACTGCCAGGTTCAGAGAGATTTCAAATATATGAGAGATGAGAATAATTTTGTATTTCCCACACTTCTACTCTGAATTTCACTGTCCCTTCTCTTTGCCCCCAAATTTCATTCACATTTTTATTCAGTCTCAAATTGACATTCTTTCATAGGTAAATACTTCCTATTATAAAATTTTAGATAAACTAGTGTCAAATACTTTCTCAGAGAGCCCACATTGGGAACTGTTGTTTTATAAATTTTGGAAAGTGAAACCACTAGCATTCATTGCCCCAGAAAAAAAGCCTGGATCTGGTTGTCCTAGAGAACGAATGGCCAGTTACTTCCATTAGACAGGACTCCTACCTGTATCTACTGGTTAGTCAGACAAAAATGAGACCATCTTTCTTTGCCTCAGAGCCTCATATGAATAAAACCCATTATTTAGGAATCTTTTCTATGCAATGAAAACACAATACAAACTATTGTAAGGTGTTAGGGGGAGGGGGGACTTGAATTACTTAGCTTATGTAACTATAAAGTCCAGGAATAGGGATGGGTTCAGATGGGGATGATTTGGACAAGAACTCAAGCAATGTCTGGTGAGTCCTACTGGCAGGATGTGGCTCTCCACCTTCCATGTGTTTTCTTCATTCTCAGCTTCACACACAAAAGTAAGATGGTAGAAGCATCTCTTGACTTTAAATTCCCCAAATACCTAGTTCAGTAGAAAAGGACAAATCTGATTCCTTAAATGGGCAATATAATTTCCCAAAATAAGTGTCAGTAGCTCTATCATCCTGATTTGGGCCATGGGATTACTGGAAACCAACTACTATTGCCAGGAAAATGTGATGCTTTAATTGGCCAGTCCTGAATCACGAGCCACCTCTGGAGTCAAGGTTGCATATTCTCATCAGACACCATAAAAACTGAGACTAGATTGGGAACAGATCCCTAAATAGACCAACTGAAAACAGTTATCAGAATAGGATGAATGGATATTGGGCACCTACAAAACAATATGTGTTCACTATAGTGCCGTTTCAGTTATCTATTCCTACCTGCTCCTACTCCTTCTTATCTTTGGATATTTTTCATTTTTCTTTCTTTTCCTAGTTCCTTTAACAAGTATATTGAGCAGTTACTCTCTGTTTTATTTTGAACAGTTTGCTTCTGAGCAGTCATCTTACATCTAGTCATTCTGTATTCATTCTTGCGTCATGCCCACAGCACTTTACTTTGTCCTTTTTATGTATTATTTAATTTTATTGTTGTTGTTTTCTTTGGTTACAACTCATTTCAACACCTGCTACTGCATTTGTTTCTTCATTTTATATTGCCCATATTTGGGGATAAATTTTGGAATGTTGGATGGGCCATTCACCATCTAAGTAGTCTTTTGTGCAGATAATTTACATATATATGTGTGTGTGGATATATATATATATATATATAGATATAGATATATATATCTATATCTATATCTATATCTATATATATGGTAGCAGAAGAGAAAAAACAGTGCTTAGTAGTAAGAAGAGTGGATAAATGTAAATTAAGTATGAAAATAAAAAAATTAATTAAAATTATTGAAATGTCTCATTTTAACAGTAAACTCAACCTTTTCTTTTAAAGCTATTTTACATGTGCAATTAACAATAACAAATAAATTTTGAGTTTAGCCTCCCCTTTATGACCATGCCCATTGAATCTGTTATTGAGCAGGAAAATGATTAAGAGGCAGGTGGAAGAGGAGCTAAGGATGTGAATCAAAGAGTTTAGATAGTGCACAAGCTTCATAGTAAGTGCTAAATAATTGATCTCTGAGTGTAGACAATATACTCATCAGATGATACTGATATACAGGGAAAAATACTATCTTACTAAGGATCTCAGGTTACTAGGTACCATACACTAAGAATGACTTTTTATATTTAATTCATACTATGATGTGATCCATATTTTTGAGTCAGCATATTCTAAAATGATGAAAAGAATGCAAATTAAAAGTCAAATGAGAAAATAATATTTACCTGTTAAATAAGCAAATAATAACAATAAAATAGAAATAATAAAACCCATAATGCCTATAGTCAATTGGTGAAGCCAGAACCCTGGTAATATTTTGTGGTTTCTTTCTGTTTCATCCGCATTTAATCTTTCACTAAGGCCTGCTTCATCGTCTTCTAAAATACACATGTTATATCTCTTCAGAGAATATAGCTAAGTTGAAACCAGATTCTTGACCACAGAAACTGTAAGATAATAAATGTTTATTGTTTAAACCACTGTGGTTTCAGGTAATTTGTTACACATCAAAATATAACCAGCACAAATCTAATAGTACCTTGTTTTTTACAGTCATGGTACTTTTTAAACATTGTAATTGATCATTGTGATATTTATATTGGTCATTGTAACATTTATTTAGTGGTTATTCTCCCCTCTTTACTGAATACCCAAGAGAGCAAGGTCCTTGTATGTTTGGTCTCAAAGTAACTATAGCGTTTATCATAATTCATGAAATTCATTTGAATTAAAAAAATGAACAAATGAACTGACAGTCCAATGTGCTGCTAAGGGGAGAGTATAAACTGGTATAAGTTTATTTTCTGTAGTCAAGTTTGTCAATTTATATCAAAGGTCTTAACTATGTAAACTCTTTGACCCAGCAATTCTTTTATTAGGAATTTATCCTAAAATATAAAAAATAAGTAGTATAACTTTTATTGTACCTGTGTTTATAATAGCAAAGTAGTGTTAACAACTTATCTCTAGCAACAGAGGATTAAATTATGGTATATCCCTTGTATATATTAAAAATTACGGTATAGAAAATATTTATTAACACGAATATTTAGTGTTTGCTAGTTACTGTGATACACACCTTTCACGTGCGATCTCATATGCATGTATATATGAAGAATTACTGTGTGTGTATATGTGTGCGTGTGTGTGTGTGTGTATGTGTGTATGTGTGTATTAATGGACCTGGAAGACATTTGGAAGGCTATACCACTAAAATGCTTACAGTGGTTACCTCTGAAAGGAAAGGTAGAATTCTTATTTTTGCTTTTTGTATCTTTCCCTCATTTTTCTACAGTGGGAAGGAAGCAAAGGCCCCAAAATGCCGAAAGGACAGCTGCCAAATGATAAGGGTCATAGATACCAATGCTAGAAAAATAAGCCAGATAGACAAAGAGTAGAGCAAAAGATTAGGATTTAGACAGGGATCCAGGACATGCCTACCATAAGGATCTATTGTTAATGGTTCTGCTGGGACGTGCTGCCACTTTTCTAAGATAATAGGGATCCCGAAAAAAAACTCTGGGTAGGAACTTGGTTAGACATTGACAGGATCAGGCATTTGCATGCTGTCCAAACTGAATTGTCTTCATTATAATGACAGTCTATATGGTCAGAATGTCCCCAGATCATAAGAACTTTCAGTGAGGTGCCTATTCTACTAAGCCCTACTTTTTTATGTGACCTGGTAGCTGCTTGGTGCCAACTGCCCAAGATTTAGACAGTGTGCAGGTTGAAGCATTTAAAGAACACAGCCATTTTACCTATCATTTCTTGTTGCCTCGGCTTTTCTAGACTGCAGTGTTTAGATACCTTGTCATCACTTGCCTGGAGACCCTACTCAAACCTGGTATCAACTGCCAGAATTTCCATAAGCAGTGTTGATTTCAGGCTGGACCAAGTTTCTAGAGATGTAGGCACTGAGATTCCTCTTGACAGAATGCTCTTGTAGCATTACCTATGATGGTAGTGGAAAGTTAGGTAATGTCAGGATATGGGTCACAGCTTTCAACTGTTGGAAGGCTGAAGCCTCATCTATGGGCCAGATTACCTAATTCAATTCCTGAAGAGGTCTTTATTTAGATGGTCGTGTGAAAAGGCAGGGCATGACCTACTGCTTGAATATAGAAAATTCCAAGAATTGTTGGATATCTCTGATTGTTCTTCCCTTCCATGATTAGCAATATTTGTGTTGTTCAAAGAATTCCACTTCAAAACTTATCAATAAGTCACTGGTGTTAGTGCAGAGATGGTATATTCACATTATGTTTAGAACATTCCTAATCAGGTATTGATGGAAAGAATCTCAAATATATATATCAACATTTAGAGTTTGGTTTGGTATAGAATTTTTAGTATCAACACTTAGAGTTTGGTTTAGTGTACAATCTTTAGAATCAACATTTGGGACATGTGGAGAATTACAGTGTATTCCAAAGTCTGAGGAACCGTCTTTCATTTGCCATCCTCGCAGATCAAGGGTTAGACTTGAGTCTCTGAAGTCAGATGGAAGTAGATGACCCCAAACTTTTTAGAGTTTGTTCAAGTATAGGTAAGGATCTTAAAAGGGAATATCATTAAGGCTGTGACCAGTGTGTGTATTGTGGGGGGAGTGAAATCTAAGACTTTTCTGTTATTTTCCACATGGAGTACCATGGAGTTTAATGAACTTAGCATATGAATATCTATGTAACTTTGAATATTTACAAAGTGAATATACTTGCTGAGCAGAAACCCATGTGATGGGCAGAAGCAGTTGCCCAGAATAGTCTTCCATCCCTAGTTTGCCTTATCAGATTTCCCAATTTGGAGCCCCATGGTACTGCCTAGTCACATGGGAGCAGATATGTTTTAGGATAATTCCTGGGTCCACTGGATCAGTGTGTAGATAAAGCAGTTATCTGATACCCCTGAGTTTATCCAGGATCAGAATTGGATGTGTCTCCCCCTCTAGCTTTAATTCCACTGGATGCAGAACATCTGTCTCCTCTCCACCTAGGGTATGATGAAGGTTTGAAAGAAGGTCTGCCTATTTCCTTCCTTAGTGAGCTAGTGGCTCTTGGATTGGACATCTGTGCACAAACTAGCTTATTATCAATCACAGTTTTGCCACTTCTACCCTAGGCAGTGAATGCAGCCTGCATGCACTCTTTAACCTTTAAGTTTTGTCCTCTAGTGCCATAGTCCATAGGTACCAGATATGAAGTTCGTCCACAACTTCAAGCATCTTGCTTAGAAAATGAAAAAGAAAAGGAAAGGGTAGATGGCAAGATTCCCTGGGGCATTAACAGCATTAGTAGAGATGTTTAACCAAATAGTCAGTTTAAGTATTGTTTACATCAACAAGGGGTTGCTAATTAAGCGATTCAGTGTGAGTCTTTCAACTTTTTTATTATTATTCAGTGTAAATTTCATGTATGGTCTAAAGAGCAGGCCAAGAGACCCCTTGAATTATTTATTTTAATCTGAGAACAAGCTGGAAGCAAAGAACCATGTATAAATAAAAAGTTTTTTAGTAAGCACGTAATTTTTTTTTCCTAAACACAATTGGAAGCTAAAAACTAAGTTTATTTGTGAAGCAATGAAAAATTAAGAGATTGTTCCATAGAAAATTAGTGTATCAGAATTAGACCTAAAACTAAATCCCTAAATATCTTATATTGAATCTTCTATCTGGCTAGATTATTGACCACCATATAGTTTAAATTTTTCTTATTGGCCTAAGTAAGATGAAAAGAGAGGAGATTTCCTGGATAAAGGATGGCTATTTCTTTAATATCAATATTTTTCGACATCTGTCAAGTCAAACCCACATTCGTTTTTAGTCATTTCAAATTACTAAAAACTATTGCTTTATGCTATCATTTTGGAATGCAGAACCACTGATTTTTTCTGGAAAAATTACAATAAAGCATGTTTGATCACCCTTTTTCATGACCCAGCTCTATCCATCTTGCAGGAAAAAATTCCTATAAAAAAAGATCTAGGTCATTATCAAGAAAAATTGTTCTTCAAAGCTCTATTGATTGCCAAAAAAACTATTACTGTGAAAAGAGAAATCTTCAACTACTCCTAAAATAATTGACTGGACATATGTTATGTGTGACCCAATGGCACTAAAAAGAATTTCATTTAATCAACAAAATAGATCTTTCACATAAAAATTGGCCTCCTATAATGACATACGATAATCACCAATTTTATAGTGCACTCCAATTCTAAAGAAGCCCTTTTGAAAGCAATTGGCTTTTAAGTGATCTCTTTTTTACATCATCAGATTCACCTGCTGTCCAAACTAAATTATCTCGGTCACTTGCAGTATGGTCTGGGTGAGCAAGAGGTCCCTAGGTCAGAGTAGCTTACAGAAAGGCATCTGTTCTTCTGAGCCCTACTTGTTTATGTGACATGGCACCTGCTTAGTGCTGATTGTTCAAGATTAAAACAGTGTGCAACTTCAATGAAAGATGATCACATCCAAGTGTTTGGAAAAGAAGCATGCTCTCTCTCTCTCTCTCTCTCTCTCTCAAGAGTAGATTGAGATTTAGGAATTTTTGGCTACAATCTAAGCAGGTCACTTTTTTTTTTTTTTTTTTTTTAAGCCTTGGCTGTCTTATCTAAAAAAATGAGGAGGGAATTGAATTAGATAATGTCTAATTCCCTTTCACTCCTAAGATGCTATGGTTTTATTAATGCATACTAATGCCTGTTAATATGTTAGCGGATGACAATGTGTTAAGACATTTTCATTTCAACCCAAGATGAGATTTCTTTTTTAATGACTGTCAACCTAAGTTTCATTTTATGGAAACTCCAGTTTTAGCCAGTCTAGTCCTTCACTTAAAGTTATCACAGACTTAAATTTTGTGAGCAAAAATTATTTCAATAACAATAAAAGTAAAAAATGTAAAACAACAGCTTTTCTCCTGTTTACAGAAAATTCTTTAAGAACATGATGTTCCTGACCCAGCTAACATCTTTGGTCATTTGGGTAATGAAGGAGGGAAGAAAGCAGGGAAGTTGTGTGCTCTGTCGTGATTAGAGAGTGGTCTGCAACTCCTCAAAAATGAAGAAATGAAATTAAAACCACAAAAACTGCCACAATGAAAACTATAAAAACATATTAGCTGTCATCAAGCATTATAAATAAATAATTAGTTTAAAATAGAGTAATTCCTGTATTGAATATCTAAGTTATCCATAATCATTGCCAAGCATATTTGAATAAGTTTTACAAAGCAAGTGTTTACCTTAATTTTCTCATTATCTTGACTTAAAATTGATTCTGTATCCACATGTGGCTATTGGATCAATTACTTTTAGTTGAATCTTATTTTTTTTTCTATCTTGATGATTATGCTCAGTTGATCACACCAGTAACTTATTCAAACTGTTTCAATGAAAAGACCATTGAAATTACAAAATCTGTTTTTTATAAATGGATCTTCTGCCACATAAACCCAGGATAAAAGTCCACTTAGCCTCCATTCATTTAAATTTATCATTGTAGGCCATGGATGGAGTACAGCTCTCAGGTAAGCTGATTTCTTCACAGATTGCCAAAGGAATGCAAAATTGCCTTTACTATTAAGGTCGACCTATCTCTAACTTAACTTCTTTATTACACATGTGAACGCATACACACACACACACACACACACAAGTTATGTAAAGAAATACTTGTACAATGCTGTAGAAATTTGGAAAATTTAAAGGAAAACAAAATTTACTTGTAATCCTATCACTGAACCATTGACATTTTAATTGGCTCTTTATTCTAGTTTTTGCTAAAATGTTACAAATACACACATAAATATAAACAAAATGGCTCTTATCTGTCTTATCTATATCAATCTATTTGCATATATGGATATTTTTGTACATATATATAGATCACTCTATGTATGTTTATCATATGTTTCTTTTTTATTTATTTTTTAAAATTTCCACATTGTGTCATGGGTGTATTCCTATATTAAGTAGTCTTCAAAAATATGATTTTATAGCTGCCTGCATAATAATATTCATCAAAATTGTGAGCATATTTGTTTATCTATTTCTTTATTATTGAACATTTAAGGTTTCATAAAGAATTATTTCATTTTTGAAGACTGTTCTTCAAAATGTTCTGATCTTTATATTTAATATGTTTAAGAAATAGAGAGAACCATTATCTCTTTAACTATAGTCATCTGGTCAGGACCAGAGTGAAAGGGCTTCCTATTGTCATTTTATTTTGATGACGCCACATATCAGTAAGAAAACAACTATTTTCTTCCAAACAAACATTTCTTTTCTCTTTAGTGCCTTCAGTGTCTTCAATTATATACATAAAAATTAATCCGATTGACCCAGAAAAGGGAAAAAGAATTAGTAGTGTCCTATGACAGTTACTTGGTTTCTAGAAAGATCCATACCACCTCAAGATTGTGGTTATCTCTGAGGAAGGAGGGAGAGGAATAGAATAAGTGGTATAAAGGGGCTTCAACAGCATCTCTAACATTCTATTTCTTGAAAAGACAACAATGTCAAAAGCACATTTAATAAATTATTAATGTTCATTATATCTGGGTGCTGGGTAGAAGAATATTTGTTATATTAATCTCCATACTTTTCTGTATATTTGAAATGTTTCATAATTTTAAAACTCCTTAAATATATCTTTTAAAAATTCTACTGTAAAATGCCATGGAGAGGAGACTAAAGTGTTTGTTTTGTTGTGAGGGCAAGTAGAGAGGTGGGGACTGAGAAGACTTGGTGGATGGTGAAAGTCCAGTGGTAAGCCTGATTGATGGTCACAGGAAATTGCCCCTGAAGAGAGTGGGCAATTGCCCAGACGGACTGACTGGGGTGGATATCCACAGGTTGCTGAGAGGGCACTGTTTGTGTGTCAAGCCTTTGACAGCACAGCATTCCCTTGAAGAACTTCCTGCTGCCTGCCTTAGGCCATACAATAAGTGCTCCTCTTCTCAAGCCTGGTGAAGACTTATGGTCTTACACTTTACTCCTCTCAAGCCAGGTGTGAATGACACAGACTTTGCTTGGTTTCTGAATTATGACACCAGAGGAACATCTCCCACAATGGCCTAGGATGGCTGAAAATAGAAAGCCCCTAGTTATTGAAAGCAAATGAGGTTGGAAACTATGCTACATGCATCTCTAACAGTCCCACTTCCCCTTCTCCTCAGAGTTAACAAAAATATAAAATACAAAAACAATTGGTTGTCAAAAAGAAGAGGCTTATCTTTTACAATGTTGACAATGGTGGTAAAACTGGCATTTTGCTCCCTGTTAGTGGGATTGCAAATAGGACAATTTGCTGATAAGTGTCACGAGCCTTAAAATCACTATACTTTCTGACCTTCTTCCTTATCCTAAAGAAGGAATTAGATACGTGAATAAGTTGTTCACAGCAGTACTATTCATAATAACTATTAGAAACAGCTTAAATGTCTAACAATAGTGAAATAAATTAGTGTCATTACATCCATTATAATGAAACATACTACAACCATTAAAAATAATGAAATACTTTGCAGTCATTAGAAATCGTAGTATGGAAGTACATATATCTGTAAGAGAAAAATATCCACGAGATATGTTTTTAAGGAAGAGAGCAGGATATAATATAGTATATACATATTAGCTCCAATTTTATAAAATATGAATGCATATTTGTATATATACAAGTGACAGAGGAAATGCTTCAAAATGTTATTACCTTGTGATTTTATTTATTCTTCATTCATTTTTATTTTGTAAATGTCCTACAATAAACATGTTTTACTTTCTTTAATAAAAATAAATTTTAGGAAAAAAATTCAATGCTAAAATTTTAAATATTTTTAGTCTTTCATTCACTTTTATAACAGACATTTCATGTAGAAAGAGACATGGTCTAGGAGTCAAAAGTCTAGAACTTATCTTTCTTCTAACATTTGATTCATATGTCATCTGTAAAACTGGCAATAATACACAGCCTAGCTAGTGAGTTAGTATGCTGAGTCAATGCTCAGCACATTGAAGGCTTTCGAAATCTGTGCTTACTTTCTGCTTTTAACTTTTTCTCCTCTACTCTCCCATTGCAACCTCTTGGTCCTTCTACTGTGAACCTCATTCAACTGCTCCTCTCCCTGCAAACCTTTTCCCCAGCCCATGTAGAAAGCACTGCCTCCTCTTACATGCATTTACCACATGCTACTGCACTTGTTCTCATTGCCCAATCTGTGAACCTCTTGAGGTCAGTCATAATTTTATATTTACCTTATCCCATTAGTGCCCTGCACAATTCTTGACACACCGTCAGTGTTTGTCAAGTGAATACGTAAAAGAAACATATGTTGTGAAAGCAATTTGCAAATTGCAGAGCTATAAAGTATCTCTTCCTTTGGATATGCAGAAGTCTTAACATTAAGCGTACATTAGCAAGCAATGCAATATGTAGGAATTAAATAACAAATTTAAGATTATAATGACTATTTGTAAATTTGACTAAATATTCTGGAAGTTTTAAATAAATTAGACATTTTCTTCACCCAAACCACAAGGAAAAGTTAAAACAGAAACAAAAGTTAAAAAGAAATCCGCTAGTATCCACTAAGAACAGTGAATAAGGTAAAAAAAAGCACTTAGAAAAAAGGAGCAATATCGATACTTAGTGAGAAATGCTTAGCTGATGTCATCTTCATAATATCGTGGTTGTTAAGCACTCTCACAATACCAAAGTGCAAAGTACAGTAAGCCACAGAGTGGAGTCATGGGTGCCCATCTGTTGTTACAAAAGCTAATATAACATGGGAATACACTTGCACACACTACCAAGCATAAAATGCTGTGGTGGCCAGCAAACCATCTAGAAGCTCAGGCTAAGCCAGGCCCACAGAAGGCTTTGCCCCATTCGGGGCTTTATATTTTTTAAGTGATTGGGAAAGTTGGAAATGTACCAGAGAAGAGCAACAAAAATAATTAGTGTTGGCAAATGGACCCATGGGGAACAAAAGGGAAAAGAACTTGGCATTTGAGCTGAGGAAGAAATTGCTACAGGATGACCTCACAATCGTTTTCAACTGATGAAAGGGTATTGTAAAGATAATAAGTGTTGGGAATAAAGGATGCCAATTAATTGATTTCCTCTTTACTTATGCTTTTCAGATTTCCAGAACCAGATTGAGAATAGACACAAGCAACCAGGTGAGAATTAAAGGATACAATCAGCTTTACTAACTTCAATAGTCATGGTTTCTTGTGTTGAAGGGTGTTGCTCTAGCCCAAGACCCTGGTAAGATGCTCTGTCACTTTGCTTACCTTCCTTCCTCCACTCACCACTCTATTTTCACTACTCAACTCCACAAATCTTAACTCAAGGCCCAATCAAGGAGAGATAGGTCTACAACGTAAGATGCTTACCCACAGGCCCAAGGATGTTTACAGTCTGTGTTCACGTGTAGGTAAAAAAAGAGAGAGAACCAAGCAACCAGGCCAGATAAGAACAGTGATTTTGCCCCAATCTTATCAAGAAGAAAAGCAGTAACAAAGATAGAGATAGATAGAAAGTGTCCTCCTTGATGAGTGCTGCTTCTCAAGAAGAGGAGCTCAAGTGTTCTTCACTCTATAGAAAAAATAGGGAGCTGGGTAACAAGCATTGCCCTTCCCCCTCAATAATAAGAGCCAGAGAACCCCATTTTCTTAATATAGAGGCCAATGTACCAAAAAGAAGTTTTCTCTTGAAGTCAAGAATAATGCTGAGTATTTTGGGAAAACGACATAACTCTCAGAAAGACAGTTTAAAATTTTCTCTGGAGATCTTTTGGCAATTGTAATCATTTGATCATTATTCAAAGTTCATTTCTATATAACAGTGGTTCCATGAGATGTTAACAAGGATCATATGAAAAAAAAAAAGGGTTCTGTGGTCAAATCCATTTGAGAAACACTGGGTAAAAACAAGTTAAATCATTTTCTATATTGAAGGTCATAATAAAACTTAATATTATAAAAATTTTTGTGAATCTCCACATTTTCCAGGATCTCTCTCTCTCTCTCTCTCTCTCTCTCTCTCTCTCTCTCTCTCTCACAAAGTATGCTTTGGAAAATGTAGCTTTGGATGGTTTCATTAACTTAACGAATGTGGAAACAGATTTGAAAAAACTTATCTCGTCTACAGTGCTCCTCTGGCTCTACTATTTCACTAAGTTTGGTACTGTGACTCATCTTATTACAAACTGTAACCACAATCTTTCATTAAGCTTAAACCTATAAGCAAGTGGTATACTTTACAAATGTTTCTGTGTTTATCCATTTTTAGCAGCAATGTGGTTGTTGCTCAGATGGTTCGAGTATGGTGCTACCGTCTTAAGTTTAATACTCGACCATGCTACTTTATTTCATTGCCATTTACAACTTGTTCTGTGCCTTGACTTAGGAGGTGCTCAGCAAGAGTGCAGCTAGGACAGGGAAAATCTATGGTTGCTTCTGCATAACAAATCGTGGCATAGTTTTCCCCCTGGTGACATCACACCACACTAGAGAAGAAAAAGTTTTCCCTCACAAGGGAGGGATATTATTAACCTAAAAGAACCTGTGGTATCTTTTGTTTTATTTTACATAAAAGCCGTGTGACAATTTTCAAATTCTGAAAATGTCACCTTTAAAGTTTTCTGTTCTTATAGAAAATGAAGTGGCATCTGAAACAACACACTTCACTCAGTTCCAGGCTTTGGCAGGAAGTGGCTGATAGAAATTGCTTCCATAGGCAGGGAAACCTGCTGAGGCTGCACGACAGTCATGGAGGGAGGACTCTCTCAGCTGTTTTCAGGGTTTTGCAGCTTGGTTGGCTAGTCCAGCGGATGGTAATTAAAAGATCCCTTCAAGGGAAATTATTGCTTCAGGAAAAGCAAAGTTTATGAGTAAATTAAAAGTTTCACAATTCTGATGCTACATGCTGCATGTAGCTGGAAGCGCAGACTCTTCTGTGACTCAGAGGCATACCTGAGTACCCCTGAGAAAACCCAGTCTCATTTTATTTCGCATGCAGAGCTCCAAGTTTCTTAAAAGATGCCTCACCATCAGCATATGAATGCACCACTTTTTATAAGAGAATACCGAGAATAAGAGAACATATTACATTTCCAACTCTGACATACTCATTCTAGCTATCTTGTTTAGAATCTGTCATTTAGAGTAAAGATTTACCAACCATTCTTTGTCAGTTCTATCAAGTAATGACTGGGTACAAGGCTTATCTTGGATGAACTGATGAGAATGAAGCATCTAATTGATGAATGAAAAGACAAATCTGATCATAGGTGTAGGTAGAGTCTGGTCACACATTGCTAGGAGCCAAGATAGCCAGATCTGCACTTTGAACTTTGCCAGAACAAACAGAACTAAATATACACATATTTCTGTTGCCCACTAACCTTCAAGCTTTCACCTACTTTTCTAAGAAACTTAATACTTTCAAACAAAGCTATAGCCCTGAAGCATAACCCATGTCTACACAAATACTAAATCTCCTCCACAACTCAAATTCTCCTGATTACCAATGGCCTAGAATAAATAAAGGGAGTTGAATCATACAATGTTCTCTTTAAAGTGTATTTTCAAATAATAGCACCTAAGACCACCAGCCCCTGCTGGGAATATATTGAGGAAATATTCACAGCTTATTTTAGGTCTTTAGGAAAAGAAATTATCTTTTTTTATGTTGCACTATAAATCGAAATAAATCATTTTTTTTAAAAAGTAAATTCTGTTCTTCCTCCAAAGATTTATAATCTGTTCATGACAATTGCTATATATCAATATCCTCCAAAGCTAAGAAGAACATAACACATTTTCACTCAAACAAACTGTCCCAGTAGGAGGATTTTCAGGACTCTTAGAGAAAGAGTAAACCTGGTTAAAGAGACAGCCATTGGCCAACTGCAAGGAGAGAAGAGAACAGAAAGTCGCTTCAGGAAAGGCAAATGTTGGGGATAACAATATCCCTCAGGCTCTTCAAATAACCATCATTGTTATTTTTAATGGTTATGTAAAAGAAAGACTGCCTAGAGAAAAACAGGCAAAGAAAATGAGTAGGCATTTTACAGATTGGAACACCTAAATGGCCAATAAATATAGGGAAAAACATATGTTGTCGACTTAACTAGTTACTAGGAAAATGGAAAATAAAGTAACAATGAGATATCACTACTCATTCATCAAATTGTAGAACAAATGGTTTATGTCCAGTTTCCCATTAATTTGTAGGAAAAATTACTCCTTATACATTGCTGTAGACATGGGAACTATTTAGGCTATGTTGGGAAGGACTTTGGCAATATCCACTAACATCAATATATGTCTGTATATATATACCCACGTGCTCTTCTGGATTCACAATTCTACTTTGAGACACTAGTCTATAAAAATAAAAGCACCAACATATAAAAATGTCTATTACATCATTATTTGTGATAGTAAAAAAACTGGAAACAATCCGGATACTCATAAATAGGAGAATAATTGAGTGAATTATGGTACATTCATACCAGGGTTTATTATACAACCATTAACAAAAAATGTGTTAATTTTATCCCAGTTACTCTTGAAGGGGTTTAACAATACGTGGCTAAGTGGAGAAAGCAAAATGCAGAGAAATATGTGAACTGGGAATCCATTTTGAGGTAAAATAACAAACTCCTTATATAATATATTTGTATATGATTGATCAAAAGAAAGATGTGAATAAAAGGAGAAAAGAAAAAGGATGAGGAAAAAATAATGTATAAAACATAAAGTAATTCATGGAATTTTAAAAAAATCATATTACTACAATCATATTTAAATAATATCATATAGGTAAATATTTATAAACAGATAAGTGGGCTTCTGAGAGGTAGAACTCCAGGTAAATTTTACTCTTATACATTTCTTTATTTTTAAGTAGTAAATATGTATTATTTTTTAAAGAGGAATAAATATATATTTTTAATTAGATAAAAACATTAACATAAAATATCACTATTGTTTCTCTAGAATATTTTATACAGATTAGTATGAATTGTGCAAGTGGACAATGAGAGTGGTCAGAGAGAGGATGGAGAGAAGAGCATTTGAGCCAAAATGTGCATTCTTTTTGTTTCCTGCACTCTGAATCTGTTCATATCTCCTCTCTTGCTGAGGGATTCAGTGCAGAACTAAAATATGATGACTTACTTGGCAACAGCAAAAAAAAAAAGAGCACTTACTCAAATGCAATAAAGATAAGCAATAAGTTTCAGTGATGCATATAGTATGTTCTGTGCTCTCCTGCTTGTTCTTTCTTCTCTCAGCAGAAGTTCGACTGAAAATAAGCTCCAACAGCAATTCACCAAATTAGCTAGTCACCTCACTTGTGACCAAATCACATCCTACAGAGAGATGCTGAACCCCAAGCTTTTGCTTCCTGCAATTTATGTAATTTGAAGAGACTTCACTTAGCGAGTGAATGAGTAGTGAGTTATCTGGAAATGAGATGCATGAATAATATTTGTACATGATATCCATACATAATTCTCAAGTTAGCTCTCCACAAACTACTCAGCTTTCAAAAAAATGGCAATGCAAAAAATACACACTTTCTCTTTATCCTGTCCTTTTCCAACCACAAGAGAAGGTAAAATAATAAATACTTAGTAATATTCTAAAAAGCAATTTGTAGGAAGAAATAAAAAAAGAGACTAGAACTTCAATAGAGCAGTGGCTGGAACATCAAGAATTTGAAGTGTGGTACGATCAACCTTTACTCACAGAGGCTAAGTGTATTCATTGTTTGTTTGTATTTCCTATCTCTCCCTGATTGGTCCCCTGGTTGATAGTGCCTTAGTACTATGAACAACTCTGAACCAATCATAAACAGAAGCTACTATGTGTAGTTAGGGATTCTGATTGGCTAATATGAAGCAAGTGTCAACACACTGGAGGAAGATACTGTGTTTTGTGAAATCATCCATCAGGAAGAAGGGCTATTTCCCTAAAGAAAAAAAAAAAAATGCTAGGCACACCAGAAAGTATGAACTGTTCACTGTGTTGAGATGCTCTTATGCAGTTTTGTCCTAGGTGCTATTCTGGGACATTTTTTTCCTATCCTATGTTTTAATGTATTTTACTAGTACAAACAGCATGTAAATGCAAAATAATTGATTCTTTCCATGGGGATCCAGAGTGGAAGTGTTACCCCAAGTGTTTATTTTGAAAAATTATTTCTAGAGGTAACACTTATTTGTTTTTCTTCTTGGCCACTTACCTTCAGAAAGGGTAACACATGATTCTTCATAGTAAACCATTTTTGTATACTGTTAGGAAAATCAAAATATTATCCTTTAGTACATCTAATTATTGATTAAAATTTTCTCCCATAAGATTTCTCTTTAAGCAAATATAAAATGTCCTTCTTTTTGGAAACTAACCCTAACTATTAAAAACAGGTATCCTTTCTCTATGTCAAGTCACTCCTCAGGCTGCCTGTTAGTTTTCTGTTGCTGTGTAACAAATTATCACAATCTTAACAGCTTAAAACAACCCATACTTAATAGCTCACAATCGTGAAGGTCAGCAAACCATGTAGATACATCTGGGCTCACTGGCCAGAGTCTCCCAAGGCTGATATGAAGACATTGCCTGGCTGGGCTGTACTGTGGAACCTCTGAGAAAGAATCCACTTCCTACTTATTCGGGTTATTGGCACAATCCAGTCCCTTTGGTTGAAGGACTGAGGTCTCCATTTCTTTGCTAGAGATTACTTTGCATTCCTTCTCAGGTGGCCCCCTCCATCTCACAGGAAGAATGGGGCACTGAGTCCTTCTCATGCTTTGAATCTCTCTGAAATCCTTTTCTGCTACTATTTGTAGAAAGTTCTCTGCTTTTAGGGGCTCATGTAATTAGATCAGGCCCGTGTGGAGAATTTCCTTTTCTTAAAGCTGACCGTGCCATATGACATAATTATAGGAGTAATGTCTTACAAAATTCATAGTTTCTGGAGATTATGGATTAGAGAAGAACATCTCTGGAGATCATTTTAGAAAATTCTGCTTACCACCTTATTGTCTTTACCTCCTCCTCTCTCTTCTCCTTCGCCTCCTCCTCCTAGCAAACATTTTATTTAGTGCTTACTATGTGCCTGACAGGTCCTATGCTAAGTGCTTCATATGGATTATCTTATTTAGTATTTACAATAGCTCTGTGAAGTGGCTACACACTTCACAGCTCTGTGAAGTCAGCTCTATTTTTGGATAAGAAAACAAGCTTAAGCAACTAAGTTCCTTGCCCAAAGTTACGTGCCAGCAAGTGGTGGTACTGAGATGTGAACCCAGGCCTTGGAAACTCTTGGTATGTCATTTTTAACTGACTCTCTAGCTTGTGTATACCTCTGATCTCTCAAAGTAACCTTTTGTAATAAATTATAGATTTACCTAAAAATATCAAAGTTCAAAATTATATTTAGTTAACATTTAATATGTTGTTAGTTTTAGCCACATTATTTTATATGGATAATATATAAAAAGCTCTTAAGTATGTTGCAAAAGTAAAGAAAATATCTTAATTTTCAATAAGTAAAATTGACCATATTTTAAATGCAAAACAGGAGTTACTGTCATTTTCCTGACATGCATTTTGAATTATACTTCTAAAGGAAATGGTTATTTGGACCAAATCAAGGCCAGAATTGGTAGAATATCTTTGCATGTGTACCATCAAAGGCACTACTTCTGACTTCTAAGCAGACCATTCAAGGAAACAGGGTCCCTCTGGGTGGACACATTAGAAAAAGGCACTTTTTTTGAGCTGATTCTTGGGTAGTGAAATGAAGGCTGGCTTTCGCTACCACCCACAGCCTTGATAGGTTGCCCCATATACACAGCCCAGACGACCATAGGCTGAGGCCCACCCTGAGCCATGCACATTCTCCAAGTCGCACCTTGTGAAGAGCAGCACTCATTTATAGAACTTCTACATGCATTATGCAATCTCTCGCTGTGGGCCTAAGTTGTTGGCCTATGCAGGATGAAATATCTGTCTACTGTCTTTTATTAGATCAAATACTGAGGAGACTGGACCAAAATACCAATGGAAATGTTTTACAAATGATGCTGTAGATAATGAACTGAATTTTATGAGTATCAGTTTAGAGGAACTTTTGCACTGATCCTTTGATTAGACTTTTCACATTAATCTTTTCCATTTTATGCTTGAACTATAGAAACCAGAGAGAGGAAAAAGTCAGAAAATTTCTAAATCTCTCAGTTTACATTTTGAAACCAAGCCTAAGAGTTAAAACACAAAAGGCAAGAATGAAGGATTTACTGTGTATACAAGTCAACAGTAATAAACACTGTCAATTAAAAGTTAGGCTGATTTTTCACATTTAATGTAGAATTTATAAATTCTCATAAACCATTCATAATTCACTTAACATTCTTTTGAGTTTTTAACTATTAAAGCATGTGTTTTAATGCAGCATATTAATGTTAGAATTTCTAAAGTTAGAGGCTAAATTACTCACTGTCTTGAAATAACATTTGTTTTCACTTTTACATCATAAGCAATAATGACAAAAACAAAACAAAACAAAAAATGAAAAGAAACCTTAAGGTCGTTGCCTCAGAAAAGATATTTCTTTTCTTCAGCACCCAGTTTGTGACTTTTATAGTTGTTTGCTTCTAATCTCAAACTTTATTATACCAGTCAAACATTTGGAATATGAGTCCTGAGGGGCCTGGGTCAAAGTTCAGGCCAACAGATTGGTACTTCTGCCCGTGGGGCAACAATAAAAACTGAATGACTTATTGTTTGAGCTGTCTTTTTCCAAAGGAAACTCTTAGTGAAAAACAATTTTCTAATTTGATTTTTAAATTGTATACTTTGTAATTCCTCTTTAGAAGCAAGTGGCTCATTATTTCTTTTTTGATTAAATAAAAAATATACCATGATGCTCACCATAGATGATACTATTAACCAAAGTTATTTCATTGCTTAATCATGAAACAGATCCAACATTGAAACAATACCAAAGATTAATTCACCAAAACAGGAGACACACAACACAGAACATATTTTAGAGTGAAAAGCACAAAGTCGATTAATCAGAAACCTTAGCTGGGAGGAATTTGTGTCCTCCACTTGAGAATAAAACAAAATGTAATCATAGATTTATTTTTTTAAGCTTCTCCACAGGAGCTGTACAAGTTATATACTGTGATCCATTCATAGTTAAATTAATATTCTGCACCTTTTTCATTTGCTGTGGTGAGTGTTCAATAAATATTGATGCTGATGCAAAAGTGCTGCCAGCTAAGCACCGTCAAAGAAAGACTCAAGGATCCATGAATCCAGACAGTAAATAAAATAGAATAGCTCATTATATTAGCATCCCACTTAATTAAGGGGTTTAAATCTTTGATCGTTTTCCATTAGACCAGGTGGAGAGTGTGCAAATTTTCTGATAACATCCTGACCAGAAATCACTGGACACATCTAGATTATATCTACACTGATTTATTTTGTCAAGTAAATGCCTAATATGTGTACTGTTCTGAGTGTTTTCAGGTTTGGTCTTGGGGTTTACGATGCATTTATGTCATTCTTTGGCCTTTAAGAGGCAGAAGGTAGTGGAAAGATGGAATGATTCAATTTTCCTTTTCATTGCATGGATTTCCTTTCCTGTCTTTTATCATAGAAAGTATTTTTTTAACTTTCTCCAGTTTATACATTGCATTTCTAAAGCTAAAGAGAAAGGTTGCACTCCATTTTTTTTTTTACAGTGTTGGTTTTTACACTACATTGGAAAAAAGAGAAATGAGAAATGTGATTATACAAGTGGTAGAATCCTCTAGTATATGGATAACTTAAGAGTGAGAACTGGCAGGCCCATGGTTCTGAACCCAGCAAGGAATTATGCAATCTCTTATGTTCTTTAGTTCTGTGAACTTGGGTTCACACAACATTATGCAAGGTTATGATGACTCTTATGAATGTATTTTTTGTTCATCATTATCTTTTGATATTGTTTAAGAAAACCACAAGTTGATTTATTTCATTAAAAAATTATACTCTCACAAGAAAATCAGTAAATTGGCATGAAACTCTCAGGGGGAAAGAAATATGATATGAAATTGAGTTGTGACTTGAAAAAAAATATCAGAAACATGCACCGAAGCTAATTAATGAACCAACAGATAGACTAAGTTCCAAAATGACTGATGACTGTTTTTTAAATAGCAAAAATGTTGAATAGAGAAATCTTTGGGCTTGAGTAGATAGCTATTTTTCTTTAATAGAGAGAGAAAGTAGAACACTAACATAAATAAAGCCATAACTTGCAGCAAGAAGGTTATATGAACTATGAAGAATTTATTGAAAAATTGACTTAGTATGTGGTGATTTAGATCACAGAAAGGAACTTATTGCAAAAAAAGGAATATAGCTTTTATGGTTTCTAGATTTTGAAACCAAATCATTTTGTTTACAAGAGACATTTTACTAAACTATTATGTTATTTTATCATGTAGGGTATAAGTGACCAGAGAATAAAATAATAAAATAAAATAAAATAAAATAAAATAATATCATATCATATAAAGTAATGCTAGATGTAGGTTTAGATTTTGTTTTGATAGTCTACAAGTCCAAATCTAATCAGTTATCTCAATATTAGCCAAGAATGAGCATATAACTGGTAAGAAAAAAATTAGAGTTATCATGACAAGCTACCTGCTTCAATGATATAAAATTGGCAATATTTAAAAAACCACTTAAAAATTTTTTTCTTTATCCATTATCAATCCTGGAGGCTGGAAATTATTAATTCTATCTAGTGTTTAGAAAAATACTGAGAAATCTAAAAAGCATGACAACAGCCCTTCTGCACACTATCACTTTTTTTATTTTCTTGTTGTCATTTGGATTGTGAATGTACAGTGATGACACCACCACTACCTCTGACAAATGGAGCACACCCATTTTGGGGGGGATGATCCCTTCTCATTATGAGATTTTTATACCAGGGCTAAATATTGGGAAATGAGGAAGGAAACCAGATCACCCCCAAGACAGCAGAGGAGCTTGGAGCTCAGACTTGAGCCTGACTGCTAGACAGAAGCTGTATGATTTGTGGAAGTTGTTAAAGCAGTACTTTAGCTTGCTCATCTCTAAAGTGGGAATAATAATAGTAAATGTCTCTGGAATTAATGAGAGAATTTAATAAATTAAAATATGAGAAGCACTTAGCAAAGTACCTGGCACACAGTAAGTGCTATATGTGTTACCTATTATTATTGTTGTTATAACAGAATATGAGAAAGCCACTAGGTTTCACTTTAAACTATGAATAATAGCATAGCTTTTTTATACCAAATTCCTGTAGTGCAGTGAGAACAAAATTAATTATGGATGAATTCCAACAAATCAATACAAATATAAGTTCTTCCTCATTTAGAAATTCCTTCCTTACACGGTGTTGATATAAGCTATGCCTCATTCATTTATTCACTCAACATATTTATGGACCACCTAATATATACCAGGCAATGGTCTAGATATGCAGATATAATAATGAACAAATATTACCTGAAAGAATGGTCCTTCTTATCAGATGATAAGTAAATTTTTCACCATGGGGACAAATCTGCCTAGATTTTTATAATAGGGGTCTTAGAGAAATATAAAGGTGCAGGTGCCTAGAAACCAAAAACTAAAGTTATGAAAATGTTAGAATGGATATCACAAGGCAGGTGGAAGGAGTACAA
The DNA here is from genome assembly GCA_028627145.1 of Eidolon dupreanum. Lineage (NCBI taxonomy): Eukaryota > Metazoa > Chordata > Mammalia > Chiroptera > Pteropodidae > Eidolon > Eidolon dupreanum. The sequence continues at coordinate 75,318,589 of CM053507.1, read as the reverse complement.
AGGTGAATTTTGTTATTTTAAAAATGTTCTCAGGCCTTTACCATAAAGGCAAATAAACTTTTCCTCTTCCATTCTCTCTTCCTCCTTCTTTATTCATCCTGGGACCCATTTGTGACTCTGATTCACATGGTTCTGGACTAAATAGCTGAACTAAATAAATAATTTGAACCTGAGAGTTCTAACTATGATGTAGAACATTATTTCTATTATAATTGTAAATTCTAAACTCTATAATTCTAAACAACCTACTTGGAAATAAAATTTTTTGGAGCACAATCCATTAGCCTGTCAGAGTTTGTATTTTTATTATTATTGTCATAATTTCCTGGTTCTGATAATGTGTGTCATGAAAGTAGAAGAATAAATATTGATGTTTTCACTTTCTTTATGTGCCCTACACTAATTTTTTCCCTGTGCAGTTATCACATAGGTTAAAGATATTAACTTTATTTTCAACTTTATTTTCAATAGTGAGTTCTAAAAGGACTTAATGGAGAACAAAAGGGACAGAAGGGTGGTTTATACTTGAAAATAGATTAATTTATGTGGTTTCAAATTGGAGTGAAGAGATTTTCACCTAAAGAGAAGCAGAGAATAAAAGAGAAGAATACAGTCTATTCCTTTCTCTGTGATTTGCTACCACTATGGGTCAGTGCATGGCAATACTTTCAAATGTGATCTTTGTCTCATTCAAAAGAGAAATGCCCGGTGAGAAATGAAATATAAAAGGCAATCTGTTAATCTGAGGGAAAAAAATTTTCTGGAAAATTCTCATTAGCAAATTTATTTTGAGTTTTTTCTTTCCTATGTTAACAGTGTTGTTTCTTCAAAGTTAGCCTTTACCTGGTTCTACTATCTACCATCTTTACCATTTCTACTATTGCGGTCTGAAATGATGACTCAGGCAATTGATAATAAAAATAATGTGATTTCCATAAACAAAACAAATAAACATTACAAATTGCTCAATTTATGATGTTAAAATAATGGTAGCATACCCAAGGTCACATAGTTTGTAAGTGTGAGGGCCAGAAAAAAAAATGATGTCTGAAAAAGTGGTGGTACATAATGGTCCTTGTCATCTAGCTACTCTGAACTAAACCACCAATGAAGTAAAATCAAGTTTTCTTACATAAGAACTTATTTTAGAAATATTTCTTTGCCACCCTTGACTATCTATAGAATTTTCCTGGTACTGTTTGGCATTTGGTTTCTGCCACTAGCCTTATCCTCACTATGTGGCTCTAAATTAATTTTGTGAAAGAGACTTAAATCTCATACATGTCTTTTTGTATATCTGCTTCCAGAACACACACATTAACATTGTAAAATTTTGCATGTCCAGATGTCTCTCACACTTTTCATTTGATTTATAGCTTAAAAGTTGGCAAACTTTAAAAAATGAGCTATATTTCTTCTGCCGAGATCCCTGTTCTTCTGGCATGTGATGGGAGAATGGATGACAGTGAGCTAGATTAGATAACCACTGTCTCTGTTCAAACATATCTTCTCTATTTTAGAAATATATGCTTATTTGTTACTTTAATGAATGTAGTCAGATTCTTTTCTCCTGTGGGTTGACTTGAATACTGCAGAATTGAGATTTGGGGGAGACAATGTGGGAAAAAGAAGGAAAGATAAGAATATGTTTGTGTGTGTGCCTGCACACTAGAAACACTGGAAGTATGATGGAAGGCGGTATGAAGGAATAAAATAATTTGAGTTGAGAGAAAGTAGGTTCCTGATGATAGAAGATGGGCTGTGAAAAGGAGATGTTAGAATGTTAATGCTGAGTTATCTCCTTGATGTTTTATCTAGGCCCTTGGGGCAGTAACAGCTTTGAAAGCCACTGAAAATCAAGGATGTCCTCATTATCAGAATTTGCTCTAATATGTTGTGTTGGGAAAAAACCCAGAGTACAGAGAATATGGATGGAGACTGTATTTTACCAATGCCAAATAAAATTTAGTCAACAAGTTCTCGACAAGATGGACATAATCAAATAACTACATTTGATTGATTCTAAATGAATTGAGTGTTTTTCATGGTATGAATTAATATTTATACCCTCTTTGGTATCAGACATCTATATAAAATGTGATAAACTACTTATTAGCTATGTACTGATTTTCCTCATGATCTCATCTTTATATTCAGACTGAAATTTCCCAGCTGCGACTTACAGAAATGCTTGCTCATGTGCTGTGTCATTCTCACTCCTTATTTCAACAAATATTGACTAAGTACCTACAGCATTTTAAAGAACATATCAGGTACTAAAGATACAGTAGTGAACATGGTGCTTTTTAAAAATTTATAGTCTGGGAAGGGCAGGTATTAAACCCTGTGTTACACTGTTGAAATTATTTAATGGCCATTGTACTAAGCCCAAAGAAGAAATATGAAGTGTCATGAAAACATATAATAGTGGAAAACAAATCTAACCTGAGGAGCCAAGGAGGACTTTCCTGGCAATGGTCAAGGCGTTAGGGATCAAAGGCTCAAAGGCTGATGGTCCCAGCAGAGGGAAAATATGGATGAAGGCCCTGATATACTTTTTTAAACTTTTAATTTTAAAATAGTTATAGATTCACAGGAAGTTGCAAAAAGTACATATGGAGTACTGAGAACCTTTCACCTGTGTCCCCCCAATGATGGCATCTTGTATGACTGGAGTAAAACATCAAAATCAAAATATTGACATTGGTATAATACTAATTAGAATCTACAATTCTAATTCTGTTTTCACCAGTTATTACATGCACCTGTGTGTGTGTGTGTGTGTGTGTGTGTGTGTGTGTGTGTGTGTGTAGTTCTATGCAATTTATGTAATCACCATCACTCAGGGTTTAGAACAGTTTCATCACCTCAAAAGATCTTCCCGGTGCTTTCCCTTTAGAGCCTCACCAATGCCTCATCTCTCTCTGTTCCCCCGGAACCACTAAGCTGTCCTCTCTATCCAGTTTTTTCATTGTGATAATGTTCTATAAATGGAATTGTTCAGTGTGGAACCTTTTTGAGATTGGCTTTTTTTCGCTAAACTCGATGCCCTTTAGAGCCATTCAAGCTGTTGCATGTATCAATAGTTTGTTCCTTTTTATTATTGAGTAGTACAGATGTATTGGGGACATTTGTGTTACTTTCAGTTTGGGGTTATTACAGATAAAACTTCACACAGGTAAAGAATATTTATGTATTTTAATTCATGTTGAGGGGTGAGAAAAGGTGATTGTGGTGCTAGCACAAAAAATGTCTTCATGGGATTGCGACATGCCAAACTACAAATTCTTTCTGGACATAGACTATAAAAGTTCAAAAATGAATGAATAAATAAGAGGAATCTGAATGTAAACAGTGTTTTAAGGATTCATTTTTGGTGTTATGTCAGATATCCAGATGGTTGCCTTTTATTTTCCATTTTTTTAATCTGTTTGCACATGAGATTTGAATATTAGTTTACAGATGGATTGGGGGACTCTATACTTGCAATAACTAATTAAGACATAATCTCTAAACCAGGCTTATGAAAAATTTTCTTCCCTCGATTCACTGAGAAAAAACATATTTACCAAAAGAATTTTATTGGAAGCACTAAATTAAAAACCATCAGCTCAGATTCTGCAACCTAAGAAAGTTTCTTTCCTGTGATATGTTGATTAAGAATGCCAAAAAAACAAAGCAAAACAAAACAAAACAAAAAAACAAAAAACAAATTGAGGAAACATGAGTGTACTGGGTTTTCTGTAAATCAGCAGACATGGCATAACAGGCAATGAGAATTCTGATCAAGATTGAGGTCTGCAGAGAGCAAGTGGTCTCCTACTAGAGGAAATACAGTTTCGAAAATTAAAAATATTACTCACTTTATTCACATTTACTTTCTTGATAATATTTAATCCAAAAATTTTGAGAGAGGAAGTGAAGGAGGCCAGGTACAAATTTTACTTTACATGAGATGAGAGGTGAAAACTGCCAAGGAGACTTTAGAATCAAACTAGCCCTATTTGATTAAATCCAGTTTATTAAAACAATTGTTCCTAACAAGAATTTCACTTATTAGAACTTCTGAGTCTCTGCTTATGCTTTTCCTGTCCTTCTTCCTCTTCATTAACTTGTTAATCATTCACAATATAGTCTAAGCTTGTCCTTCTATGAAGGCTGCCATGAAACTGATACCCTTCTTCACTGATTTTCTGTTATAGTTCCAGGATCATGCAGCTTTATATTTAATGGCTGTCAATTTGTTGCATGTCTTAGTCATATATAAACAACCAAACTTAATCCACTTAAGTATAAATTAAAATAAAAAAATATAAGTTTGAAAAGGAAGGTGGAGTGGGAAGATCCATAATACCATTTCCCATAAGTTCTCTTTCAAAACCCTTTCAGTGTGGTGATAATGCTCCATGTTTAGAGAAGTGAAGTGAAATAAACATGCTAATACACTCTTGATAGATATTTTAATTGGGATTAATCTTTCAGGAAAGCCATTTGGACTCTTGAAATTTTCTATATCCTTGGACCCAATAAACCCACTTCTACAGATTTTTGCTAAGATAATCATTAGAGATACAGACTAAAAGTTAAAAATAAAATTATTCTTTGCAGCATTATTTATGATATAAAAAATGGAAATAACCTAAAAGGTAATTCAATGAATTTATCTGCAGGCATTAAAATTAATCTTTCAAAGAATATTTAATGACATAAGAAATTTCTCAAATATAATGAAAATGGAAATACAAAGGACACACAGCTGTATGGACGCTGTTCAAATCAAATCTAATCTTGGCTCTTTTCTTTTTCTCCTCTCCTCCTTTTCCAGTATTTTTCAATAAACACTTTGTATCTGGGTAAGTTGGGAATTGCTTTGGAAATTCAATTTCTGGTTTCCAAATCTACCATATCTATGATTAATTTCAAATAATTAGAATAAAATACATTCAACACTAAACACATATAAATCTAAAAACTAGAGAGAACAGAGGTTCACCTTTTGTCAGTTATTGATTATAAATGTCAATTATTGCTATGCTAGTTAGAAGAGATTTACACTGATAAAATGACAAATTGATCAGTTGTATTGTACAATGGTTTATAACATATTGTATATACAGCCTCATATACCTGCATGTTGCCTTGGAAACAATATTGTATCTGTAGTTGGGTCTTGTTATAGCTCTTTTTCTGTCAGGACATAGTTTTGTGATATTGGAAAGTCTGTTTTTTTTCTGTATCTTGGTTTATTTATCTGTAAAATAAGTGTAAGTGGCTTGTCATCCTCCTAGGGTTACTTATGTGTGTTTTTGTATGCATTTTGGTGTGAAATTAAATGTGATGCAAGTTTTCAATACTAGATGAGAAATTCGAAGCATATCACTTCTAATACCTCTTCAAGATACAAAATTTATTACTCTGTGATTTCACCACATTTATTTTGTCTCTTGCTATATTGCTTATCTTTTTGTAACTGGTGGCATGTCTTCCACTGAATTCCTTCCAAGTGCCTCAATAAACACAAGTGATTGTGTATAAAATGAGGTCCTATCACGTTGGCAAGGTTTTAAGTTTCAGAATACCCAGTGTTGTAAAGAGTGTGTGGAAACAAGCATTGTCAAACACTGTTGGTGGAAATGTAGATTGAGTTTGGAGGGCAATTAGGCAATAATGTACCCAAATTAAAATGCTTATTCTTCTACTTAGCCATTCTACTGCTAAGAATATCCTACAATTATACTTGTAAATGTGGAAAGATTCATGTACAAAGATGTTCTTAACAACATTCTTTATAACAGAAAAAAGTACACAAAACTCAAAATGAATACTAGATAGATAAAGTGTGGTGTGGTCATGCAATGGAAAACTATTTAGCCATTCAAAAGAGTGATTTGAGTGCATACGTATTGAAATGGGAAAATATCTAAGATATTACGGTAAGTGAAAACAGCAAATTAAAGAACAATTTTTATGTTGTAAACTTGTATAAAAAAATGTGTGTTTACATAGATTTGAATGAAAACATTTTGGAAGGCTGTTTATGAAATTGTTAGGAGCAGTTGCCTCTAGGGAAAAGAACTGGAGGATATTTTTTGTTCTTATGTACTGCTTACGTTTACCATGAATATGTATTGTTCTTATAATAATAAAAGAGTAATTTTCACTCATAAAATTAGAACTAATAAAGAAATTAATAAGGCTGCAATGATCATTTTTGTGCTAGATATAGTTCTGTCTTTTGCACTATTTTATTTGGGGACACTCCCAGAAATGTAATGTTATAAAGAATTATACATCAGATTGTTTTCCAAAGAGTTGTGTGAGTTTAAAATACCACCGTGGGAGAGTCACAAAGTAATAGTTTTACTAGTATTGTCTCTGAAACAATTGTTTTTGTTAATTTAAAATGCAAATGTAAAATTTAATTACTGTTTTTATTTTATTGGATTTGTACTACCCCCTTTCCCATCTGTTTCACTAAGGAAATAATCTTAAGTGCAAGCAACAACAACAAACAAAAAACCCTTTATGACAAAGATTTTTATTCTAAAAATATCTATTATAGTGAAAAATTAGTAACAATTTAAAATTCATGAGAAATAGTTAATTATGGTATATTCACTCCACACTGAGACATTATTTAGTTATTAACTGTATACATATACAATTGTATATATCTAATAATATAATAATGCAGAAGTAGCTTATACATAAAATGTTGAGTAGTGAAAAAGTTACCATATATAATTACTAAATTATTAAAAATATATAAGAATTACATATTTGTTTATAGAAAAATAACAAGAGAAATCATTAAAATGGTAAATTGGAAGAAATTTTATTTAAATGGTAACAGTGAAAGACATTTTCCCCTCTATATAATACTTTCTAACTTTTTATTTAATTACTTTATCCGTATAAGTATTTTAAAATGCAGGAAATTACCTGACAGAGTTATTTTTATCATTAAATTAAATAAACACTATGCAAATGTCTTTTGGCACAGGGTCAAGGTCAGCGCTCAAAAAATGTTAATGTCCCTTCTGCACCTACTACAAAGTAGAGAGTTACACATCCCTTACTCTGCTTCTCTCACACATTGGCACCAAGTTCTCCTGTCACAGAAGTAAATATACATGCCTTTATCTCTCTCTTATCTTTTTTTTATTAGCCATGCCTGATAGGATTGTTGATCTCCAGATAGTAATTCTATACACAACTACAGTGAAATACAAAGCAAAGCAAAACAAAACAAACAAAGGAAAGCTTCTCTAAGAATGAAGACTAAAGAAAAATGTAGAGTCTCCGTGGCTCCAGAAAACTGTCAGCTTGTAAAAAAGCTTCTGTTGACAGTCCCACCATACCTGAGTAGGAAAGCAATGATATGGATGCCACTATTTTGATAGATGACTAAAAACACAATTTCTCTATCCTCTGTAAAAAGCCATAACTGGTGATGTTTGAGTGAATGGCAAATACTGACTCATGGAATTGAGAATTGTACTAAAATTGTTAAGAACAAACTAGCTTTATTTATTTATTTATTTATTTATTTATTTATCTATTTATTTATCTATTTATTTATTTATTTATCAAAATTGGCAATAAAGAATTTTAATGATCTTGTTTTAAGATTATTTTACTTGAAAACTTTGCAATTATTGTTCCTAAAATATGTGAATCTCAAAAGGAAGCAAAAACTGTATTTGGGGATGTTACTGTGGAATGGGAAGACTGGGGGTAGAGTTTCAATAAGGAGAGCCCTTTCAAAATACATATGACAGTTGTAGAAATAGCTAAGCAATAAGATAATCAATCCCTAAAGTCTGAAGTTGATCATCTACAATGTGGTTATCTTGTGTAGGAAAAATCAAGGCATATAGACTATCTGAATACATGCATATTCCATTTGTTAAAAAGTTGATATAGAAAATCTAAAAATTCCTTTTATAGTTTAAGACGTAATTGAACTCCAAAAAAATTCATCACAACATCAACTATATACTCTATATTTTCTTTTATTCATTGTTAGTAAGCTTCATTGTGGCATAATCACTTCTTCCTGTATTCCAAATGTCCACACTGATTTCTTTGTTTCCTACCTTTTTGTATACAATTTGTAAACACAGTAAAATTGAAATATATCTTATCAATTTATAATACAGCAAAGCCCTAAAATATAAAATATGACCACTAAATATTTTGATTTAATGGGCCTGGTGCTCTACTATGTTTTATTTTAACTCAGTCTTAAAATTTCAAGTAAAACCCAAAAATCTACTTTAGTTCCAAATGTAGAAATATTAATTTTATGGGCTAGTATCTAATTAAGTTTAACTATGCTTCTAAGGATGCATAGATTCCAGCATTAGATGGGCTGACTGTGTAATTCCATCATTTTAAGTGGAATTGAACCCCATCTTGCCAAATATGATAATATACTAGGGGAAGGAGAAGGAGAGGAATGAAACAACAGAATGTTGTTTGAAGGCTCTGTGAATTTATATCCTCTACTTGAGAGGCTAACCAAAACATTTTAATGCCTCCAATTATCCATGTTCTGGGTAAAAGTAAAAAGGAAGAGTTTCAGTGATTTCCTTGTATTGATAAACTTATATAAGTGTCAATAGACTTACTGAGTTAAAACGGAATGTCTGCATACCCAGGAATAGGCTGTGGGCTCTGGGTCTGTATAACTTTAAGTGAACAGTTCTAAGACTATTTCCCAATGGCTAGTTTTTGCGGTAATGACATTCTTAGTCTGAGAAAAAAAGAGCACAATCAGGCTTATACTATAGCTCTAGAGAACCCTGCTGACTGGTTCATTAAACAGAATTGGCAAGTGACTCCTAAGATTAAAGTTCTTGATGGCTTTCCAAGCAGGAGGAAGGGCGTTGAGTGACATATAAATATATAAGGGAGAAAGAAGGGTGAGCTTGAATGGCAGTGACCTTTTCATAAAAGGTTTATGGAAGAGGTACTAGTTTTAAGACCTTAGACTGCATTCTGTAGAATTTGTTCACCACTCAGCAAATAAATGATGAGACTCCCCTTTCCAAAGATGGAAATTTTAGATATGTTTTACATGTATATGGTAAAACTTTTGAAAATTGTGGGATCTTAGAAGTGGATCACTATCCTGGACTACTGCATTTTTTTTTTTTTTTTTTATATCGACTACTGCTTCATGTGAGTCTTTGGGAAAATTCTTTAAGGATTCTTTTTAATGGGGATAACCACTTCTATTACTTTATATGAGTTCAGTGAGTATCTGATGTCTTATTCTTGATTTATATTATGCATATAAGAAAATACCTTGAGTTCTTTAGAAGAAACATGTAACGTAAATGATATTCAAATTTAGCTTTTTTTTAAAGATATAAATGGATAACTTCTACGTAGTGACTATCATTTTCAAATGTACTTTTTTCGGAATAAATGTATTTCAAAATTTACATAATGGTAATTGATCACAAATGTTCTTTTATTTTTGCATCAACTAAATAACAAAAAGAACATTTTAATTAGAGATTCAAGACATAAAAGTATTCTAATATGTCCTGGGACCTCCACAAGTTTTAAAAAATAAGTTGTTAACATTTTAAATGTTTGGAATGCATCTATAGAAATGAATTTTCTGGAAAAAAAATAAAATTGATTAGTAAAAGTCAAATTTCTGTAGAGATTACAGTAACACCCATAAATACTTAATCACTAGTGGAATGGTAGTGTATCATACCAATGGTTATGTTGTATATTTCAACCTCTTTTGATAGTGGTTCTCCCATGCTTTTTAATTTTGCTCTATGGGAAATTGACTGACTTATAAATGGAATTCTAAGTGATTCTAACAGAGCATTTACATAACAACCTTAAGATAATTATAAAAGAGCCAAAAAATAATTATAGCTTCATAAATGCATAGTGACACAATTCAGTAAACTATTTACATTTGGCTAGTTCAAAGTCAGAAAACCTGAGAAAGAATTTATATGAGAAGAGCAACTAGAACGAATCATAGAAAAAAAGAGAAGACTTTTTAATGTTAATAGATAAGCATAAAGGAATGCTTTAAGAATAACTTTCCACTTAAGACAGAAAATTATGAGAAATATGATGTTTATAAAATATTTATGACACCAGCAATTTTCTTGTATAATAATAAAAACCTTTAAAAAATAACAACAGCTATCACCATATCAAAACTGTGACAACTCATTTAATATATATGTGAGTAAATGTTTTCTTAAGTTTCATTCAAAATTTATATTTAAAATAATTTTTGAAAAGGGTCATTTAGAAAAGGTCACAAACAATAAAAAAGTTTTCATTTTCTTTTTTTTAGAGACCATTGTTTAATTTTTATTTTCTTTAATAACTGTTTTCTGGTAGAATAGGCAGAGATGTAGAAAAAAAGGAAGAGAGTAAGGAAGGAAGAGAGAGAGAAAAGGAGAGAGCAAAGGATGGAGGGAGGAAAGAAAGAGGGAGAGAACCACATAGCTCAATAAGACAGAATAAGTGCATTGCTTATGTTTCATTCTTAATAAATCAAATACTGTTGAGTACAAAGTCTCTTTAGACATATACACAATCTTCTATGGGCATTTATTTTTAACTCTATCATAGTCACTTCAAAGTTAACATATTCTAAATATAATTCATCATTCTTCCCCTACCCACTTAACCCTGTATAGAGTACATTCCCTATTGCACGTACCATTTCCTAGGTCTATTAAACTAGATACATTGGTGCACTTACTGACACCTACCTTTGCTTCAAATGCTACATTCCATTGCTTCAATGTCATTACAACTTCTTGATGTACTATCCCACAGCCTAAATTTTATAGTCTCTGTCCATTTCCATACTGATAAATTATTTAACAGCGAATTTGGTCATACCACTCTCTTACTAAAAAACCTACTATAAGCAGAGATTAGTTGGACTTCTGGAACCCCCTCCCGTATGCTTGACTTCTAGATAAAATTGGCAAAATTTTTTCTTCTCCCTCAATTCCATGACCTCTTGACCAAAACCCTCTCCAAGAGTTTTGTGTATGCCTGTGGGAGTTAAATTCTCAAGTCACCTCAGCCTCTGGGGTCTTGCCTCCTTAGTGTATCATATATCACTAACTCAGCCTGAAGAGGAATTTTCACTCAAAAGGCTAACCTTATAATCAGCTCTTTGTTCTGCTTCTGTAGATATGCTTGCCATATAGGCCATTGGGTAGGGTGACCTCAAAATTAACTAAAGACTCATTCTCCCTTTTGCTTGTTCTGTCTAAATAACAAATGTAACTGCCTGTAACCTATAGCAACTTCCATGCTCTGTAACCATCTGAGGACAAATTAACCAATTAGGTCATGCCAACCAAGCCCTATAAAAACAAGTTTTCTCCTGAGCTTGAGGCCCAGATCTTCTGGAACCGCCAGCGTAATAAACCTGAGTTCTCCAACTCTCCAAGTGGTGCTTGGTTTCTCAACGGTCTGATTTTTGCAACATTTCGGCAACAAGCCCACTCCTTGATTTTTCACAAACATTAAAATACCTACTCACATAAATACAAATTCAAGGAAGATTTGGTGATCTGGGAGAAAGACTGAAGAGTGGATTAAACATTAGCAATGCAAATAATTTCAAATGGAACGGAGTGATAATTGTTCTTAAAATATCTGTTATTGTCCCTTGCATAGTAGAAATTTACTAACACGTTTTTGTTTGTGCACTTTTCTTTATGTTGTTGGGTTATCCCTTTTCCTCATTTCCCTGTTCCTGATTTCCTTCTTATCTAAGAAATCTAAATTCTTCTCTTTCCATTTTTCACAGTAATTCAACTAACACTCCCCCACCCAAGCCTCACGTACTTTAAAGCCCATCAGACTTGTTCAATAAAGTTCACCAATGCACAGTCAGAATGGCTCTCTGTTTGATTTGTTCCTCTCTCTTTAGAAGGCAGTTGTAGTCATAAAAAAGAGAAAATAGGTGAATTTGAAAAATAAGTACTATAAAAACATATATCACCAAGAATTTCAATTCCCTGCCAGGTAAAATACAGACTCCTTAGTTTATCCTATAAGAATCTGCCTACTTTCTACCCATGTCTTCAGTTTTTATTTTGATTTTGCCCCCACTCTTTTAATTCTCCATTTTCAGGTACTTCTTATCTTTCTTCAAACATAGCAGACCCATTGGGTGAATCTATTTGTTTTTCCTGGATGGTCCATGCCATCTTTCTTTTCTTGATGGATTCCTACTCATGCTTCAAAATCCTCTCAGGTAGTCCCGTTAGCCCCTATGCAAAGTTTTTTCTCAACCTCATGTGGCACATGCATTTTAACTGTTTGAAAATGTGTCTGCCTCCTTCACTAGAATGGATGCTGCTTCATTAGTCAGGGCTTGTGTTCTGGAAAACGAGAAGGACTTGGCGTTCTACAATTCTACTGCCTTTGAGTGAAAGTGGTCAACGTGACACTATTTCTTACATATTTCATTCTCAGAGTTCCATAATCTAATCCTTGGAAAGTTACATTATTACTTTTTTTTATTTGGCATAACCCCACATTTAATTTTTATGATCTCAGTCTTTTGGAAAATATAGTTATTTTTTATTCTGATGATTCATTTTAGGTGGAAGAATTTATAATCTTGAAGATATTTGGGAGATTATTTGCTTCAGGAGTTATCAGCCTCTATATCTCCCATGGCATGCCCGAGGACAAACACTTTTGTGCCATACATTCCCTCTGGCTGTAGCAGGTCATGATAGAAGATATAGGCTTGGGGTTTAGCCTTAATGTACCTGGCCAGAACAGGAACTTCATACTCTGACCCGAGGCATGCCAATTTTACTTTGGTCCAATCCTCCAATTTTACAGAAAGGGAACTGAGGAACGGAAGGGTTTACTGACTTGTCCTGTGTCATCTAGCTAGTGGGAGAGTGTCAAGGCTTGATCTAGAGTGAAAGTCTTGAGATTTAAGCTTTTAGATAAGGCAATGAGAACTATGATCGGTGTCTTGAGAAAACCACTACCTCCAGTACTTACTTGGTCATTTACACATTCTGTATTAAATCTCTCCATTTCTGAGGTGTCTAGTCATATCAAAACTGACTTGATTGAATATAAAAAGCAAAATTCGTAAAACAAATTTTTGTACACATGATGTGAAATCCAGGCTTTGACAATTTTTACATAATGTAATTAGTTGTTTGAGGCTTACATAGGCTTAACTCAAAGCAAAATGCTATTAAATAGGAATTTCATAGAATTTAGAAGAATGTAATTATCTTTCGTGTATCTATGTCAATGATTGTGCTGAGAAGATAGCTACCAGGTTAGTGCTCAGAAATAAACATGAAAAATAGTTGCCTACAAAAACAAACTTGTAGAATACAATTTCTTAAAGTAGATTTATTTATTCACACAAAAAAAGTATAGTAATGCTATGACAGTTCAAGAATGGCTGAGTGTCTCTGCCTATACCCTGTAGTCAGTGGGGATTTTACACAAAACAAAGGTTTGTAATTCATCTTTTTTGGCAGATCAAGTGACCCAGAGTTAGGGTAATCTAGCCAAGACAAGATAAAAGCATGAATGAGTGATAAACAAGGTAAAGTTTACCCATTTATTTCAACTAATACCACATCTTAATCTGTTAATGAGACATTGAAAACAAACAAGCAAACAAACACACACATACTTTAAAAACAAAACAAAACAAAACAAAACAAAACAAAACTTCCACAGAGGCAGAACAAGATTTTTAGCTGATGCATAAAGGCTGAATTTTTAGATCAGAACTGAAGTTTAAGAAGAGATGGTAAAAAGAATTACATGCTTTGAACTTAATAGGGAAAAGTGAACACATGCTTTTGGGTATCAACATTGTCTTATAGATGTGATTTAAAAAAAAAACACTATTAGAAATCACTGTCTTGGTTGAGAAATAGATTTCTGAGTTGTCATAGGCATGAAACCAATATTTTGCCAGTGAATAGCTTTACCCCCAAGCAGCTTTGATAAACTGAGCAAGATCAAGGCCAGATTGTAGTCCCTTGAAGCACTGATGATAAACGCACTATGGTTTAAGGACACAAATTACCCTTGGAATCATAATGCAGGTACACTGGATGTAAGAATAATATGATTCAAACTAATTTAGGACTGTGCCAGGCAGGAAGAGAAAGTCCTTTGGGCATTCAAGAAGAACATTTAGACAAAGCAAAACAAGAAGGGGAATTTGTGGTTAGCAGGAAGCTGTTGCTCATTTATATTTTATTGAAGATTTAAAATGTTGGGCAAAAGAATCTTGCTCTAACAAGCAGAGAAAGAAATTTAGAATGTACATGGCTTAGAACTAAGAGAATCAATGAGGAGAAATAATAAGCATCAGAAAAATTGAAAAGGTATTATTCTCTTTAGTTTTCTGAAATTATTTCTTTTGGAAACTTAGATATGTTAGATATATCAACATAGGCTACTCTTGTATCTCATTATTATGCACATATGACTTACCACTTTTATGTTAATCAAAAAGAATTCCTTCCAGTTACAGAGATTGCTATGAAAAATCATGAGACATCACATTTCACTAGATGAGAAATACTATTGACCTAAAAATGTTCACTGAATAATAGAAGGGGCCCATTTTTATTGCAAGGTTGATGACTATACTAGTGAAACATGAGAGAATTAATTGATTTTTATAGTTTCAGATACCTACCTAGTTTCAAATACATACATGACCATTTGTTAATAAACTTAAATAATGTTTTAATTGTCTATGTCCTTATATTAAAGTATTGGAAACTATTTAGAATATGTTTAATAAATACCAGTTCTTCTTTTTAGAGTTTGCAATCTGAAACAAATAATATTAAAATAGAGAAATACAGAAAAAGAGAGATAACATTGTAAATCATAAGTACAACAATGTCCAAATATAAGTGCCTTTGATCTGTTAGAAGTGTAGAAGAGATGTGGTCATAATGAGAAGATAAAAGGAAAGTATCTGTTATTAGGAAGTAAGTTCTTGGTGTTAGCAGATTATATTGAGCAATTTTTTTAATGTTCATAGGAAGTGAATTTGCCTGCCTACCTACCCACCAACCTACCTACCTATCATCTATCTATCCATCCATTCATTCATCCAATGGCAGAAGATATAAAGTGAAATAATCATAGGAAGAGCGAAGTAAGCAGACACATGATGTAGTTCAGTTAGAGAAGGTAAAGGAAGAGAGAAAATTAATAAGTCATTTAAAAAATTAGAATAAAAGACTTTACAATTGAGCAAGATCTTATACATGATTTGTAGGGCAAATTTTAAAAATTATTTGGCCTCAGAAAAGTCTGGCATATACAAAATGACAGGTGAAAAAGATAACTTTGGCAGAAGAACTAAAGACTTACAGGAAAGAAATACTGTAGCTTGGAATTCTGGGCAGATGACTCTATGATTATCCAATCAGACGACAGATTACACATGAACCATAAAACAAAATTAACAGTTTATAGAGTCAGATTCTTATTTTTCATTAAAATAATAAATTGTTTTACTTTGATTATGTCACCTCTGAATTAATATTATTTGGTCATTAAAATGACTAAAATAAATAGACAATGGAGCAGTTAACTCACTTGTGTGAATCATCTTGATCAATTTGCGAAACACTATACATAATTCAGTTGTTTGTGTGGCCATTACTCCACAAATATTAACTGGCTGCTCTTTGAAATACATTGGAGCAAGTAGTTACTATACAAAATGCCAAATGAACACAGAATGCTTTTCAAATTTATTCTGTAAAAAAATCCATTGGAAGAGTCAAAACGAAGTCAAATCAGATTCAGAAAATGTCATGACTGAAAAAGCAAATTTAATTAGGAACTGGAAATAGGAATTGAAAAACAAACAAGAATCAGTGAGGAGTTTTATTGGGAGCTTTGTTATTTATCAGTGTTCTTTACTGGCACGTGGATGTTGTTGTGGAAAAAGTTAAAAATGGATGATAAATTTCTGTTTAATATGAATCAGTCATGCAAGTGTCTTACAGCCAGATACGATGAGGAGGACAGAAGTGAATACAGAAGTTGATCTATAAGATATATACATTCATTCAACAAACCTTTTTTTGAGCTGATGTTATTTTGCAAGTACTGTCTAGGCCCTGGAATTTCAACATGAATAAAGCATGGCCTCTGGCATCAATGAGGCAACTGTACGTGAAATAGCTAACTTGCAAAGCAACAGGAGTAATCCCATGAAAAGTGGAAGCTAGAGGATGGAGAGTAGGGGGGTCTCTAAAGCAGGTGAGGTGAGAGGCAGACTAAATGAGGAAAGAGGCTCAGAAGCAAGAAGAGAGCGTTGTGTAATTGGTTATCTGCAGTGTCAAATTCTGTACAGAGGTCAAGGAGCATCAAGATGGAGAACTGCCATTGTGTTTTGGCAGTGAGCATGTTACTGGAGACCTTGGCAGGGCTAGCTTCTGGGAAGTGGCGTGGATGAGAGCTGGACTGGATCAGGTTCAGGAGTATTTTCACTGAGGAACTGAATGCATCTGGTGCACTCTAGGAGTTGGGAGAGGAAGGGGAGGTGAAGCAGTTGTTAGAGGGTGTGTGTATTTCTTGAGGCCCAGAGATATCTGAGACAGTAGCAGCCCCCAAACACAAGATTTTTAGTTCTATTTGGTGAAAAATCTAACTCTCACTAGCAATAAGGAAACAGCATTTACGTCTTGAAGTAGACTTTATTGAGCTTGTTTGTTCTAACCGGCAATGAGTCACTCTGTAACACTGACCCTGCCATTGAAGTCAGCAGATTCTATTTGGAGAGCGTTGGTGATTGTAGGGGAAGTTTTTTAAAACGTTGACAAAAGAATTTACGCTCCCTGATATGCTAAACACCTGTGTGCATTAGTTTTGATGACTGAATTTTAGCTTGGGAGCATGTGAATGCTATATTTGAGTCAAAGAAAAGGGAAGTCTTGTTTTCTGAAGGAGTTAAATGTACAGGACACAGGAAGAAGTTATAATACTTTCTATTTTGGTTTCCTCTCATTTGAAAAGAATTTTAAAGAGAAAAGTGGTTCTGAAAATGCCACCCTCTATAAAAATGCTAAATACTAGTTGCAGTTCCCCACCTCTGCCAAAGGGAATATGTCCAACGTGACTAGCCACCTGTTTCTCTTTATAAGAGCTCAAGACTGCTGTCTCGTCCAACACACTGTACCAACACGAAATATCAGTGTGATGATGAATCAGAAGTCGACAGTGGCAGAGTTTTATTTACCAAGAAATGACAGTAAGGTCATCTCTTTTTGAGAGGACGTTATAATCATTAAAGTCAAAAAATGAAGCTAGGGGTTTTTTTAAGCCCAAATGCGGCGTAAGGTGCAGGAATACTGATCTTTGGTTTTTCCAACTTGATCACATATATAGATGCTAACATGCTGGCTAAAGATGTTTGGGCAGATAGTAATGGCACATGGTCTATGATGGCTTAGCTAGACACAGTGAAGGTCATAGAACTAGAGATTTAAAAATCAATTACAAAACAGGTTAAAGCTGCTGTCTATAAGAAAGTGGGTTTGGTGTCCGTGGGACCTGGTTTTTAATGACAGCTGTATCACTTATTAGCTGGGAGCCACCAACCAAATGACTTAAATTTCTAAGCCTCTATTTCCTCATCTATAAAATACGGATCATACTAGTGTTTACCTCATCTTGCTGTTTTAAAAATTAAATGGCACAGTGAATGCGGCTTAACCAAAGATGAGACAAACAGTAAATGCTTCGTAAATAGTTGTTACTATTTCCTTCAAATCAAACATCTTCCATTCCTTATTGGTCAGGAAAATACAAACCATTAGCATTCAGTTAAAAATATGAGAGCAATCGTGAAAATGAATGTATAAAACAGCTTGTCATGAAAATGTTGCATTAAAAAATGATCGAGATATGTCTAAGAGAAAAATAGTGAGCACCATAAAATGCAGTCTAATCTAAGGGGATTGAAATGAGAGCACTTTAGAACCCAGAAAGAAATTCTAAAGTTATAAAAGTTTAAATCACTTCTAAAATTTAATAAGATTCTGATTTCACTAACATTAAAAAAATAAAATTATCTCTATTAAATGTAGAAATCAGCTTTATTATACATATAAAGGGTCTCAGTGCTCTTGTTCAAATTAATAGTAAAAAATGATTCCAACTAGGCTCTGTGGGACATATTAGCAATACTCAGATAACAACCAGTGCCCTTCTCTTCGCATTTAAAATGTCCTACTCCATTTTTAGAGTAACTTGATGGTTGAAGCCCTTCACTGCATTATCTCTTTTATGGTCCCTGGTTCGTCATTTAGTACGAAGGCTCCAGAGCCCTCTCTGCCATCGGTCAGACCAAGATCTTCCGCCAGTTCTCAAACCCTATGTTTCATAGAAATGCCCTGGCTCATCAATCCCTGATCACATTAGTCATTTTTCCCATTCTCAGGGGGAATTTGTCCGTTTGAGATGTCATTCTATCTGCAAATAAAACCCAGAAAGAGAATCTAAAAGTTATAAGGAATTGATGGTCAACTGCTAAGGGATTTTGCATCTCAGTGAACACTGGGCCTAAATTGTACTCCAAGAGAAAACCCAGAAACTCATCCTGCTAACCCTCCACTTGGCCTACGAGGAGAAAGTAGATTCCTGTCCTTTATTAAATATAAACTCTATTTTTCTAGGTGAGAAAGAAAACTGCAAAGGAGAACTGGCCACTTACTAGGTTAAGGTGACTGAAATTACACTTGACAAAACCTTCTTAGCCTCTCTACCCCAAAGTGACTTCTCCCTCCCCTGGTTTCCTACTTATTCTGTGTCTTGCTGTTCACATATCTTCAGGTTTTAGCCCTTCAGAAGGTAGTATCTACAGGTCTCCATTAAAGCTGCATGTCATGAAGACTTGCTCCCCTTTCTCAGAATCTCATCGGAGCCTAAGCCAGTTCTCTCTTCCCTGAGTCCTGAAGTCTGGGATTCCGGGAAGAAGGAATGAGGAAGGGAATTAGGGGTTCTGCTTTTTGCTTTTATGAACCTCCTGTAAGTCATTCAGCCTCACTGCCAGTTATTCTTTTGTGATTGAGGTAATTATAGATACTGGTTTGAAAAGTACTTTGATATCCCCAGATAAAAGAGGCTGTAAAAGGGCAGATGATAATTATTATTAGCAGCTCAATGGTTCTTAGGATTTTCCATATGCAGCTTCCTCCAGGGAACCTAAATCCATCAAAATAAAACCAGTTTGAGAGAAAAAGTGCAATACAAAATTATTTAAACAAGGAAAATGACTTCAAAAAGATGAGCCAGATGAAACATAAAAGTGAAATAAAAAATTAAAGTGATGATGACATGTTTCTAAAGAAATCGCTGCACTATTAAGAATGAACTTAAAATCATACGCAAGTCGTGGTAGCAATAATAGCATCTATGTTTGTATGTCTTTCTCAATAAACTTACAGCTCTTTTGTAACAAAAAAATGAGACAATAAATCTTCAAGATTTAATTTACAGGCTTATTTTCAGGTAAAATAATTAAAGCCTGATCCACTTCTTAGATAAAGCCAGTAGAAAGTGAGAATTCAAATCCAGTTTTTTCCAATTTACGGTACTGAAGGAAGGAGCTGAATACCTGCCATCTCATGATATCCATCAAAAATCTCTGTTGTTATCTAGTCAGCTAAAAGTTTACGGTAAAAAATAAAATCATTGGAGTCTGACTGATGGAATTTTCAGAATTTGTTCTGACTTTTATCTTACCATTTAGAAAATATTAAAAACACAATTATTTAAGAAGGTCCTCCTCAGCAGCTAATCCTTGCTAAGAGAATAAAAGATAAGAAATTTTTTAAAACATATAATATTCAGTCTCTAGCCACAAGAAGATTATAGTGTAGTTGGGAATATAAGACATACATACAAAAAAATTTGTGAACAAAATATTATTTTATACTTTAGTATAAATGCTATATTCTCTGATTACACAAATAGAAAATAATCTTTTTTACACTTCTGTAGCACTCCTAGAATTGTTTCATATTTATAAGAGGTATATATCATGTCATGCCTTCTTTTTGGTATAAAAGTTTGTTCACTGAAAGTAGGAACTATGTTTTATTTTATCTTAGATCTCATTTCATGCTTTACATTTTCCTGGACACAAAATAAGAGCTCAATAATATTAGTTGAATGACATACTGATATAATAATTTTGAAATATATACAATTAACTATATCACAAAAACAATATGTGC
The DNA here is from genome assembly GCA_028627145.1 of Eidolon dupreanum. Taxonomy (NCBI): domain Eukaryota; kingdom Metazoa; phylum Chordata; class Mammalia; order Chiroptera; family Pteropodidae; genus Eidolon; species Eidolon dupreanum. The sequence goes on along the minus strand of CM053507.1, from coordinate 75,298,301 downwards.
AGCAAAATTGCTGAGCATGTTTTCATTCATAATTAAAATCCATTAGACTCAAAACAGGAAATAATCAGTCTGGTCCTGATATTCTTTAAGTGCCTCTAGCACAAATTAATTAGAGTTAAAAAGTTCTTTACCATAATTTTTTACTATATTTTTAAAGCTATGTGAGCATAATTTAATTTTACTTTCCTCAATAAATAGATGACATTAAAAAGTGAGGAACTTGCATTATCGTCCTATCTACAGGATTTCCTTGTCATCTTTGCATTCCCTTTTTCTTTGGCAGAAATAAGGAAAAATTAGGAGAAGACAGGACTCAGGAGTTCCAGAAAGCACTTGGAAGACAGCTAGTATCCTGTGTAATGTCTTCCTCAGGCAGCAGGTGAGCAGAAAAGCCAGGCTGCCAGTGTGACCCTGGAATAAGACAGATTAGTGATCTGGAGCAGAATTTCAGGATGTCTTTTCCATCTCACTGAAGGGAAAGAGGGGAGATAATTGGGTGATAGCTCACTACCTTCTTTCTTCATTTCTTTCCTCTAGTACTTTGTCCGTGCAAAAATAGCACATATTTTGTATGAATTACTATCATGTGTTTATGCAAAATATTCCTGAATCAAATTTAATTTTACTTTCACTCATTAGTTGTAAAATAATTTATATTTATATATCAAATACTGATGCAGTCAAAAAATATACATACACAGTAAAATATTCAATTCCCTTCTCTTCAAGATGCTCTCAATCTTAGAAAAGGGGATTTACCAGGGACACAGGGACTTTTCCAGAGAACTAAACAAGGAACAAAACTTATTTTTAAATAGATCAGTATGTTATTCACATTATGCACAAGCTTAGGACTAATTTTTCCAGTTCACTTATCTCAGCACCTTCTTCCATTTTTCTGTGATAGGGAGAAAAGAGGAGAAAAAGAATTAAGGGTTTTCCTCCTAGGGCAATGTGAAAATACCTTTGTTGAGAGGTTCTAGATTTATTTTGTCTACCCAGCACCATGACCTTTGCAGGCTACCCTCCTTATTGTTTTCTGAACTGCATGACATAACTTCCCAAGAGAAACCATGATGTCCTGGCAACTCAGAGTCAACCAAGGTCAGCTCCTGTTCCCACTATGGGGAGTGAGACACTGGAATTGGCTTTGCCCAAAAATAGCCTGTGCCCATGTGGTGGAATTAGCTTGATATCAAACTTGGAGCCAGAAGTCCTGCTTTCAGAGGGAGAGGACTCTGAGCTCTTTAACATTGCTGTTATGCAAGTTTTTAATTAGTCTTGAGGGCACTGATAGCCAGAGACCCAGGACAGTATTATGATGACCAGGCGGGTGCCACAGAAGGATGCCAAAGGGATAAAGGCACTACATTTGAGAGAATATTTTCTTTCTACCAATCCTGAAGTGAGTCCAAATAACAAGATTTCTACTGGTATAGGGTCATTTATTCCAAATCCCTACAATTCACTATAATTTGTTATGGCATTTCTTTCTTATTTTCTAAAAAGTTGATCATTTCAACAGCTTAATTCAAATAATGACAAATTTGATTGATAGGCCAAACTTCCATTAGAGAGATAGACTTTATACTTTGAGCCTTCTCTGGCACTTGAACACATGCATCAAAATTGGGTAGATGAAGATTTAACAGTAGAAGAAGAGATAAAATTCAAAGGCCATGTATATATGCTTATTTTTTACCTGACTCTGTTCTCAGTAAAAATCTTATTTTTAAAAGACTTTTGCTAAACTATTAGTGTGCCATAAATAATAATTTATAAACATTGCCTAATAAATCACTTCCCTGGCTGACAGCTGAATATTAGTATCCCTTTTGTTTTCACAGATAGACAAAATGAAAGTCATAGATTAAATTAATGGGAGAAAAGTAAACTACAAACCATGGTTACTTCTACTTGGGCAAAGTGAATTATTCATGAAAACTCTATTGCAGGCTTACGATGCCAAAGGTAGCCCTCAGGATGATTTTTTTCTCAGCCTCTGGGCCCTGAGAATAACTGCAAAGTGGGTAGCAATTACTTTTGACATCTTCCCATTTCATATCTAGTGTCCTTCTTTTACCTACTTTTCTGAAATTAAGTATTTAGTAGCCCTATCAAAGCTATGGCTTTCCAAACTCTTTTCTGAGTCATCCCATTCATCTCTACCCTGCACTGAAGGCCCCTGGGATTCATAGTTATTATAGTCACATATACACACACACACACAATATCAGAAAAAAGCTTTATTATTATGAGCTCAAGACCATTCATACTAAGGTATGAATGACTACCATGTTTATGAATTTTAAGAGATGCTTGTTAATTAAAATAAAATTTTAAAGACTGAGGAGACAGTCTTTTACTTTCTCTCCCTTTTGTTTCCCTAATATCCCTGTGCTCTGCTCTCATCTTTCAAACAATAGTGAGAAGAAACAGTTGGCAATTGGTATTCTGCTTCTGAATTATTCTTTATTCTTGTTCTTGCGTCTATGTAGATGCAAGGCATTCTTAAAACAATCTCCTATCATGTAGTTTGAGGAAGTGCTAAGAGTCCAACTCTCCGCTTCTTAATTCATGATACACAATACAGTGTAGGAGTGTGGAATAACAGCCTTTGGTCCAACTCTAGGAGTGCACTCTAGCTCTGCCACTTAATAGCTGTGTGAGCCTAGTCAATTTATTTAATCTTTTTATGAAATAGAGATGCTAATAGCTATTACCTCATCAGATGATTTTAGGGATTCATTGATATAATAAATATATAGTGCAGTACCTGGCATAAATTAAATACTCAATCAGTGTTAGCTATTATTATTACCATAGGCCTAGCCATTATTATACTTTATAATACATCTAATAGAAAAATCTCTGAGTGGACAGCTTCAAAGCTTACCTGTGCTTACATCCCTCTCTGAACATCTTGGATTTTAGTACTTCATCTAATTTTTTTGTCTTCAGTTATTTATTTGGGAACATTGTACATCAGGCATTGTGCTAGGAGCTAGAAACTTCAGTGAGCTATATAAACATGTCTCCTATTCTGATGAAGCTTTCAGTACAGAAGAAATAACAGAGAAGACTAATTATACAAGGAATTTCAATAATAATAAGCCCTGTTCAGAAAAGAGGTGTTATGAAAGCATGTAAGATTTGGGGGCGGGGAAGCTACATATCAAGATCAGGAAAGAATACATCTTGAAGGATGAGTAGAAATAAGATAGTCCAGAGCTGGGGATAAGGGAATAAAAGACAAGTAAATGAAAAAATATTATGTTATGGATGTTTGGGTCCCCCCAAATTTGTATGCTAAAGCCCTAATCCTCAATGTTATGACATTTGTAGGTGGGACCTTTGGGAAGGAATTAGAATTATATGAGATAATGAGAGTGGGGCCCTGGTGTCGAGATTGGTGTCCTTATAAGAAGAGGAAGAAAAACCAGAACTCTCTCTCTGTCTCCTCCCCAGAAGGACACAGCAAGAAGGTGGCCATCTGTAAGCCAGGAGGAGAGCTCTCAACAGAAAATGAATTGGCTGGCACCTTGGTCTTAGACTTCCTAGCCTCCAGATCTGTGAGAAATAAATGTCTGTTGTTTAAGCCTCCCAGTCTATGGTATTTTGATATGGCAGCCTGAGTAAAGTAAGACATGGTGGAAGAACGCATTTGAAGAGATGGAAGAAAGATGACATAGCTAGAGAAGAGGAGAGGAAAGATGTGATTGGGAAGCAAGGGGAAAATGGTACATAATTAGGATGGAGTCAGGACAGGGTCAGTGAGGGACAGATATTTGGTAAAGTTTGGTAATATTTTTGGTTGTCACAATTGGGGCTAGGGAGTTCTACTGGCATCTAGTGAGTCCAGGCTGAGAAAGCTGCTAAACATCCTGCAATAGAAGACAGGTTCCCCACCAGAAATTATTCAGCTAAAATTGTCAACAGAGCCAAGGCTGAGAAGCCTTGGGGCAGAGAGATCATCATGTAGGATCTTGAAGGGCCACTTAAAAGTATTATGCTTTATTGTGAGAATAAGGGAACTCCACGAGGGGTGTTGTAAGAAAAAGTATGATGTGATTACGTTTGCTTTCTTAAAAACCATCTCTGGCTGCTTTTGGAAAAGAGCAGCTGAAAGAACTTTGCAAAAGTCACATGAGAGATGTTGGTGCCTGGGACCTGGCTTAAAAGTGTATATGCTAACATTTCCTAAACTTTGAACTGGGGAGTAAGTTAACTAGATGTGGAGCAAAGTCAGAAAAAATAATTGGACTCCAGAGAAAGGGAGTTGTGTTTTTCTTCAGGATTTTCTAGTTCTTATAAAAGCACCTTCTCTTTTTCTTCCTGGTGTGCACAAATCTCTGCTGACTCTGCCCTGATTGATAGTTACTACACAGGCCTCAACACCCGCTCTACCATCCCACTAGCTTTTCTGCTTCCACTCTGCACTTACTACTGAGAATCATCTCTTGTGCGCTCTCTGCCCAGTTAGACTCACTCCAGAAACAGATGCATGTTGATCACTACTACATGGATTTCCAGATTATTCCCTGGCCCAATATATGAAATCTTATGTCTATCAGTCCTGTCAAATACTCTGAAAATGGAACACCTGTCTTTTATTTCGAAACCATATTTTTAACCAATTCCACGAAACAGCATTCTTTCATGCCTGACTTCTGCTAGGCACATGATATCAGCATGGCTGATATTTTCCAAGATTATCCAGATTTTATGTTATCTGATGATTTTAAATAAAAATGATTCATCATGGATTTTTATAACTATATCTAGTAGCCTCTTAAATCTTTTCTGGAAAAAAGGCAAGGTGTTAATAAATCTAATTTTAATTTTAAGATTTTTATAAGATTTATAAGATTTCACTACTACTTAAATTCATAGATCAGAAGAAATTTTGATTGGGTAGTGAAAAATAAGGTTACCATATCTATGAGTTATTTTCTTACTTAATAGGAACAACAAAATAAACAGTCTGACACTAATATATGGAGGAATCTAGGGCAGGATGTTCTAAGATGCACATATTAGCCAGATATAGACTGGACCAAGGTCTCTTGCATTGAGGGCCAGAAAGAGATGGAAAGTAAGTGTGAAACAGCAAGAAGTAAGAGAATAGTGAGTGCAGTGATCTACTGGGAACTAGAGTGGATATGTCCACCTAAAGATGTTCCAATTTAAAAAAAAATCAACAAGGTGCTGCCATACAAAACATCAGTATTAATTGGCCAATAACTGCCAGTTTGCAAACTCTGATCAAGGAAAAAATAAAATCAAGAGCTTAAAGACTTTCATTGGAAACTTCAAATGCAATTAAAGAGAAAATATTGCTACGATACTGAAAGACAAAAAAATAAATGTACAGTTGTGACATAGTGGACAATTTTTTAAAAAGTCTATCCTCCCTTTCCCCTTTCAATGTACTATTCATGGTAATCATATAAATACAAAATTATTTATCTTGCTTTCTGTCTCTCACTATCTCTTTACCACCCATCTCTTTCCTCCTTACACACAAAACATCACCATAATATTTAAGGGTGTGAAGTCAATCAATGGAAGCAAAGAAATTTACAATCTTTGCTGAGCCACTCTTCTTAATGTGTACTGCTGCATCTGTAAGCCCAGAAAAGTAGGTCACCAAAATCTGAAGGGACATATTAACTGTAATGCCTGGTGCATAATAGAGCACATTAAGGACAGACTTTTTGCCTTAACTCTTAATCTCTTTTCCAGCTTTGGTAGATTTAAAAATCTGATATTCCGAGCACAGCATTATGCTTCACAGGGCTACAGCTGTGTACTGCTTTCTCTCTTGGGAAGAGATATTTTTGCACAGGTCTAAGGAAATGCAACACAAGGGAAATGCCATTTTAACAAATTTCAAATGGGGGGCGGAGGTACTCTTTTTCTTTTGCTGCAGTAGAATTTTGCTGGAGTGGTAATGTTGCATAGTTAACAACAGATACCCCTTTGTGTATTTCTCAGAAACTTTCTGTAAGATTCAATCTACAGAATATCGATAAAGGCCAGACATTGTTTTAAATACTGTAAATGGGGTAATGACTGAAACAGACAAGGTCCCTGTTCTCATGAAACTGACATATTGAGGGAGACAGTCAATAAACAACAAACAAATAAAAACACAAAAATGACACACACACTATGTAGAGAATTATCTGAAGGCCTACATGTTTTCTTAGATTACATGGTCAAAGAAGATAAGATACAGGTTGAGACAAGAGTGACAAAGAGATGCCAACCATATAAAGATGCCAGGAAAGTTCATTTCAGGTACGGGGAACAGTGGTGGAAAGACCCTAAGGTGAGCATATTAGTATCCTGTGGCTGCTGTAATAAATTACTGCAAATCTAGCAACTTAAAACAACACAAATTTATTATCTTGTAGTTCTAGAGGTCAAAGTTCAACATGGGTTTCACTGGGCTAAGATTAAGGTATTAAGGTGTCAGCAGGTCTGCTTTCCTTTCATACTGTTTCCTTGACTTTTCTAGCTTCTAGAAGCTACTTAAATTCCTTGGCTCATGGTCCTTCCTTTATTTTTAAAGCCAGCAGGGTAACATGTTCAAATCTTTCTGAATATGACTCTGCTTACACATTTGGTCTACCAAGATAATATAGGATAACTTTTCCATCTAAGATTCTTAATTTAATCACATCGGCAACGGCTCTTTTGCCATATAAGGTAACATAGTCACAGGTTCTGAGGGTGTGGACATCTTTGAGGAGAGATTATTCTGTCTACCATGGTAGAAATGAGCATTTCTATGTTCTAGACACAGAAAGAATGAGCGTGGTAGGAATCTAGTAGTAAAATAGAAAATGATGGAGTGAGGACCAGTTCTGACTTCCCAGTGGCAGTAATAGATGGCATTACCACATTTACCATTTAATTGGACTTTCCAAAGATCTGATACTGCCACAGGAACATGAAGATATTCAGGTTTTAGGGTTTCTGATGTTTCTTGATTAATAGCAAACCAGGATTAAAATTCCTTAGTCTAATTCCCTCGTTGAAAGTACCACACAATTTTAACATTTATTATATACTGTCTTGTATTCTGCTTCATGAAGCCACAGAATTTCATATCTCAAGAAAATTTGACAAATTACTTCACTGGGTTCTTAATTTTTACAACAAAAGAGTGTTGGGCACCAACAAAGTTAAATGTCTTTCCTAGGATGATAGACATGAAACCAGAAGATGACTGCAACTTTCCATCCTTTTCTCTTGTGCAAGATTACATTTGAGGTATGTGTTACCTTTCCTAATTGAAACTCCTTCTGTGGGCACAGGATGTTATACCGGTCAGGATGCTCCCCGGGCCAAGCACACACAGCTTTGCATGCATAGAACAGTAGGTGGTGAATAATACTCATTGTGTGAAAGGTTGATTCAGTACACTGCTTTTTCTTTTCACCCAGAAGAGATATGGTGACACAGAAACCTCCTGATTTAGAGGATGCCTTTAGGCGTGTAGAATTTTTATCATTTATAAGATATTCTAAATGAATATCATGCCATTTGGACAAGATAAATCAATCATGTGTAGATGTACTTGAGACTTTCCTAATTACTTAACACTCTTGGGTGAGGCTACTAACCAAAACTTGCTACCCAAACATTAATCATTTGTAATTTCTTAGCTATTTGGATTAATTTATTTGGGGAGTTCTCTTGTCTTTGAAATAGCTTTTTTAAAATATAAATTTTATTAAATTTCAATCCTCCCTATCAACCATCCCCCTTCCAAATTTGACCAGTGGAAAAGATATGCAGATAGAATAGTTGACAACAAACTTGAGGAAACTGAAAACATTGTGAAGTAAAGGAAATAGTCTCAATGATTAATAGAAATTTGGTTATATAGATTAGAAAGTTGATTGACACTGGAGATAAATTTTGCACTTATTTTTCTGTCTGAGCTTTGTAGATAATGTGATAACTACCAGCAACTTCCAACTTGCTCCTAAAAATAACCTATTAAAGTAACTTCTAAAAAATGCAGGAAATGGTGAGACACATAGATTCATAAAGAGGAACAAAAGAGTTTCTTAAGGCTTATCCTGGGCATGAAAGCTGGTTGGGGCATATCCTGGAGGGAGAGCTGGGTGTGTCTCTTGGGTGTGGATCAACCTGTAAAGTTCAGGGAAGGTTTGCTAATCTCTGAGCAGATGGGTGAAGACTGATCTACATTCAGGACTTTACATGTTATTGCCCTTAATTTTTTTCAAGATCCCCATAGCAGAAATAAAAATATTTCTAGATTCTTCTTTAAACTGTGTAAAACAGTTATCACTTCAAACTGTTCACCTATATCTTACCAAAGGTAATTAATAATCTTGCATATGCTGTGTAAATCAGTACATTGAATCAAAAAACAAACCACATTTTTTTTAAATAGAAGGCCAGCTCCCAGAACATTCTATTGATTTATTCTATTTCAGTGAGATGTTAAGAGGAAAAAACATACAGAGAAGAATTTTTTATGTTTATCATAGTACTTTTTGCTTTATTGAAAGGAATTATAAAGTGTGTTTCCAGCATACTTTAATTCTGGGTTTAGAAAGTTTTTAGAACATACAAACCCATATATCAGATATTTAAAAAATAGTTTATTAGAGCCATTATATTGCAATGTTATGTTTTTGATGGTAACCATATTATATAATTTTAACTTAGTTAAAATTAAGAGCTTGTAGCTTGTTTACTGTGACTTAATATTATAAAATAAGGCTCTAAATCCTGAGAAGCTCAGTAAGTGCAAATTATCTGAGCAAGTTAAAATTTGACAAATATTTACTGCTTTTTTATTGAAGGCTCATGTGCAACAGAGACACATAAGATTGGTCTTTGCATTCAAGGAATTTAAAATTAGGTTTGTGCCATACAAAATATTTTATGATTAAATATGAAATATATGAAAATAAATCTATAAATGAACCAGGAGTGAAAAAATGGTCTCAAAGGGCACTTGAGTATTAAAGCATGGATGAAAGAGTAAGATTTAGAAGATGATGGGATAGAAAAGATACTCAATACTAATCATAATGATGACATAATAATGGATCATTGAGTGTTTCCTGCATGCCAGCTATAAAACCAAGCCTGTTATGTATATTTCTAAGCCTCAACATTACATTATGTGAAATCTGCAAAAAATCATCAGCTCCATTTTAAAGATGAAGCAACTGAGACTCAAAAATGTCACAGGTAGTCAATGATAGAACCAGCACACAAACATGTATCCAGCTGGCTCCAAAGACTACATTTTCAACCATAAAATAACATAATCACAGAAATAAAAATGTCATGATGAGGTGGCTTGAGAAGAGGCTACATTATGCATAATAATGGGTAGTAAATTTGGATAAGTCATATGGAGCTAAATTGTGAAGAGATCTGAATGCCAAGATAAAAGTTTGATAGGCTCCATGATTGAGTAGGGAACAACTCTTGGTTCTTAGCTAAATCTCTAATTCTGGTAAACACTCTATGTTCTGTGCAGATTTATGATTCAGCTTTCTCTTCCTGGGAGAAATATACATATAAACTATATTAGCCTACCACAGTACTCGCTATATAGATGTGTTAATAAATGGAAAATTTCCTTTCTTTCTGGGGACTCTGGACTCTTTCTTCTTTCTTCTCTCTTTTTAGAGGCCTCTGCAAAGTAAGTAGGTCAATAGTCCAGGTTTCTCTTCACTCTTTCTTTCCCTCCAGAACAACAACCCCAAACTCATATTTCTGTTGTCTTATTTGCATCCTTATTGAATATAATAGATAAAGCCTGAACCAAAAGACTGTCACTAATGAAACATGGATAGACAGATCTCAGGTAAAGCACTGTTTATCAGCAATGAATGGAAAACATAAGCCTACATTTGTAAAGATGAAAAACAATTTTGAGAATAATGCCAATAAATAAGTGTTTCAAAGGACTTGAAGTGAGGAAAGAATGCACTAAAGGAAAAGAAGCTAGTAGCTACCTTTGTAGACCTCAGAAATGGGAGAAACAACTTGGAAAGGAAATACATAGCTTAAAAGTGAGATGAGAAAAACAACCTGACATAATAAGTGATGAAGTAGCTAGAAATGAGAAAACATACATGAAGTTTGAAGCTTTCATATAGAATAATTTTGAAGTGCTATTTTAGAAATAGAGTAATTAATATTAAAGCTGATAATCAGTAAGTAGACATCCATGCGAGCACCAGTATTGAGAACCAGAAACTAGATGAAAAATTTTAAAGATTTGTTATTTTTTTATCCACACAGAGCAACTCGTCTTAGACAATTGAAGGCAAGTAACATTAATTTTTGCCAAATATAAATGCAAAATTTGCACGAAGAAGAAATTGTGGGTGGAAATTAGGGGACCGTGAAGTTAATTGATTATGTCAAGCAATAGTTTATCTAACTTTGTACTCTCTCTAGTTTAACATTTAATATTTAATTTATCACTGTCCTCCATTCATGTTTTTTGCTATAGTATTAGTCTATTTTCTATAAAAGAGAAATCCAAAGTTGATGAGTGGAAAAGAGATTTGTATGGAAATTACAGGAGAGATTGGCATAATGGTTCAGAGAAAGCAAACCAATAGCATCCTTCTGGGCAACATATTTTCCTTCTCTTATCACCTTCCTGCTTTCAATGTGGTATTGCCTTTGCCCTTGCTTGTTTCCTTTCCTTCACTTTTTTTTTTTTTAGAAAAAATAACATGCTTTTTAATGACTCATTTTTATAGTTGATAGATTTGTCCAGTTTTAAAATCAGAAACGTTTGGACAACATTTAGATTTTTTCCAAATCATTTTTTTAAATTTTATTTTATTAGTTTCAAGCATACAGTACATTGATTAGACATTTATATAGTTTATAAAATGATCCCCCCAATTGCTCTTTCTTAACTTCTTTCCTTCAACTTTTCCCCCGGGGAACTGTATCTTTCAAGTATCATTTTATGGACGAAAATCCTCATCACTGAACATGTAAGTGAATATCTCTATCATTCAGGCAGTTGGTATAGATCCTGGTGCAAACACTTGTCCTTGTTGGCTGATTCTATACAGTGCTTCTTCTAATTTACAGCAAGATTACTATTTGTTTTCCCTATCTCTTCTCTCCTGTTCCCATATGTGTATGTGCACACATGCGGGTGCGTGCATGTGTGTGCAGTGGGAGAAGAAACTAAAAAATATGAGCAGGAGTTGTTGTTATATAGGAGTGTTATGAAAAACTGAACTCAGATTCATTTGTAAATTCTCAATCATTGGTCAAGAATTGAGAACCAAATGGGATAATCATGTTTACTTTATTGAATTAATCTTTACTTAAAAACAGAAAGAAAAAATTCAAGAAACCTCATGTTTCTCATCTTTAAGCTGGGATTATTATAGTGGATGTAAAATTAGACTAACTTTGTCTTGTATCTTATAGCTGTCAGCTAAGTAAACTACAATAACCTTTGCTTGTACTTTGGTAAACCTTCTTGCTTGGAGCAGGTGGCAAGATTCTGTGATTGAGAGGCAGGTGGAATTGTGGGGAGGGGATATAAATCAAGGTTCAATTGCCATGTTCTGTTTGGGGTAATTGGTGTCTGGTTTATGGTAATCAGGACTGAATTTAGAGGCCATGTCTGCACAGCCCTGGCTGTCCTGAGTGTGCTGCCAAAGCACAGGCTGCATTGCTTTCAGGGCAAAGGTAATTAGGTGTTCTTGAGGAGTCCTACTATTTTTCAGATTGAGTAAATCCCAAACAGGTGCAGCCTTAATTCAGGGCCTCAGGAGGAGCCATTGGAGAGCCAGCTGTGGGTGTTGCCGTGCTCCAAGAGGAAAGCAGAGAGCAAAGAGAATGCTGCAGGAAGGATCAATCCCCTGAAGCCCAATGTGCCATTTTTTAGTACCAAAAACATTTCTGGCATGGGAACAGTGAAACTCCTGCCACCCCACTGTGAAATGGGGGTGCTCCATGGAAAGCCAAGTCCAGAAAATGAGATATATGGGGTCTGTGGATCATCCAGGGATGACACAGAACATAAAAGCTGGAGATTCAATGTTTCCAAAGGATTTATCTTTGTTTTAATTTTCCTTCTCCTCTTATAAATAATTCAAGTCCAGACACCAGGATAAATGACCGGATCACATTCTCTTTTCATGGTAGGCTTGCAAAAATACAGTGGGGGATAAGGGAGGGGCAATATACACAAAGAAGCCAGACCTGCTCTTGTACATTTTCACTTATGCTCCAGTGATCAGTTGAGAAACTATGTATATGAGCAAGTTAAGTGGAAAAAAAAAGAGTGAAGGGAAGTAGAAGAAAATAGAAGGGAAGAAATAGAGAGGTGAAGGAGCAAGGTGAAAAAATCAGGAGAAAACAAAAGAGGAAAGTAAGGTAGAGATGTATAAATAGTTTTGGTCAATCAGCTTGGGTACAAATGGACTTGGTGGCTGAGGGCTGAAACAAATAGGTAGGTAGGGCCAAATCACTCCAGAGGAGGTGTGGGTGGTTGTGAGAATGGGCAGGGAGGATGAGGCGTTTTTGATGCCTAGTGCCTAGACGGGGCTGACTCCAGAACTGACCCTTCAGTGAATGAGAGCTAGACACAGAGGTATTTTTAAATATACAAAGAAAAATGAGAAGAGAGTGAATTATTGTCTGAACTAAGCCCAACTACTCCCAAAATAGAGAAAGTGGCTGAGTGGCAAAAGGTTAATTTCCAGGTCCCCAAACCGTCAAGCAAAGCTTCTGAAGGGGCTCCTTGGTTTTCGTTAGTTACTAAATGAATAGCCTATAGTCACCACCACCTAGGTCCCAGAAACCAAAGCCTATTTTTTGATCAGTATTGAACAAAATTTAGTAATTGAGTCAGTGTGTACATATTCTCTGGTTTGGGCTCATGGAAACCTGAGTATTTTCAGTAGGACTAGTCTAATTTATAGACGGTAACTAATATTTGGTTCACTGACAACCCTTCTTTTTCTTTTCTAGGGTCCAGACATTCTCTTTAAATTAGCTAATTATTCAAGTTTACTGAATATTAGTTACTGATGCACTGAAGTTAAGTACAAATGTGTTTATTTGGGAAGGAGGGTATATGAATGTGCACTTAAATTGCTTTGACTTCCAGCTGCAACAAAACATGTCTTGTCTACACTGGCTGGGGAAATGATATATGTGATAGGGGTCACCATCATTTAACTCTAGTGCCTCCAAGAAGCTGAACAAGCAGCAAGAAATAAGGAGAAGGGGGAAAAATAGGGAAGAAAAAGGAATGAGAAAAAAGAAAGCAAAAAGGAAAGAGGTGCTGTGGTAGGGAGCAGTGAGTACATCTGTCATTGCCTAGTGTGCCACTTAACTTGCACCAGGACCGCCATTCCCTTCTCTGAATGTAAACACGAGAGCAGCGTTTGGCCTTTGGAACAGTGATGATAAAGTGGCACCTCTATAAGGGCTTATTTGGAGCAAAGGAAAAGCCTTCCCCATGGGAAGATCAGCCCATGTTCAAGACAGATAATGCAAACAGGGACATATGCTCATCCCTGTGGCAGGAATAAAGGGGAGAGGGATCATATTTTAAAGCTCCATTAACAAAGAACTTTACTCAAGGAGGAGCTGTTAATAAGTAATGAAACAAAGTGCCTGTTATGGAGATTAAATGCCCCTGTGTCTAGGTACAAAGTTCAGGCTGCAAAGTGCAGCTGTCACCCTGTCTATAACCCCACGGCAGCCTTAGAACCCCTGGTTCAAAGTGTGTCTTGCTGCCTTCCTGTTACCAGGCTGCCCAGTGCAAGGTCCAGCCAGGGTTCAGAGTTCAGTGTCTGAGGCTCTGCTGACTGCCTTCTTTGTTTAGCTTGGGCAAGCTTTAGATAAGCCTCGAACTGCTTATTTAAGATGATTATTACATACAACTGACAGATTATTTTCCCAGATTTTTACATTTATGCTTTATATGCAAGCTTAAGCAGTGCCAAACTAATTTTTTTGAGGATTTGTGTGTGCACAAAAGCAATCGATATAAGGACATATGAAAGACCAGGTCAAAATGTATTTCTGAGGAATAACTATGGTCCAAGCAGACATATAAAACCGAGGTCCTTTAAGGTAAGTACTTGGGAGGGCAATTTCAAACAAGTCAAAGAATTTTCTCTATAACTATCACAGATGAAATAAATACCAGATTTACCCTTGGGAATTGAGCAATCTTTTCCTCATATGACAATAGATCAGTGTTATTCATTCCTGCATGGAGGACCCCTCTTTGGTTGTTCTTTTTGTTTATCTACTAAAGACTCAGAGGGAAACTCACTTTTTCAAATACTTCCTATTGTTTGACCTGGTCTAGCAAGAGTCTTGGGAAGGTGGCAAAACATTAATTAGTGTCCCCATTTTACAGATGAGAAAACTGAGACTCAGATGTTAGCAACTTGCTTCAGATCACAGAGTTAATGTATTGCAGGCCCAAGACCATGATCCATCTCTTTTGCTTTGCCTCTCAGCCCTTTTTCTACTAGTCCACTACTGCCTCTTATATCTTGACATCATTTTTTTTTTTTTTATTTAGCTTAGTTCTTTTTTATTCTTTACCTTTGTGGAAGTGAATGGAGTCAAAATAAAACACAGGAGGGCAGGCAGTTTGGGAACTGTGAATTGAAAGAACACTTCAGGTAGGGGTTTAGGGAAACAGTCTGATTTCACGTTGGCTTAGTGCCAGGCACTTGTGATTCATGCTCCTTCTCTAGGTCACCAGTGCCAAGGAAGCAGGATTTTAGACCAGTTACCCAGTGGGTCAGTTAGGGTGCTGCTCCGTTCAGTGATAGCATAGATTAATATTTTACCTCAGAAGGGAGGAGCACAGCTCCTGGTGATACTTTAGCACCCCAAAAGCTTAGAATTTAGGATATCGCTTGCTTGTGATTCATAAAATCAAGTTAAGTTTTCCTTTTCCCATATTTTCTTTACATTAAAAATCATCAGTGAGGTTCATTCCTTTGGCAGATATCTTTCAAGACCCCACATTTTTCAGATATTTATTGAGATATTTATTTGTAGATGTGTGTGTGTATATATATATATATATGTATATATATATATATATATATATATATATATATGTTTTTTGCCAGTTATTTACTGAACCCACACTATGTGCTACAAAAAAGGCAGAAACATAAATTCAAATGCATTCTATTCCTAGTCCTTGAAGATATTGAACTATAGTAGGAAGAAAACAGTAAGAATTTACCTAGCCATTGAAAAGAGATAAAAACAAAATGCTAAGGGATCAAAATATTCAGTAAGAGTGAGGATTGAGTATTTACTAAGTGCCTGCTCAGGATCAGGCACAAAAATCGGTGTTTGATCAATTTGAATCAATAAAACCACACTAGTAGGTAGGTAATATCTCCATTTTACAGATAACTGCACTGAAACTCAGTGAGATTATCTTAAGATACTAGTACAAAGCTACACAGCCTATAAAGAACGAAACATGGGTATGAACCCAGTTCCCCATCCAAAGTCCACGTAGAGGTTAGAAAAACATAAAGCCAGCCAAGGAAGTGAAAATAAATTATCAGAAAGGAAAGAAGACAACAAGGATTTTCTTGTATTCTGAAAGGCAATATGGAAGGGAGTCTCTGGGGGATAGTAGGTGTTTAAAGACACAGGGTTATGGAGATCAGAAACTAAAAAGTGAGGCAGAAGGTGGCTAATAAAGAAGTAGAGAAAGAAAAAGTGGAAGCTTCAAGTATGAACTTTTAATCCCTTTAACACGTGACGATCAAGAGAAAGGGTTGAACCAGATGCATTTTAATGTCCTCTTTTACTGGCTCCCTTTTCCTACCAGAAAGACTATGTACTTTTCTCATTGCTTTATATATGTTCTTATACTCTGCTATAACTGCAGTTTTTACTTGTGCATTGAAGACACACCCTAACCTAGATTCTCAAGCCCAGATCTCTTTCTTCAGATATTGATTTGTATTTCTACCTGCTCATTCATTACATCCAACTGGATACCTCTATCTCTGCCTATAAACCTGTTCCTTCCCTATGTTTCCTACCTTGACCATGACATTTAGTCTTTCAAGCCAGAAAATTTGACATTATCTTTGATGCCTTCTTCACTTCCACTCAGTAACTCTAACATATCACCAATTCTCACGGTTTTACCTCTGAAATGTCTCCATATCCATTATCTTCTCTCATTCTCCTTACCCATACCTTAAGTCAAGTCTTTACTATCTCTTGTAATAACAAAGCAGTAGTTGTTCTAATTTATGTTCTTCAGTTATGCTCTACCTATCTCTCTCACTCCTATCACTAGTAGAAATTATTTGTAAAGTAGGATCTCACCTACCTTGGTCAACAGAGTTAAGGCAGAGAAAAGTAGGTAAAGTTAGTTTCCTTCTAAATTCTCCTTTCCTACTGGATAAACTTTCCTTGTCTCTACTTAGCAGCTATTGTCTACATATGTAGAATTGACTCACTCTCTTAGTCCCTTTGGGCTGCTATAACAATATCATAGACTGGAAGATTTATTTAAAAAAACAAAAACAAAAATAAAAACAAAAAACAGAATTTATTTCTCACCATTATGGAGGCTGGAATTCTAAGATCGAGGTGCCAGAGGATTTGAGAAATCCTAGTTCCCACTAGGAACCATGCTTCCTTATTCATAGGCAACCATCTTCTCACCATATTTTCACATGGTAGAAGGAGCAAGGGAGCTGTCTGGGGTTTCTTTTATAAGAGCACTAATTTCATTTATGAGAGCTCTACCCTCGTGATATAATCACCTTCCAAAGCCCCGACCTCTTAATACCATCACATTGGGGAATCAGGTTTCAATTTATGAATTTTAGGGGACACAAACATTCGGTCTACACTATTCATTTTATTGGATACTATATGGGTCCCATGAGATTTCTTCCATCTACCACCAACAGGTCATGATTAGCAACTCCTGCTTAACTCACACAGCTTTCCTACCATAAAGGTGGATAGGTATTACCCCATTTGTCAACTGGAAAAAATATGATTGTAAAGGGCTAACCAATCTTTGATCACCCAGTCATAATGCAAGCTATACTCTTAGAACAGGCACTCTTCTATGAATTCCATGATGTGAAAGAGATAAGTTCATAAACAAACCTGTGAAGATACTCTACAAAAGAAAGCTGGAGGTCCTTCTTCTGCTCAAATACTCAAATATTTACCTATGATTTTTTGGGACACATACCTTCTATAGTAAATTTCTCCATTCCCAGGACTTTCCTTCTCTCATACTGAGAATATCAGGCCACAGAATGAAAAGGGTATCATTATGGTAGAGTTTTAGGGGAGAGATTGAGGGGCAAGAAGACCTGTAGAATCTCATGGGTCATACAGTGTAGGTGTTAAGTCTCTTATTTCACATACATGTAGGGTTGTTCCCATCCAAATGGAAGCAACTATATCAAAAATTGAAGGCAATAAAAATTGCATAAATCATGTTAATGCAAGCCTCAGGCCTGAGTTATTTAGCTTGCTGAGTAAATTTCATCTGGCTGCATTTTGCCTTTAGAAGGCAGTGGACAGTGAGAGGAGCAGTCAGAATGCTTTTCTCATTTTATCTGTGTATGTTCTTCCTTGAAATTCTTTAAAAAACTCAGCAGGTTTGATAACCTCAAAATGAATTCCCCAGACAAAGTGTGATCTCAGTACAACATGCTATCAGCACCCTCACTTTCTCATTAGGTTATTTTATCCTTCTTTGAGTACAGACCAGAATATCCCTGGCTTTTCTTGTTGCCCTATCTTATGACTTACATATAGCAATCTAATTTGCTGTCTCCCAAACACCATGCATTTCTTAGATACCTCAATTTGTTTGATTAATTTATCTTCATCTTTTCCCAGATTTTATTCATTTGCATTTCCCCTAAAGTTATTCAATAATGTTATCTCCCTATTTAGAGTCTCTTTGATTGAGGGAAGCAGGAATATACAGAGGTAGTGATGCCTCAGTAACATTATTTGGAGACTAATTCTTATTCTATTAATTAATCCCTAGATAACCTTTCAAAAGTCAGTGAGCCTCTTTCAGCTAAAATTTCTTCACCTTGAAAAAAATGATAAAAGAACAATGTACCCCTTGAAGTGACCATGAAAAATAATTAACAAAATGAAATTAATAAAGTAAAAATGATGTACAAATCAGCTTTTGGGAGGATCACAGGAATATGTTTCCATCTTTACAAATTAATTGCAATATCTCTTATTTTGGAACCTGACCACTTCTATAAGGTGGGGTGGGAGAAATCTTTGAATGTGTCAATGAGTTTGCTTCTTCTTCAATATTTCATGCCCGGAGTGCCCATAAGGAAAGTAATATTAACACCTTTTACAAAATCGACTGTCTGCGTGTGTCTTTATCCTTCCATTTATGTCCTAATTATAATCGGGGCAGATTTTATGATTGGAGAATTCTGGGGAAGGTTCTACTCTTGCCACAGAATCTTTCTGCTTCTGATATGACAATAACTTAAATCCTCACCAGTAGAAATTTTTTCCCTCATATCTTAAAAATTTTTGGTTCTTTAGTGATCCTCAAACTCATATAGGTACATACATACACATGAATATGAAAAATAATGCTTTATGCATTATTGCCATCACTAATACAGACCAAGTCTAGAGAAGTTGAAAAATTTAAAAGAAGGAAAGAGGTCAATAAATAGCATGCCTGCATTGTACTTTTGCCATAGAGCTACTCTTTTTACTTTAAAGTAATTTTTCAATTTAGAATAGTTTTAGATTTACAGAAAATTATAAATATAGGACAGAGAATTCCCATACACTCGGTTTTCTCTAGCATCTTATATTAGTATGGCACTTTTGTTATAATTAATGAATCAATAATAATATATTATTATTAACTAAGTCCACAGCTAATATCATATTGGAAAGTGAAAAGCTGAAAGATTTTCCTCTAAAATCAGGAAAAAGATAAGGATGCCTACTCTCAGCACTTTTATTCAAGACAGTACTAAAGTCTTAGTCACAGCAATAAGGCAGGAAAAAAAAAAAAAGATATTCAAGTTGGAAAGGAAGAAATAAATTTGTCTCTATTTACAAATGACATGATATTATACATAGGAATCTCTAAAGCCTCCACCAAAAATAATTCGATAAAGTTCCAGGATACATAATCAATATACAAAAATCAGTTGTGTTTTTATACACTAACAACAGAGTATCAGAAAGAGAAATTAAGAAATTGATTCCATTTTAAATTACATCAAATAAATGTAATACCTAGGAATAAATTTACCCAAGGAGGTGAAAGATCTATACACTGAAAACTATGACAATAATGAAAGACATTGAAGACACAAATAAATGGAAAAATATTCTGTATTCATAAATTGAAAGAATTAATATTGTTAAAATGTCTAGACTACCTAAAGAAATCTACAGATTCAATGCAATTCTTATTAAAATTCCAATGGCAATTTTCCATAGAAACAGAAAAATAATTCTAAAATTAGTATGGGACCACAAAAGACTTTGAATAGCCAAAGTGATATTGAAAAAATAAAACAAAGCTGGAAGCATCACACTTCCTGATTTTAAAGTATATTTCAAGGCTTTAGTAATCAAAACAGTATGATATCAGCATAAAAACAGACACACAGATAAATGGAACAGACTGGAGAACCCAGAAATAAACCAATTAATATATATTGATTTATTTATAGCAAAGGAATTAAGAATATACAATTGGGAAAGAATAGTCTCATTAAAAATGGTGTAAGTAAAACTGGACAGCAATATGCAAATGAGTGAAAAATCTACTCTCATCTTATACTACACTAAAATAAATTCAAAATGGATAAAAGACTGAAGATCTGAAATCATAAAGCTCCTAGAAGAAAACATAAGGAGTAAGCTCCTTGACATCAATATTGGAAATAATTTTTTTTTTTGGATTTGACTCCAAAAGCAAAGGCAACAAATGTAAAAATAAACAAGTGGGACTGTATCAAACTAAAAATTTATGCAAAGGAAACTATCAATAAAATAAAAAGGCAACCTAGGGAATGGGAGAATATATTTGCAAATCATATATCTGAGAAGGGGTTAATACCGAACGTATTAACTCAAAAGCAAAAAAATAATCAGACTAAAAGAAAATGGACAAAGGACTGAACACTCATTTTTCCAAAGAAGACATACAAATGGCAATAGGTACATAAAAAGGTGCTCAACATTACTAATCATCAGGGAAAGCAAATCAAAACTACAATGAGATATTACCTTACACCTGTTAGAATAGCTATCATCAAGAAGACAAAAGATAATAAGTGTCCATGAAGATGTGGAGAAAAATGAGCTCTGTTGAAGGAAATGCAAATTAGTTTAGTCGTTATGGAAAACAGTGTAGAAATTCCTCAAAAAATTAAATATAGAACTACCATTGATCCAGAAATTCCACCCTTAGATATATATCCAAAGGAATTGAAAACACATCAAAGAGGTATGTGTACTTCATGTTTATTGCAGCATTTTTCATAATAGCCAAGGTATGGAAATAACCTAAGTGTCCATCAGCATATAAATGGTTAAAGAAAATGGTGTATATGTATATAATAGAATGTTTTTTAACCATGAGAAAGAAGAAAATCTTGATATTTGTGATAACATAGATGGACCTTGAGGACATTGTGCTAAGTGAAATAAGCCAGATAGAGAAGGACAAATACTACATGAAATCACTTATATGTGGAATCTTAAGAAAAAAGAAAAAGTCACTCACAGAAACAGAGTAGAAAAGTGGTTGCTAGGGGCTGAGAGGGGGTGGGGGAAATAGGGAAATGTTGGTAAAAAGTATAAACTTTCAGCTATAAGATAAATGATGCCTGAGGATCTAATGTATAACATGGTGACTATACTTGATAACACTGTATTATATATATTGTTAAAATTTGCTGAGAATATAACTTAAACATTCTCACCAAAAAAATAAAAAAAGAAATAAAGATAAATATATGAGATGATAGATGTGTTAATTAACTAAATGGGACGAATCTTTTTTCCCAGTATAAATGTATATCAAATCATCATGATGTACACGTTAAATATCTTACAATTTTGCAATTATCCCATCAAGGATATTCACCATGTTTCTTTAAATTCCTCTTGGCTGTGACAGTTTCTCAGTTTTTTCTCATTTTAGATAATTTTGATAATTTTGAGGTCTACTGGTCAGTATTTTGTAGAAGGCTCCTTAATTGGGGTTTGTCTGATGTTTCCCTTGTGATTAGACTGGAGTTCTGGGTTCTGGGGAAGCAAACCCCAGAGATAAAGTGCCAGTCTCATTACATTTTATCAAGGGTACATACTATCAACATATGATTGTGAGGATTGTGATGCACTGGAGGGGTACTGCCCCTCTATAACAGGCAGATGCTATGGAGCGCCAGCTGATGGCTACTCTGTAGGAACCCTGCCCAGTGTTGCCTGATCTTGATTTTTCAACAGAAACCAGAAATCTCAATGTTTATATGACATATTCAACTTTTAAATACTGACAACTAATTCATATTTAAAATGCAATAGTTCCACACTTGTGTGGGCCAAATAAAATATGTCTGTGGGCCAAAGTTAGTTTGTTGTCACTGGTTTGCAGACTCCTTTGTAAATAGATGGACTTCATTTAAGTTTTTAAAGCAAGATAGAAATATAACCAGATTTGGCTCAGTTTGCTACATGGTGATTCTTCCCATCTTCTCACCTCTTGCCCTTCTCTGTCAACTTGATCTCTCCTAAAGGTCAATATCCACTAGGGAAAATGACTCAGTCCATACTCTGACAAAACAACATGAAGAATTTTTCAATATAATTAATATTCTAAATGGATAGGTCTGTGTTTTCTTTTGCCCATAGCACCATTAGAATAACATTTACCATCTGGAAAAAAAATAATTTAATTGGGCAAAGGAATGGTTTCAAAAAATAACTACAAAAATCGTCACAACTTGATCTATTTCCAGTTCAACCAGAAAGAAGATCAAGGACAGAGCAGAAAATTTATGAGGGTAAATTGAATGCTGAAGACTTGGCAAATGTGTTTTGACCCCAGAAAGGATATAGGGAAAGGAGACTTTAAAGAAAATTTAGAAGTTAGAGTCATTGGGCTTCTGAGATGAGGAAGAGAATGAAGAGTTTGACAAAGCAGAAGGCTAGATGAGTTGCTTTGTGAAGGAAGAGGAAAATATTTTCTTCTTTGCTCTGGGTCTGGAACAAGGCAGAAACCCATCCCTCAAATAATGTAAATGTAGTTATTTCATGTTTTTATTACATTTTTCTGTCCTTTATTGGACTGACCTTTTGATTCCTTCTAAAAATCCACCTCCTTCACTCTAAAGTACTGATCTGGCATTGCAGAACTCAGGGGTTGAGAGCAAAGATATCTGGAAGTCAAGAACTGTCCTTTGCTCATTTAGGACAAGAAAACATCAAGTAAACAGGAATTACACCTATCATATGGAGAAGAGTCTATAATGCTTTGTTTATTATTATTTCTATTGCTTCCTAATTATTAATTTTTAATTGACATTGATATGATTAGACACAATTAAAAAAGGACATTTGCTTAATATTAATACTTATGATCACAGTAGCTATAACAGAATGTTGCCTAACATTCAACTAGGAGCTGAAGAGACTCTGCAGCCTCAGAACAGGAATTCATTAAAGCTTTTTTTGAGGAAGTTTACCAGGCACAAATGTCACGTCAAGGAACGAAGCCACTAACCCAACTTTATCACAAAGAATTTGACTGGTTTTACCTCCTCAACCTATGCCTTCCTTCAGCACATCAGATGTGGCACAATGTATAAAGGGTTTCTTAACAATACAGGTTAACTAAAAGTCAGAAAAGGCAGAGAGGCCTCTTCTCTCATTGGTGCTTGGAAGATTTCCATAGGTAACTCCCACTGATGCTAATGAGAACTACATGAATTAATTCTTCAGCTCGTGATAGAGCCCAGACTGGGTATTAACTAATGGACACACTCAGAACAAAGTGATCTGCTGAGTATACTCAGAACTCAAAATTTAAATGCAGCCAGAATACAATTAGATATATTATTTCGACACGTTGAAATCTATTTGTAATAGCTACCAATGGCTTTATATAACCAATTTACACAGTTCATTTATTAACTAGTAGCTAAAATATTAAAGAAATGCTCCAGTGGATATACTTCCAAAATAAATTTGAGGCTATTAACTGTATTTTTGTTCATTGAAAGAATGTAATGAATTATAAGTATTATAAGCAAGATGCCATTTGTGAAAAAGTGAATAAATAGTCAAAGAGAAAAGAGGATATCTAGAACTAGACTGTTTAATACAGTAGTCACTAGCTACATGTAGCAACACAAATTTAAATTAATTAAAATTAAATGACATTTCAAATCCAGTTCCTTAATCACATTGGCACATTTCAAGGGGTTGATAACCATATTGGCTAGCAGCTACTGTATTGGAAAATGCAGATAGAGAACATGTTCATCAACAATGAAAGCTCTATTGCACTGTGCTGATTCAAACCTTACATCCTCCGTCTCCATCCAAACTATAGCATGTGTCATTTTCACCCTGGCTGGTGTGATTTCAAGATTCAGAATGGCCTCAGAAGAAACCAGAAAAAACACTTAGGACAAAGTATTCACCATCACTGCCTAAGCAGTTAATAAGCTGATGACCATAGGGATGAGCACAACTTTGGGGTGTGAATTTTTCTGTGCATACAAGAACATTTGAACGGACCCCACAGCTATTCAGCTAAAGTCATATTTCTCCAGGTTGTGGTCATATGTTCATATGGTCTATGTTCGGTGTCAGCTTCACATTCTTTCTGTAACTACATAGTCAGTGAGCACAAGTGAGATAAAGATATAGAAAAATAGTTTTGTGGTCCAAGCCCATGTACTGCCCAAATCCATCCCTGTCACTATGGTTCCTTATTGATGTTAGCATGATAGATCAAAGTCATGATTCAGGGTCTAGAAGCAGAACATGAGGTATAATAAAAGATCTTAGAATTACTGGGACAATAACCTCTGAGTGAGTACGTACAAATGATATTACATGGTTAGCAGAGACATAGGAGAACTCATTAAATAAGCTTAGTTATCAAAACCATGTTTAGTCCATATCTTTATTTTGTAATCATTTGCATGGGATTTTTCAAATCATCTTTATGTGAGTATAGGCAATTAAAGTAAAAAAAGAAAAAAAAAAAAGAAATAGTAAAGCACTTTCTGTCTTGACTTCCCTACCTATAACTGATCTAATCTTTGAGTACAGTGATTTCTCTCTAACTAAAAGCAGTTATTTTTAAAATATAGGACAAAAGAACTAATTTTAAAATAATCACAAATGATGATGATGGTGATGATGATGATGGTGATGATGATGATGATGCGTTTATTCTTCACTTACAAGTGCTCGAGTCGTATATGTGTCTGATAATACAGAGAAATTAGGGTGAAGTACTTAGTCAAATGGGTCTGCATGCCAGAAATAATTATTTTTTAGCAGGTTGCTTCTGAAAAGTTTAATTTAATTAGCTGCTGTATTTCATCTTAATTTTTGTTACTGATGACTAGGCAAAGATGAAATAGTAAGAGAACTAGGGACTGCACTGACAATATTGTATGAAGAAAACTCATATATTCTAGTCTTGGTCACATTCTTGCAATAAAAACAAACAAACTGAACTGAACATTTGTGGTATGCACCTGGAATAGTTAGAGGGAAGCCATGGCTCTCTTCAGAGGTGCTGTATTAATTTAAGTAAATCCTAAAGTTCTCCACAATTTGGCAAGGGAAGTTTTGAGTTTCAATGTGGTGACTGCTGTTTAAACTGCAAAGTTTATGCACAAATGATCCATAACATATTTTGGCATATTGAATCATCTTCACAGTTCTAATATGCCATGAAACCCAATTTACATATAACGGAGGCACAGAAGATGAAAAGCTGAGAACAGACTCCTGTTTAAAAGGCATCAGGCACACCATTTTATTTTCTTGAAGCACCACTAACTTCTATAAATCTTTTGCTGGAAAAGATTATTAAGCTGCCAGGTATTTCTTCTTTCTTCTCAATCATTAATTCCCCTCCTCTTTTCACATGCCATGTGGAAACTCTTCTCTCTCTCCTTCCCATTTTTTTTTCTTTTTATCCCATAACTCTTTTCCATTGAGCTGAATCCCTCAGAATCTTTGGACCATGACAAACATAATTCTCTTTCTGTTTAGACTTGTAATGCATTTGGAATTTTTTTTTTTTTTTTGGCCTATGGCAGATGTGATATAATACTAGAACATAGTAATAGAAGATACAATAGGCAAGGGGACAGCTCCCAGATTCTAGACCTTACCTCTTAAAGGTAGCACCACGATAATAACCAAGGCCAGTGTGTAACCAGTGGGTACGATGTAACACCACAACATAATACTGATATCTATTGTCAATATAGATAATAGACTTCCAAACTGTAGACACTCAACTTACCATTTAGTTATTAGCTATGTGGTATACAGCCAAAGGCATCACAGTATAAACAAGTGAAGAAGCTAGCTTTTGCAACACCTCAAAGATAAAATTTCTTTGAATTAGGTCAGTAAATACTGAACCTTATTTGATCATGTCTCTTGGAACACAATGAGCATGTTTTATGTTATAATTAAAATCAATAACCTCAACCATCATTGTCAATTGCTTGGCACTAGAGAAAAAAGACACTGTGCTTGCCAAAGTTTTGCTTTACTCCAGAGTCCCTAGACCAGGGTTTCTCAACCTTGGCACTATTCACATTTTGGGCCAGACACTTCTTTGCTGTGGAGGGTAGTCTTACACGCTCCAGGGTGTTTCACAGCATCTCTACCTCCACCAACACCCCCAGCCTCTACTCACTAGATACCAGTAGCATCCCCCTAGTTGTAACCATGGTTACCAAATACCTCAGGTTTAGGGGAAACATTCTCAGTTGAGAACTTCAGCTTTAGACTTACAGGTATGGATTTTTTATATCATATTTCCTTTTCTTCTTCTTTCGTGCTCAGTACTATTTTCACCTCAGGAATGTACTCCTACCCCTACCCAACCAGAAACCCTCCCTATGCTTTCTCTCTTCTCTGAAACTGATTCTCTTAGTTACATAAAAATATCCTACCAATGCCTGTGTAAACCATAACAGATCCCTTCAAGCCTCAAAAATTACATATAATTATTCAATAGAAAAATATAAAGCAATGTAGAAAAAATAAAACAGCTAGAAAGTATAAGAAATTGAAATCTAGTATTCCAGGTTTTTGTG
Source organism: Eidolon dupreanum (assembly GCA_028627145.1). Taxonomy (NCBI): domain Eukaryota; kingdom Metazoa; phylum Chordata; class Mammalia; order Chiroptera; family Pteropodidae; genus Eidolon; species Eidolon dupreanum. The sequence continues at coordinate 75,271,893 of CM053507.1, read as the reverse complement.
TTGAGAAATTAAGTCAATATTGACCATTTATGGCTTTGAATTGACTATCTGAGTCAGTTTGAAAGTGACATTATGGGGTTAGCTTGAAACATCCTCAAATAATAATGAACTAGAGTTTATATCCCACAAAACTTCTACTTGTGCATATTCACACTTCTTATTAATTTTTTATGAAAAATTATTCACCATGAATTTTCCATACCTTTTAAAAATTCTCTAAACCCTGTAAGTCTCACCCTCCTTGGCCTCCTTATTTTCAGCAAGTAACCCCACCTCTGACTTTAAACTGTGGAAATTGACAAGAAGATCCAAGCCATCTGATGTGAACTTTCTTTTAATCTTTCTCCTTTCTTCATTAAAACACCTCCCCACACCTTCAGCTACATTGAAGTATTTCTCAATTTGTCCCCTCAGCTTCTCTTCATCTTCTTTCAGTACACGAGATTGTCTTCTTTTTAAAAACTAATCCCTTGACCTAAGTCCATGACCTTGAGCCTCTGATTATCTACTTTCTTTGCACCTTCAATATCTTACTTTCTATTAGTACCTTCTACTCTGTGGACAGTTGTCACTGTCCACTCCACCCTTTGCCCTGTCATTATCTCAAGCTTTTCTCTTACATTCTCTCCTTCTTTCTCCCGTCTTTCCCTCTCTTTCCCTTTCTCTAGACTTCTCAAAAAATAACTTACACTCTTCATTTCAGCTCTATAGCTCCCACTCCTCTAATCTCTTGCTGGCATGTTTCTCTCTTTAAAAACTTCCTGAAACCACTTTTCCTCTCTAACAGTATCAATTCAATCATTAAATCTCTTGAATTTTTGGATCTTGACTTTTGAGAATTTGACACTATGGTCACTTCTTCAATTTTCAAGCTTTCTTAGCTCCCATGCTACCGTAGTCTTCTGATTTTCTATCTGTTACCTTTGCTGATTCTTTTCTCTATTCTTACTTTCAAACTTTTCAGGCAAATACTCTCAAGTCTTCAAATATTCAACTTTTTATTTAATGTATCCAGTCCTCAATAGCACTTCCATTCAGAGACTGCAATGCTGCTATAAAAATAGATTCAGTGACTCCCTTTTAACTTAGAGGTGGCATCCATTCTCTTCTGGGAAATTCCTCTTTACATGACTATCTTTTCAAGGTAGGATAACATCTCTAATCACCTTGAGTGTAATCTTTCAAACTTGGAGACCTGTTTGGCTCAGGCAACAGGGCTGTCATTTCATGATCTTACCCAGGCCCTTTATTATAAATACTGATGCCAATCTTAAAGGAAACAGAAGATGGGTGGAAAGACATAAAAGCAGGGAATTTTTGCCAGCAGGAGTTTATTATATAGATATAAAAAGTGTGCATTTAGGGAGGGTGAGAGATGGGAGAAAAATCAACAAGTCATTCCAGTTTAATGTCTAAAACTGAAAAGTCAAAAATAGTAATATGCTATTTAGAATTTTATAGAAAAATACAGAAAGTACCAGCTAAAAGATTGAAATTAGCTCTGGGAAAAGAAAAATGGAAGAATTTTTTGGAGTTGTGTTTAATTGTAATAACTGCTTAGAATTGATTAATCCTTTAAACTATGCATTTGTAAATAAAATTCAGATACATACAGCACATCAACATACAGAGTTATCCATGAGGAACAGAGGAGGATGCAGGATATAACATAAGGGGAGTTGGAGAAGCTTGAAAAGGGAGGAAAGAGAGAACAAATGAACTGAGATGCTAGTCTGGTCCTGATTCTCTGGCTCACTCCATAAGTCTGATACCTGAGAGAGCAGGTAGAGACCATTAGATGGCTTAAGAGTCTCAGCACTAAGGGAGAATATGTCCCATTTCCCTCTGAGAACTTTGAGTGCCTCTCTTCATCCTTGGCAGCCACAGCAGAGTAGAAATGGTGTGTGAGGCTGAGAGCAGAGCCTTGAGTTATCCCCACCACCCTGCCTCAGTTGTTTCAGTCTCTTATAGCTTGGAGAAGAACAATACTGCCCTTAAACACCTACTCTGGGCCTCACACTTGAACAGTATACACTGGCTTTTCTCTTACCAGGTCCTGTCATATAATACTAGAAGAATATGGAAAGAAAGAGACTTGCCTATCTAGACCTCGTCCTGCTCCTATTATTCTAGAGCATAGTCTGGACCCTTGAGATACTAGAAATTCTACCAAAATTGTCCTCAGCATGCATCCAGGTTTTGCACGTGTCTTCCTGGATCTAATCTCTGAATGGTAACACATACTATCAGTGTGTGCAACCCTGGGGCTGAGTTGTGGCCAAGAAGTGGTTATTTGTGTTTGTGTATGTGTTTGCAGGGAGTAGTATGGGGTAAAGATGAGAGCTTAAATATGTGGGCTGGGATTTCTGCACATGTGTGTTCAAGAACATGGGGAAAGGAGCCAGTGGTGGAAGGAAAACAAAAAGTAGGCTGTAAACTGGGCTTGCTTTCTCTTTATCAGTACATTTCAGCATGGAATTACAAGTAGTCTAATACTTCTGAATTCAAATGACCTAAGTCATTTGTAGAGGTAAGGTTCAAGAAGGAATATCTATAGCAGCAGCGGCAGCAGCAAATGTAGCAAAGACAGAGGCCAACAACCAACAACTATAGGCCACACAGCAGGAGACATTTCAGCTATCAAACAAGAATTTGGAGGAAGAAATGAAGATCAGAGCCCTCCCTACACACATATCCCACACAGGTATTATGATAGTAGATGAACTCCTCTTGTACCCTGCAGGCTGGAGAAAGGACAAGAAAATCTTTTGAAAGGTTAGAACGGCCAACCTAAGGAGATTAAACTATGAATTGAATTATGAATTGAATAAGTTTAAATCCTGAATATGAATGATTTTTTTCCTCAAAGAGAATATTTTAAACAGGATGTGGCTGGATAAAGTACCTTAAAAGTACATGATATATATATATATATATATATATATATATATACACACACACACACACACACACACACACACACACACACACACACATATATGTATGTGTGTGTATATGTGTGTGTGTGTGTGTGTGTGTGTGTGTGTGTATATATATATATATATATATATTTTTTTTTTTTTTCCCGCTAGTGATCAAAGAGAGATTCAGAAGTAAGCTAAGGTCAGCTATGGAAAAGTACAACTGTTACATTTCTTCACATCTGATTAATTAATGTAAATGAACTGGTAATGCACTCAAATATACACCCATAACTTTTTAGAGAAACTGGATCCTTGTCAAGATATAGTATGAGAGCAATCCCATGATTACACACTTCAGCACCAAATATCTCATTATATCCCAGCTGTAAGTGAAGTCTAACTTCAAAGTATTCAGAAATGACATGACAGACACAGGAACATTTTGAAACTCACAAAATTTGAAATGTCCTGCCTTAGAAAGTAAGGCTGAAAGTACAAGCTGCCTCTTAAGAGTATTTTATTAGTGAGTATTAACTGCCAGGTCTTGGTCAACCCTTGCTATTCCTAGATTTACTGGGAGCCAAAGATTGTGATAAGAGGATAATTTCAAAGTCTTTACCAGAAAATAGTTCTATTGAATTATTTGAACTGGATCTGATCAACAGGGAACCATTCTAAGTACTCAACTACATGGTACTAGAACATTAGAAGCATTCAAAATTGTTACCAAAATTAGATCTATTTATCCAATAGATATGATTTCTTTATTTGATGATATAAACCATAGAGGAAGGGAAAGTAACCTACAGTTATGATTACTTGATTTTTTCCCTCTCTCGAGATACTTGAGGTTTTCAAAAAGAGGTATGTGACTTACTCCTACAGTATTTTATGAAAGACTGAAAATTCAAATAACTTCAAAATCTATACACAGTTATAAACCCTGGATACTGAGAATAAAAACAGCAATAAAAGAAACACAGGCCCCTGACCTTGTAGAGTTTACCTTCTAGTGGGAATAGCATATAATGGGGCTTAATAAATATTTATTTAACACATTATGTTTCATATATAATGATATATGTATAATATATACATATGTGTATATCTATTAAATGCATATTTGGAAAAATAGATGAGCTCAGGATTATTTTATAAGGGGATTTGACAATGTCCATAACTGTTCAGATACGGTGTAGAAAATAGTTTTTTTTTTTTTTTCTGTGTGTGTATTTCTTTCATGAATTTATTTTATTCAGAGAAGGGACAGTGAAAGTCTTCTATTGTGGAAAGAGTTTTAGTTGTCTAGTTTATAAGAACCCAGGAGATCAATTCATAGCAACTCTACCTTATGAAAACCTTTTCCTAAAAATGATGGAGATACTACAATCATTTGTTTCATTTCATAAAGTGTGCAGGAAAGTTGAGAAGGCATGAAACAGTTTTTGTGGAACATGGAATCAATTGCTGGTAAGATCCCACTGAACAATTGCCAAGTACCACGAGGGCCCAATAAGGAGAAAGACCACAAATCCAAGATGCCACCATTTCACATAGTGGTGTTCTTTTCTCCAGCCGCATACAGTGAAACTGGTTTATAGGGCATTGAAGATAGGTAGAGTACTGACTTGAGCTAGGGTTGGGATTTCCCTGGGTAGATGTATCGCACCAGAAGTCCTAGTAGGTAACAGGTCTGGTTTGACCGGAAGATGCTGGCTGACTGCAAGAAAATGAAATGGTCAAGGCAGTATGAGACTGTATTAGGTCAAAACTGGCACAGTGGAAGTAAGGGGTGGAGAGAGCTGAAGTGGTAAGAGGTTTTAGTCCATAAATAGGATGTCAGGATTAAAGATTTCAGACATAGAGCATTACAAAAAGATTTTAGGGTTGCTACATGGCCATGTGTGAAAAGTAGTTTAAGCAGAGTAGAAATGGAAGATTTAAAGTTAAAGTTGAAACTAAAGAAAATGTATTGGAAATATCACCTAGATGACTATTTAACTTATTCGGGGTAATAGCCAAAGTTTGGAAGTTGATAAGTTAAAAGGAAATATGTGGTCCAGGTGCCCAAACTGGAGGTTAGAAAAAAGCATTAACAAGGCAAATAGCAGATTTTGACACATAGAGGAATAATGGTTTAGTGTAAAAGCTTCAGTAGAGGAAGGAGAAGAAACTGTCACACTGTCTCTTCATTGAAAAGGTCTGCATGGGAAATGCTGGCCTTGGGAACTATTTGGTGTCGTCTAAGGCAAGATGGTTGCAGAAGCATTCTGTGAAGAGGTTCACAATGGAGGGGTTTTATATCACAGAATGGGGAATAAAGAGGCCACAATTGAAAAAGGCAGAGAGAAATAGACAGAAGTGAAGTTTGTGACTAAGAGTAGGGGAGAGGGTAGATGGTCAAAGGACTTGAATGCCAGGCAGGGATTAAGAATAAACAGGGATGTAAGGTCTGATAGGATTAGCTATTCTCCAGGTTCCAAGTGGAGCAGAGATACAAAGTGGTTTCCTACCAGTATTGGCTCAAGCCCCAGGGGGTGTTGCCTGAGGCTTCCTGATATTAGCAAATTGTGAGTTTTTTCCAACTCTCCAAACAGAGTCTTGGTGGGAAGTTCTTATAGTGCCTCTGACATAATTCTAGGTCAGTCATAAGCAAATAAGAAAGAGTGAGCATTCCTGGGAGGTGGGATATTTTTGAATCCTCTCAAAAGCCATCTGAGGCCTGACTTGGTAGCCCTTTTGAAGAAATCCTAGCCAGAAATGAAGAGATACATATCATTTCTCAATTCACCTTTTAAATTAGTATCATCACTACTCAAAGTTATGAACAAAGTCCTTCCAAAGAGCAACTAAACACCGTATTAACTCCTTCTCATTTTTGAAATCTGAGCTAAAATGTGGGCTCATTGGTGAAACTAATACTGAATGAATCACTTTAACTAAATTCAAAGGATATAGCCAAAGAAAAAACATCTCCACAATAGACAAGACTGTAAGAAATATTTATACACACTATTTTGAATTCTACTCAGATCCACATTTCCTCAGTTTTGTTCTACACTAGCCTTTTCCTAAGCAGGTCTTGGAGGCAAACTTTGAATCTGAGGATGTAGGATTTTGGTTGGTAGATGAAAGAGAGAATGATAGACAGAGGTAGAGAAAGAGATAGGTGGATAGGTAGGTAGATAGATAGATAGATAGATAGATAGACAGACAGACAGATAGATAGATGATAGGAGAGAGAACTTGTCTTAAGAGCGACTGCAGAGAAGCAACTACAAGGTTGGTGTACAGCCGATGCCTGAAAAAGGTTTTTTTCTGGATGAAAAAAAACAACTCCTTTGTTCTGCAGGATAACTCAATTTGAAATAAACATACATGGATTTAAAATAATACATTAATTAAATTCTCTAGGTGGAACTACTTTGATGGAAATTTCCTTTAAAAAGCAACAAATTTGCCTCTGCATCTCTAATCAGCCAATCAGACACCCCCATGCTGATTACTTAATGAACTGGAATTTTAATGCAAAAATTTATGATTATCAGCAATGCTTCTGGCCCCCTCCCCACCCCCAACACTTTGTGCTTATAATTCTTAACAAATTAGTTAATCTTTTCTTCAACCATATAACAGAATTTGTTAATCAAAGCTGAATTCCTGGCCAAATATCTCAGAGCAGCTTGCAGAGCACGCAGTCAAGCAGATAAGAACAAGTTGATGGCTAACCAAGTGGTTCTCTTTTCACAATCAGGAAGAAAATAATGCAGGTAGTGTATGAAAAGAAAATAAAAGGCCAGGACCTGTTGCAGAACTCTCACAGCAAAGACTAAAGAAAGGAAGAAAGCCAGTGGTATGGGCTTATACTATCCCCATGGGCTATTTCACCGAAATTCCAAGAGATAATCTTCACAGAGGAAACACTGGTCTACTTTTGGCTGGGAAAGTGAGACAAGGTGGGTGGTTTTGGGTAGAACTTAATGAACTGTCATTGCTCTTTTCAAAATAAACAAGAATTCAGTCTGCCTTAACAGACTGTGGTATTCTATGTTACTCTCAGAGCTCTTTGCTCTGACTTCCATCTCCTGGGTGGAATTCAAATGTGGAATAAAACAGAGGAAGTGTGCATCTCAGCAGAAGTCAAAATAGTCTGGGAGGAGGGGTCTAAGTCACATGTGCATGAAATTATTTATGAAAGGGGCCTATGTTTGTTAAACAGATATAATTTGTTTCCCAGTGAAAGAATATATATTAACTATATAATTGGCTATTTACAAAGTCACAGAAAGTTTCATGAAGTGAATGAATCCTGGCCATGCCTTGTTTTTAAAGTAATAAGCATGATTCTTTCGTAATCCATGTATATTTTTTGGATGATTTTGTTCTGAAGAATAGTAGCTCTTATTTCACTGGATTGGTGTGAGGAATCATTGAGCTGATAGACATAAAGTATGTGAAATTGTGCCTGGTTCCCAGAAGTGCATGATAAACATTAGCTATTATCATTATCACTCTAGATAGTAAATGATCCCCTTCTTATAAAAGAAGAGCTTGAATTTGAGAACATTTTAGAGACTCGCCCAAGATACAAATTAAATCACCAGATTGAAAGTGCAGCCAAGTCATTCAGAAATTACTTGAACTATTGGCCCACTCCTAAATCTATTTCCAAACTCATAAATACAAAGCCATAATTGAAATAGACTAACATGTGGGTGTTCAGAAGAGACATTGAACGAAATGTTGTCAAATCATTTTACAGTAAATGCTATTGGAGCAGGAACAACATTTGAGACTTAAACTATTCAGCCTTATCATTCAGACCTTTTGCTGATTACTGGAGACTTCTCAAAAAGAATTTTTCAAGGGTCTGTTTGCATGAGCAAGCAAAGACCAGAAAGTGGAGGAATTCATTGCGAGAAAACAGAGATCCAAGATGACAAAACTGATTTTTATAATTGGTTGTTGTCAGAAGAGAGGAAAATGTTTGAGTAGCCTGGTGGATGGTGATCAGGCTGCCTTATAGATTCCATGTCTCACCCCAGCAATCCTGTGTCCAAAGGAAGAGAAGAAAGCAGTAATAAAATCCAAAGATCAGAAAAATCTTTATGAGGTATTGAGAGTAAAGGCTAGTCATGGACACTTAGTAATAATATAGAGTTTACAGTGTGCAACCAGTCTAGAGTGGAGGATGTTTTTCTCATTAGAAGAGGCAGCTGTAGAACAAATTGGCATTGAGAAAAAAAGAAGAGAAGCCGAAACATTTCAGGAGAGGTCCTCAGATCCCTGGGCAGGAAGCTACAACTGTCTTCATCATCAAAATAACAGTGAGTTCCCATGTCCCATAAAGAGCACATTCCAGGATGGAGGGGGAAATAGCAGATGCCTCATGGTAGGCAGGAGGGCTGCATTTAGGAGCATACATAAAGTGGGGGCTTCTTTAACAAATTAGAGGCATTTGCAAGGGATTGAAGTTTCTACAATTCAGAAGATGAGAGATAAACCAAATTCTATTAAAAATTGCAATTCAAGTTTTTCCCGTAGATTGTGGATACACAAATTAATTTTTATATTAGATTATTGAGCAGAACTGTGCTAGGTGCTATGGATAATAGAGGGAATAAAATAATTACAATTATTGTTCTCAAGGGCTAATGGCTTTGTAGAGGAATATAAGCTCTACGAAGGCAAGAACTTTATGTATTTTATTTATTTTCATACTCTGGGACAAAAGGAATACCTGGGATGAGGAGGTAATGGTCAAGTATTTATCAAAATAATTTGTAAATGACCTCAGTTGAGTAAGAATGCTGAAGAGTAATATCTATTGTACTTCTAGGCATATACCCAAGGGAATTAAAAACAGATGTCCAAACAAAAATTTGCATTCAAATATTCACAGCAACATTATTCATAATAGCCAAAAGTAGAAACAACTCATCCTTTGATAAATTGATAGGTAGATAAATAAAATGTAATATATCTATCTATAATGGAATATTATTCATCCATAAAAAGCAATAAAGTGTTGATTTATTCTACAACATGGAAGAACCTTGAGAACATTAGAGAACATTATGCTAAGTGAAAGAAGCTAGTCACAAAAGACCTCATATTGTATGATTCCATTTGTACAAAATGTCCAAAATACATAAATCTGTAGAGATAGAATGTAGATTAGTGATTGCCAGGGGCTGGGGTGGGGTAGGGGAAGAATTTGGGAATGGGGAGTGACTGCTAGTGGGTACGAAGTTTCTTTTTGGCGTGATGGGAATGTTCCAAATTTATTGTGGTAATGGTTGCACAACTCTCTGAAAATACTGAAAATCATTGAATTGTACATTTTTAATGAATTAATTGCATGGTATGTGAATTATGAATTATATATAAATAAAGTGTGTGTGTGTGAGAGAGAGAGACAAACAGAGAAAGACAGACAGACAGACAGAGACAGAGAGAGAGAGACAGAGAGAGAAAGAGATCAAAATATTTGAAGGTTACTGCAAATACATGAAATGTACCACTACAAAAACCAATTCATAAGTAAATTATTCCTAACTTTAACCTTAGTTCATCCTCCTACTTAGAGAATATTGAATGAAAGAAAAATCTTTTTCAAAAACACTATGTTTTCTCTAATCTTCCCTTTTCACATCTGGGGTCATGTGGCCTCTATCTGCAGATGCAATCCTGCCCCAGGATCTAAAATCAATCTTTATCTTGATCAAGGGACATTTATTGAATTCTTGTTCAATATTCTAAGGACTCAACATTATTTTTATCTTTCTGCTGGTTTGGTTCTGATCTAACATTTGCATATAAGCTTTATTCTTGAGTACAAATCTCCAAGCTGCCCTTACAGTTTTGGGTCTCTGCCTTTTTCTCTTATACCTAAACACTTAGCCTAAGACTGAATCTGTTTGGACTGAGGCTCGCCTGGCTTTTCAGGGCTTTTCCAAGCATGAAGACCTGGTTCTTGACAGTGACTAGGTCTGGACAGACTTTCCAGATGCTGACTCCTATTCAGTACTCCTTTTTTCCATGGCTCATAACATTATTGGATTTTGGTGATGTCTTATGCTTGGCCATATGTCCTCCACCAATCTGTAACTATGAGGACACAGCATTCCAAGAGTCTGGCTAGACTTTCTTCCAATCACTGTTAAGACTGTAATCTTCTCAAATTCCTCAGATTCTAAATCATTCCAGTGACACCAATCCTGGTACAATTAACTTTTTTTTTTTAATATGTACCTAGATGTGTCGTCAGAATAATTTTGGTTTTGACAACAATGTATGCTTTTTTATTTCATTTCTTCATTTTAGAGATTCAACAGATATATGTGTAGTAATTCATCATTGAGGGCTTCTCATATGAGAAGTATTGTCATAGGTGCTAGATATACAAAACTAAAAAGTAAAGCTCCTACTCGAAATGATGATGATGATAACAACAAATATATCTGAGTATTCATCAAGTGTAATTTACTAGACAAAGTGATAGAGCTTCATTAACTCATTTATTTTCCACAATAACCCTATACTGCAGATTCTAATACCATTTGCATTTTAAAGATGATAAAAAATGAGACCCATGGAGCAATATGTGTAGGATTTAAATATTTAACTATCTAATTCTTCATCCTAAGCTCTCAATCAGCATGTTATACTCTTTAGAAAAACTAAATTCTAATGAAAATCCAAAATACTGTGCTCAGATTCACAAAACAATCTTAGATTATGATTGCATTCAGTCTTAAAATATCTGTTAAAATAACTATAAACAGGTTTCCTACTCTCATTCCTATGATGACCCATCCTGGGTCAGGACTAGAGATTCACAAGATAGTGATAGAGACCAGAGGTCAAATTCAAGGATGTTATTAAGGCAAAGTACACCCTAGATGTCTAAAGAACTTCGTATGCACACAGCCCAAAGAGTTTAGGTTCAAAAATATGAGTGAGGACTCCAGAGGCTAAGTCACAGGCCAGTCTGAACTACAGTGTTTCTGTACAGGGGCTCTGAGTAACAGACCTGGGGAACCAAGATTCATAATGAGCATGATGATGCTCCAGGAACTCTTCAATATAAAGAAATCATCAGGATTCCTTTTCAGACCCAGTCTGATTACAGTGAGGCAAGCCAATGGTAAAGACAGGCAGGCCACCTGATTGGAGTGAGGAAGTAAAGAGAGCAGTATTTCTAGCAAATTGTGTATATGCTACAATTTAAAAATACAGACTTACATGGGAACTAACCTATATCTGAAACAAGCAAATTGGATTCCACTAAGTGATGCTTTTTAACTTAACCAAAACCAAAAAAACAAACAAAAAAAATTAAAGAACTAGAAAGATCATTAAAATGAGCTAAAACAGTGTTAGAAATATCATAGAATATTCAAGAGCAGGAGTAATAAGCAGTCTTGAAATTCATGCAGAGCAGTGCTTCATCACTTTTGGCACATTATATTTTCCAAAAGATGGCTACAACAATATCTTCTATCCCATATGTTCTCCTGGAGACTGCTGCTCCTTTATCATGAGGTGGGGTCCCTCCCTTAAATCTGAGTGAGCTTGTTGCTTCTCTGTAATCAATGGATTCTGGAGAAAGTAATGTGTGATTTGTGAGGTTAGATTATGAAAAGCAATGCAGCTTTTGTCTTGTTAGCTAAACACACATTTTTTAGAGCCTTGAGATGCTATGTAAGAATACAACTGTCCTGAGACTGCCATCTTAAAACCTACATGTAAACATTCTGGTTAACAGCCCAGCTGAGCTCCAGACAACAGTCTGTCTCAACTGCCATTTTGGGCATCCAGTCCAGCTGAACCCTCACATGACTATAGGCATAACCAACATCTCAGTGTCATTTGATGAGAAACCCCAAGTGAGAACTACCCAGCCAAGAGCTTAAGAATTCCTGCCTCACAAACCTTGTGAGCAAATAAAAGATTTATTTTAAGCTGCTAAATTTTGGGATAACTGGTTATGTAGCAATAGTAACCTGAATACTGCAGAGCAGAGAATAATCACTGAGTTTCTGCAATATATGGTTTCTCTCTCCCACTGCAGCCACAAAGATGATGGCTGAAACATGGTAGAGAGACACTAGTGTCAGAAGAGCCTGAGTCCCACGGGAGGGTAATTTAGGGTCAATGGTAAAATAATCTGTCTGTAAAAATTCATTCACTATTTATACTATGATTAAGCTTTGTGAGATCTTCAAAATAGTTGATCAAAATTTTTTCTCAAGCTCAGTATAGTTTTTCATCTAAACAAGTATTCACTCCCTGACTTCAGTTCCAGAAAGTAAATAAACCTCCAAGATACTAGCATGAAATTTGCCATAGCGATATGATCAGTGAGTCAGGTGGGATATATGTATTTGTGCATTTACTCTCAGCTCCATAGCCACATGTTAGCAAAGACTATAGAAATGAATGGTAAAAAGAAACTCTTTATTCCTTCTCCTTTGGTTATTATAAGTGTACTAGTTACAAAAAGACATACCTAAAGTAATTGCTTTTAAATTATAAGTGGTTATTTAGCAAGCTATAAATCAAAATTCTTAATTCTATTATCTCTTCCCTTTTAACTATTCTCATGATTAGAATTTTTGCAAACTATGCACATTTTCCATGCCTCAACTTCTCGTCCAACTAAAGACTCCCATAAGACATGTCATCTACAAAATTCTCAGGAGGAAAAAAAAGAACGATTTCAGTCATAGTATCATAATCTACTCAGCATACCCTTGACCAGCAACCACATTCTCCATTTGGCATTTGGAGGGTTCTGCATATCCCTTGCCCTCAAAAATGCTATCAACATAATGAAAGTTGAGATGAAAATTAATCATTTAGGGAGTTTTCTCCTGCATCTGTTTTAAAACCTTCTGGGGGTAGTAGGAATCTGTAGAACTTTGAAAGATTCAGATTGACTGTACTGTACTGGGAAACTTGAGAAAATCCACGAGAACTGGTTATTAGGGAGACATGAGATGACACCATTCCTCAGCATTTGAGATCAAGAACCTCAAATTGGAACAGGTGTTCTACCTCTGGTTTCCCATACCTTTCTGATCATAGCACTGTCTTTCTACTTACCACCTTATATTTCTATTTTCTAGTTGGACCCTTTCTCCTACTTGTTATATGCCTTTGTATCCTTTGTGCCTTGAACTTAATCAGGATATAATAAGAACTGAATAAGTTTTTGATAAATTTACATTTTAACTTCTAAAAGAAGAGGTAGTGAAACTAGTGATGTTTGGGAAGCATACACCTGGGGGACTGTAGACAAGCCCTGTTATCTTACACTGATGTTTGGCTTCTCAACTCTTTAGAATGCAATCAATTTGGACATGTCTTCAAATTTCCTCACAAATGAGAGATAAAATAAGAATAATGATACCTGATACTTTGTGCTTATCATATTGATTTTTATGGCAATCGTTTAAGAAAGTATTTGGCAAAGCTGATTATTGTCATTTTAATGATAAAGAAACTGAAATTCAAGGAGGTAAAATTATTTGCCGCAGGAATAAAGTGACAGGGACAAGACAAAAATCTAAAGAATCCAAGATTCTTGTCTTAACCCAGTGATCTTTCTGATGCAGCCCACTATAAAATTCTGGGAAGAGTAGAAATTATTGTTTACACTAAAAAAAAAAAAAAAAAATTCATCTTGGACCCTGATCAAAATCTGATGTTGTGGATTTCTGCAATCCACCTTAGCTGAAAGGTAGTCATTTTTCATTTTGGAGCCAGTACTTTAGTAGCTGAAAGCAGTCTGTGCATTCATTTGAAATGAAGGATGAGAAGTTCCCTGAAAAGGTCTGAAATCTTAATTCAATTGATATTGGCACAATAAACTCTAGGACGCTTCCAAATCCATTACTAAGCCTTCTCATTACTGCAGATTTGCAAAGCTAGACGTGGAATTGTATCAAGTTTTTCCTGCTATGTGTTTTAAAGTAAAATGATACCAATCTCCTTTTTTTCACATGAGAATCAAGGAGCATTTATTCAATAATGGTCTCCCTGTATGAGTGATACCGTAAGGAAAGGCAAGAATAAAACAACCAACCCTTGCTAACACTTGTAGCGTACATTGCAAGGTTTCCTGATTATGCTGCGTAGAATGTACACATACAGGTCTGGCAGTGGGCTTGGGGGACTGGAAAACTTCATCATTCCATATTCTCATCGGTTATTCCACATTCTCGTAGTCTTTGACTAGGATTTATAAACATCAGAAGAAAAAAATGGAATTTTTGTTGCCACTTTATAAAATCAATCTTTTGGAATTGTGAGGACCTTTTAAACAAAATATTTTGTTCTTAACTCTTTTTGCTATATGTATGCCTATATAACCTAATTCTGACTCTCTCGTTACTTTCCTCTAAGACCTAAAATCCTAAGGGAAGACTGAGTACATTGTTTAAGTCTTGTTTTTAGACATCTCAGATTTAAAAAAAATATATGGAATAACTGTTTATCAGGATGATTGTAGCTTCAAATAACAGAAAAATCTTGATTCAACGTACTTAAACAAAAAAGATATTAATTACCTCTTGTAGTAAGAAGTCCAGAGATTGCACAGCTTTAAGTCATGGTATAGTCAGGGCTTAGCTTTGAACTCTTCTATGCCTTGGATTATCTTATGGGTAGCTCCTGTCAGGGTTCAAAATGATTGTACCAGGTCTGGGTGACATGTCCAGATATAACAATGACCAGGGGCAGAGAAATTGGACCATCTTTTCCAGATACTGGTTTCACGAGGAAAAAAATAAATCCTAGCAGATGTTTGGTTCATTCACCAGATATATGTCACATAATCATGCTTAAACTAATCATTGGTAAATGCATTGGGACCATCATGCTTGTCTTAGACCAATTAGGACCTATCCCTAAGATTGAGATTGAAGTCAGTTTCCTTCAAGCATCAGTTACAGAGAAAGACAGATATCTGGTGGAAGAAATAAATTGGTGTGGTAAAAATTGGGGAGATGAATGATGTTGGTCAGGTGACCAACAGTGTTTGGAACAAGGTTTCTTCAGCATAGTTGATTTCTTTTATTCTTAAAAATTCCAGTGTTGTGATTTCCATTGTCACTCTTATTATTGAGTGTTTAGTATAAAATGTACTAGGAGTTGAGGATATTAAGACTTAAAAAGGTAATACCTCTGCTCTAGAAGAAAATATAGTCTTTTACACACTATTAAGAAACAGATTAAAAAACAAAGGAAACTGTGAAGTGTCTATCTTCCAAAATGGAAAAGAGCCTTAAGGACCTGCTGTTCCACTAATTAACAAAGGTAAATTACAACACTTCTATACAAAATAATAAGGGACAAGAAACTAAAATTTTACCTATTTTCATAAGCACATTATTTAGTATAAATGCAAATGAATGGAGGTGGGAGAAGTTAACAATAATATTCTACTGGCCCCATATGAGGCCTATGGTATTATAGGACTAAAGAGCTCCGTTTTTTTTTTTTTTAATTGAAAACAAGATAAGTAATTATCTTCTATTCTTGTTCTAAGAAGGTAGTAATTAGAGTGGATCCCCACTTCTGGGTCAATACTCTCAGCTCACAACCTAATAGAACTCCCTATCTTGATGCTAACAGAATAAATAGACCAATACATCCTCAAGTCTGTGGGGAAGACTCCTAGAATTGTTGCCTTCAGATGATGGGAACTACAGGTGATTTTAATAAGAGATCCCACTATTGAAACCTATAATTCTCTAGAGTATCTTTAAAAAAGAAGACAAGACCTCATTAGTGATTACTTTCAATTCTCATATAAGTTTGAAGATTCAAAATGATGAAAAATAACTCTCTACTCAAGTAATAGTTTAATCTGGAAGAAATATAATATTTAAAACAGAAATTCCCAGTGGTGCTAAAATATGGAAACAACTAAGGATACAGAATAACGTGAAGGAGCATGACAAAAGATAAATCAAAGAAAATAAATTGAACATTGAACGTGTTTCTCAAAGTCAGAGAGTAAGTGTGTATTATCTGGAAGATTAGTCACGATTTTGTATTTTTATTGCTGATGAAGAACAATGTTTAAAAGAAAGAGCTCAATCTTTCTACAGTATTTTGTTTGCATTCGTGGATCAAGATGGTTTCACTAACTATATGTACTAACATAAGGCATTGAAAATAACTTGATCCTTCATCACACCCACACAATATGAGATATTAAAGACTCATGTTGAGAGGAAGATCATAAGCAGGGGGCAGTTTTGATAGTAAAGGCCAAAGCAGATATGCAATTTTAACAGTTAAACTTTGAATCTCACAGGAGATTGGGAGCAAAAAAGACTTTAAATGTCATCTAGTTTAACTCTCAAATTCTTAAGCAGACAAGGCTGAGAAATTTCACAGTGGCATCTCATCTAGTTAATAAGTGACTCTGGTTTCCTATTTGTAAGCCTATGAAAGTCAGTCGGAGATTTTGAGTGACAAAAGAAAGAAGAAATAAAATAAGAAATTGTTTTTGAGAAACACAATTGGATATCAGTTAAATTTTCTATGGTTTGGATTAGGAATGCTTAACACAGGGTTAACAAGGAGGGCTGAGCATTTCCAATCTCATGCACAGACATTTTAAAGCTTCCACCGGATCAAATAACACACACACACACACACACACACACACACACACACACATATATGTATATATGTATATACATATATATGTATATATACATACACACATCTTTAAAAAAATTGCTTTAACGTCAGGATCAGGAAGTTTATTGAGTCTTGGTAAAAGTGCCAATTCTATTTCCGTTTTTATTCCTCCTCCAATTTTATATAAAAATTACATTTTCATTAGAGGAATTAGGTAGCTAATTCTCTTGGAAAGATTCAGCTGTCACTGAGTAACACAATCTTTTCCTGCCCTCCTCACCCAGGCTGGCAGTGTTTGAATTCCAGCTAAGGGTAGCTTTAGGCTGCAGTGACAGCTGACAGGAGAGTAGCAACAGCTAAGGTGTCAAGCCATCCCTTCCCCAATTCCATTAGCTTTGGGGAACGTGCTAACTCGAAAGTCCATAGGGCCATTTAAGAAGTGTTAGTATATAGTATAGGTTTCTGTTCCTCTATATAGTTCACTTAAGGGGAAAATTGTTTTATGTTGTTTTAATTTAGGACCTTTGT
Source organism: Eidolon dupreanum (assembly GCA_028627145.1). NCBI lineage: Eukaryota > Metazoa > Chordata > Mammalia > Chiroptera > Pteropodidae > Eidolon > Eidolon dupreanum. The sequence continues at coordinate 75,254,779 of CM053507.1, read as the reverse complement.
ATTTAAGTGATTTTATAAGCTCTGAGACAAAATACCTTGAAAAAAAAATATTCCAGTGCCTGTATCATCTTGATGTTCAAGCACCCAAAAGAACTGTCAATTTACAAGTGTTTTCAACCCTATATCTAAGAGATAGTAGACAAATGTTTTTTTCTTCAGTAAAGGATCACAAGATACTAGTTTGCTATCAGAGTAATGAAAAAATAGGTTAGATTTCCAATATATGTAGGACTGTTTTCTATAGCTCCTCCCCCATCATCTCCCTCTGCCCTCCCCCCCAAATCATTCACCAACCATTCCCTTTTGATCTTATGTGATAATGTGCATAGGAAAGGTTGGGGAAAATCCACAAATCAACAATATGCAAAGCACCACTGAAATGAGGTAAGCGCTGTGGGGATCCTTTCAAGATCTTCCTAATTTACTGGAAAGATAATTACATGTAAGTGCCATTTTATGAAACATTTCCCCAAAAGATAACAAGTTTTATCTAAATAAAATCATAATTTTACCATTTCAGTATGGTTTATTAAAATGAACACTTGCTTTGGAGTCAAATGCCTCAGTCCATACACCGACATTTATCAGCTATCTAACATCTTTGTAATCACTTTCTCATTTATAAGAAGGTTGAACTAGATTTTTTTGAAGTTCAAACTTTCAGCAATTTATGATATCTTAAGAATATGTGCTATGTTTGTATAACATAGGTAAATGCAGCTAACAGGTAAAATTAGTAGATTTTTAAAAATATTACCCAAGGTTTAAATGAATTAAGTTTAACAGAAGTTCCACATTCTAAAAATGTTTTAACTTTGATTTGGAATAAAAAATACTTTTGCTATGTGCTTTCCCACCTTGTAATTAGGGCTTTTATAAATGAGTATATTTTTATTATGTTTAAATAGAACAAATTGAAGTTCTATATGGTGCTACTATTCACACATATTTGCTTTATTTGTTTATCCTATTATTTTCTGCCAATCCCCCAAGTAATTTTAACTGAAGACAAGGTTATCTTGTAATCCTGATTTGGGGCAATCAACCATCACAGAACAATTCTTGGTAATAAACATTAGAAGGAGAAGCCTGAAAACAGCTCCAGAATGATAAATAAGGATATCATTTTCCAAATAGGAAACAGGAGGAGGTTAATTTAAAATAAAACACTATGAGGTTTCTTACAGAGTTATCGTCACCTGCCTTTCAAAATAAGAGTAATCGGTACATGTGAGGGTGATTGTTCATCAGAACATCTTGTTTACTTGGCTGATTGTTCTCCCCAGGTATAATGCTTTTCAACAATCAATCAGCAGTTTTAATCGGCTTTTTGAGACTATTTAACAGGATAATTTGGTCAAATGGCACATGTTAAATAAATTGCCCTCTCTTTACTTTCCCCATCATAGACACACAGACTCAAGAGTTTTATGTAGACCTGTCATCACATTCTAGCTCTCCTACTGTCCTGGAAAGTTGAGAAAGTTACTTCGAATTTTTGACTCTCTTTTCCTTATTTATGGAATGAATATAACAATACTAAGTTAATGTGAGGAGAAAGTATGTCAATGTGAGTAAAAAATCCTCATGTTGTGACCAGAACATAACAGGCACCAAATAAACAGTGGTTACTATTATGCTAACCTACGAGAGGACTCAGGACCCTGAGTGTCTTGAAAAAACAATGATGACAACCCTGTCTTGCATGTCTATGTTTTGTTTTGTTTTGTTTTGTTTTAAGAATAAATGCTGGTATTTTTTGTATATAGAATGCATGTTTCCTAAAAAGTGAGAAGCAATCAATCTAAGCAAGCATAAAAATCTATATTTTATCAATGTATTAGTAAGCTCAGGCTGCTATAACAAAAATACCATAAACTGAGTGGCTTATAAATAGCAGATTTTATTTCTTAGAGTTCTGGAGGCTGAGAAGTTCAAGATCAAGGTGTCAGCAGATTTGGTGTCTGGTGAGGGGGTACCTCCTGCTTCATAACTGTCTATATCTACTCAGTGTGTTCTCACATAGCAGGAGTGCAGGAGCTCTCTAGGGACTTCTTTTATAAGAGCACAAATTTCATTCATGAAGGCCCTACTCTCATGGCCGAATCACCTCTCACAGACACCCACCTTCTAATATCATGTTTGAGGTTAGGATTTCAACATGTGGGTTTTGGGGGGACATAAGCATTCAGCCTAATGCACTTAGTTACACTATAAAATGGAAAATTATTCTTCTGCACTGGAGAAGGAATCAGCTCTAACCTTGACTCATTACCTCTTTGGCAGAACAGTTCCCTCTGGTAGCTCACAACTGAGACACTTGGTAGGATTCTTTGCTGGCCTCATTAGAGAGAATAAAGAAAAAAACATGTGCTGGTGAGAGTGGGGGACACCTCTCACCAGTTGAAGGGGTTGAGGTTGAAGTCAGTGGTTTTGGCAGAGAAGAAACAGGAAAGAACAAGTCAGAAGGAAATGAAGTGCGTAAGAAGCCAGCAATCAAGGTCACTATGGCCAGCATAGGGAAGGCATGAAATATGGAATACCGTTGCTCAAGGGACTGAAAATGAAGATAAGTAGGAGGTCTCCATGAGTTACTTTACATATACAGAATTGAAATACTTCAGATAGGATGCTCAGTTTTCTGATTTTTCTAAGATGGTGGAATTTTTCAGGATGTGGGACTTCCAGTCTTAAAATTGGGACAATTCCAAGCACCTAGTTCAGACTCATTGATAGTAAGGAGCAAAGAAGCTAGTGGCTCTGACCTTTATGATAAAGCAAATAAAAAATTTACAACTGCTGGACTATGTGTAACATAATACCAAACTGAAATTTATTTTCAGGATACCAAAATTAGATATTATATATATATATATATATATATATATTAAATTGTTTTAAAATATGTTCTACCTATAATATGCATTAGCTGATTTTATTTATTTTAAACCTAGCTCATGAGTAAAGAAATGGAAATGTTGTTAATAATAAGCAAACAAAAAGATTGCTAAACAACAATAAATCTGATTTATAGCTAACACCTTAATGCCCTCACTTAAATAAAACAGTTTCAAAATGCTCTTAATTTGTATGTATTAATCTCTCTCAAATTTTAAACATTTTTTAGCTTTTTCTCTTTTAAAATAGAAAATGTCTAACTTTTTTTAATGAACAAAACTTTGACTTTGATTTCCATAGGAGGAACTATATTTCACAAGTTTACATGCAATCAAAATATTCAACATTAATTATAGACTTATTTATACTTTTCAAAAAGCAATTCTTATTCCAGAATATGTATGCTATCAAGTCTTTGTCGAACAAAGCAATACGATAGTTAGTAATGTGTTTTTGTAGCAAGTAAGCTTTTATGTCAAATTTTAAATTGTGGAATTTGATTAGATATTAATCTACATCCCTTTTATGTTAGAAAAAATAGCATCAAATAATACATGTTTTTCAAGATGTAAAAGGACTTACAGATGCTAAAGAAATAAATGCTTAGACTATAAGTCATTAAGTTGAAAGATATCCAGGTGTTGTCCAACAGCTCATCTGTTGGAACTAATGGCAGTCTGAGTTGAGTCCTGAGTGGTATCAGAAAGATGCCGGTTAAGTCAGATATTAAATACTCAGCCCTTAACACGGCGCCTGCACAGAGTAAGTTCAAAAAATATTAGTACCATTGATAATTTAACAACTTTTCTCAATTAACCAGCCCATGGATCCTTGATACTCTTAGATTACCCTCCTAATCATTATTTATTCCATCACCTTTTAGCCAATGGACCACAAATGTAAATAGTAGAAGGAAGAGAAGGCGAAACTAAAAAATCTGTGAATTTTATTAATTATTAACAATCTTTTGTAAAGTAAGAGAAGAATTAGGGTGACTCTAGTGGTGAAAATCATGATTAACTTCTTTTTTTTATGAATCTCTCAATGTCATTCTTTACTCCTTTAGCACTTTTTAATCAAGAGCTGACTGAAGTGGCATTTTTGATGTTAAGAAACGTTGATAAAAGTAAAAGGTGTGTGTGGTTTTCTGCTTCACTTGGTTGTCAAGAGAATTGCACTAAAATAACTATTTAAAATTGAGCAGTAGGCCCTACTCTGAAGAACATTGTACTTCCAATGTTTCATAAATGTGATGAGTCACAGGAGCAGCTACCCAAGGGGCTCCTATCTTGAAGACTAAAAAATTATGGGCAAAAGGAAGTAGAAAAATAAAAGGGCTAAGACCACCTATCCTATGATGGCTAGACTTCGGACTCCCTTAAACAGCCTTTCTCTGGTGTTCTGAGTCAGTGCTTCTCAAACTTTAATATGTAAATTAATGGCCTAGAGATAACGTTAAAATGCACATGCTGATTCTGTAAGTTTGGGTTATAGCCTGACATTCTGCATTTTTAACTAGTTCCCAAGTAATGCTGCTAGTCCATGGACTACACTTTTAGTAGCAGGCTTTGATATCATTTCCATTTTAATATTTCTTATGCTTATTGTGACTACACATGCTGTTCTTCTCAGGACAGCTTCAGTATTACTGATAGCTATTTACTATCAGCTAAGTGAATTAGTTAACTAAATTAATTTAACTTCTATACTTTTGGGATGCTGTTTATAGAAAAATTTCTCTTACCAGAAAATAACATGTCAAACTAGATTATTTTGGTTTGGGGTTTAGAAAATAATCTTATCACAAATGACCTAACAAACATTTCTTTTTGGAGATTTCTTATCTGACTCTACTACCCCTTTTTGTATCTGTATAACATCTCAGCTAGAACAATGAAACCATTATTTTCTACTAGTCAAGGCAAAATGAGTCATCCTTGAAAGAAGAACTGTTGGGATGGGCCAGAGCCCTAGGCAAGGTATTATGGCTGGGAATAAGGGAGAATTTGACCCTGGAAACTTTCTTGATGGTCATTCCTGGCTTTCTCCTCTATCAAAAAATAAATTGAAGATAATATCCTTTCTAGTTTCCAGTCTCCAAGCTCTAAATCTTTGTCTAATGCATTGATGAAAGTTTACTGCTAATAAGTGTTTTCTTGTTCTGTCATCTACTAGCTGTTTGACATTGGTTAAAAAATTACTTTTTTCACCTTTTTAAGTTTCTGGGGCTTTTCCTTTTCTTTTTCCTTCCTTCCTTCCTTCCTTCCTTCCTTCCTTCCTTCCTTCCTTCCTTCCTTCCTTCCTTCCTTCCTTCCTTCATTCCTTCATTCCTCCCTTCCTTCTTTCTATCCTTCCCTCCTCTTCCTGCCTTTCTTTCTTTCCCTAGTAGGGGAATGAGGTTAGAGAAGCAACTAAATGTCATCTCAATTCTTCTCCAACTTTAAAAAGAAAATGTGTCCCCTAAAGATTATTAGTAACCAGGATTAGGTCACACATGGATTCTTGATAATACCTTAAAAGTTGCAATAAAATATCTCTATTTAGAGTTAACTGTTAGGCTGAATACTTCTTTTAGAACTTAATTTGGCACTCTCAACTTCAAAGTTTATCTCAAAAATGAGAATAAACATTTTTTAGTATAATGACTAACTTCTTTTCCAACTCTAAATCACTGAGATGGGAATGCTAAACTAAAAAAATACTCATCTCCTCATTAAAAGTGGGGGACAGAAATTACATAGGCATATGTGTTAGTCTGGTTTCTCTAAGACCTGAATAACTTTTGAATGAATGAATAAAAGAAATCATGGACAAGTTCTGGAAAGCTTGTAACAGAAGATAAAGAAACTCCTTGGAACCTAAATTAAAACAAAGTACTACAATCTGTCTCCAGCATTTGAATTTCTTTGAATTTGTAATTTTTTAAGTGATAATATATCAAAGTTTTAGAAAAATTTAGATTCTGGGCAGGAACACAATACATTATTATGCAAAAGGTGAAAATGAAACATTTACAAACTATCTCTAGAAAGCATTTTGGTGAAAGTTTATTTAAAGTGTATGTTGAGAAGAAATATTAATATGAAACACACCAACGAGCCATGGAAATACCTTAACTCCATACTCATTTCAAAAAATACCACCCAGATGGACAATCACAATCTTGCACAAATGCAACTTTTCTCCTCCCAACTTCCAAGCAAATTCATGGATTCAGGCTGATGGTTTCAGGTCATAATCATTTAAAAATAAGTGTATGAGGACCTGTCATTATGGGTCTCTCACAGCACTATGAAACATAGAACTCTGTGTGTTTATTACAGGTCAAAGACTTCATTCCAAAGAGCTTTCAATCAAGTAACGCTACCTTTATCCTATATTCAAAAAGGAGTTTCCCAACCAAAACCACATAGATTGTGTTTAATGGACTCTATATAGATAATTTGTCCTCTGTCTTATATCAACTCTTTCCAGCAATAAGCTCAGTTCATAGACAAGATAGAAAATGTTCTATGTTAAAAAATATGGAGATGTTTGTCTTTGGTAGAATTTCTCTCTCTCTCTCTCTCTCTCTCTCTCTCTTTCTCTGTTTTTTTTTTTTTTTTTTTGTAAGCTATCCAAGGGACAAAAAATGTATTCTATCAACACTGACTTTAGTCTTAAAATTTCTTAGTCAATTAGTTTTCTAAATCATCACATGCAGCAGTCTTTTTCATACAATGTCACACATTCAACCTTAGTAATAAAACAACATTACTATATAGAGGGAATATACAAAGGAATTTAATTATTCTTTTACTGTTCATGAATTAGTAATATAAGCATTATATTCTCATTGCATTTATAATAAGTGAAGACTGACAATCTTTTCTGAACACAAATTTCAGCAACTCATGACCATGATGAGACTGAAAAATTTAAAATTTTTTCTGCACTTAAGAACTGCTCTTTTAAAAAGACTGTCACTATTGAAGAAATTCAAGATGATCATAAAATGTTCATAAGCAGGCTTTACAGAAAAAAAAATCAAATATGTAAAAAATATAATAAACGATCTGTTTCTTTTTTGTTTTACCATGTCTCTTTTTGCTACAGTGAACTTTCTGCTACTCAGAATTCCATTGTTAAAAACTCTTTATTAACCAAAACTTATCTATTCCATCCCTCCTCCCACCATGTTAACAATGTTATAATACAATATTTAATAACAGCCCTAAAATGAAAACAGGGCTTAGAAGATCCTAAATTACTTCCTGAAACATCAAGAGATTAACTCAGAGATTATTTGCTTCACTTAGATGAACTCTTTGGCTAAAATATTTGAGAAAACAGAACTCAAATCTTAATCATTCTAGTAAAATTTACTCTGTATATAGATGATACCTAAAAAACATGAGAAAAATTCACAGAATTATAGAAAAGGTACCTAAAATCAAGTGGGAATATAGCAAGATGAAATGTTAATGGATCTCTCAAGACTGTGCATAGCATTTATTAACTTATATAATTATAAATTATTTAATTTATAAGAATTAAGTGAGAATTAAGAGACTTAAAAGCTAAAACCTAGAGATAAAAAGGAACTAGAGAATGAGTTTAATTTTCCCATTTTACAGATGAGAAAACCAAAGCTTAGAGGTTAACCAAAATTCCTTCTCTACTGGACTGGGACCAATATCTAAGTCTGATTTCCCAATTCAATGTATTTTCCATAACAGAACATTAAAAAAAAAATACTAAATGTAGGCTAAGGGTTGGGGGAGTGGAGCAGGGAAGCACATGTAAGAATGGGCATGCATGGAGGCAACTAGCATTTAAAGAGACTTTTACCAAGTGTCAAGCATTGTTTGAGACATTTTTAGGTATTTGTTGCATTTAATCTCATAGTACCCCTATGAGAAAGGCACTGTGCTTGGTTTAGAGATAAAGAAACTAAAGCTCAGAGAGGTCATTCTGACCCCTAAGTTCTATATATTTTCACTGTATTTGCCCAGACATAGACTGATTCTATTTCTCTGGCCATTGGTTGACTTCTAACAGGTCTATTAGTGCACACACCTATTGAGTGAAGGTATACATAGCCTCTTCTTTGTACCAAAACCCTTCCTGGGAGTTCGGTGTACAGTGATGAACAAAAGAGCCTTGACCCCTGCCTTTGGGGAGCCAGTAAGCACAAAGGTTAGCTTCATTGTTTCCTAACCCAACAGAGTCTCTTACTCATCACTAGGGCTGGTAATCCTTCTTCAAACCACTTTTTGGAAACTCCAATAATGATCAGATACTCAATAAAATCACCCGAAAGCTTAGTATCAGTCTTTCACATCCTACTTCTCCTTTGAAACATTATTGATAACCTTTTGGCAAACACATTTTAGTCAGTGGTTTTCCACAGTATGGAAACATCAAATTTCAGAATTGCTTCAGAGTTAACTGCATTCTTATGAGATTTATTAATTCAAGTACACTGGGATTTAAAAATAGTATATTTCTTTTTAAGTTGGGTTTATTTTTAGACTGCATTCAACAGAAATCATTTAGGAAAAAATGATTGTGAAGCACAAATCATGGGAATTGTGATACATTGAAGTGATGGTATAATGTCTGAAATACCAATTCTGAAAATGCAAACCATTTTTACATTGTGTGTAGTATACATTCTGAGAATAAAATAAGAGAACATTCAAAGGAATGGATAGGACTTCTATGTGGTTTTGTTCAAGCATTTTGTGAATATTCACTGTCAAACTCACATGCATAACTTGGTTTTGTGTTTGAAAACAGTGCTAATTATTCTGTCACCAATCAGACATGTATATGTGTAGCTCAGATAAGAATGATGTATGTCAGAGAAGCCTGTCTACACTGCCTAAATGAGATTGGCCCTTGATTTGCAGCCACAGCTGCTAATGGCCAAGCATACAGCTATTTTCAACCACTCCACTTAGATTCACATTCTTTGCTCTGGAGCTTTAAAAAGCACCAGGATGCCTGCCTGTCTCCATGGTGTCTTGGCAGACCAACATTCTACAGACTGATTTTAATTTGAGCTTAGGCATGTCATCACAAGTTTGTGAGAGAGTCATCTAAAATCTTCAGAAACATGATGACTGTGTTCTTGAAGTACACATGTGGGATGTCATGTAAAAGATTATAGATCACTTTGAGGACTGCACACTGCATCCTAGAGTGATGATAAATCCCAAGAGGATGTACACCTCCACATAACAAAGACTCTCTATGGTGCTGCAGAAATGAAAAGTGCCTCCCATCAACAGCCTGTCCCATGATGTGCTGACAAGGAAGCACGGTGATACCTCAACTCACAAATCCCCTGGAAAAAATGCTTTGGTGTAAGCTGGCCTAGGTCGGAGAAAGTTTCTCGCTCTTTAATGCTTTCAAAGCAGCTGAGCCAGCTCAAGCTTTTCTTCTGTAAAGCCTTCCTTAACCCATAAAAAAGAGTTGATCCCTTCCTCCTTGTATCTTCACTAGTCCTTAGACATGCCTCTATTATTGCACAAATCTGTTCTCCTCCTCTACTAGACCCTTAGTTCTTTGAAGGTGAGATTTGTTTTTTTGAATTCTTGAAATAAAATCTTTGTTGTTTGAACATGGATGGAGAGATGGATGGATGGAGGGATGGATGGATGGACAGACGGATGGGGAAAGGAAATAAGATGCAGACTCAAGTGGAGTCTTGGCTGGACCTGGGCTTGCTGAGCTAGGGCCTATTTACTCACTGCTCTTATAGCTGAGTCAACTTGGAAAGTACAAAGAATGAAAGTAATGTCTCAGCAACAGCCATATGCCATTTGATAGGAGGATATACCGAGAAGAGAAGAAACACCCTCCATATTAACCTCCTGGTATGAGGAGTAAAGAGTAGATTACTACTCTGTCCAGGTCTAGTGAGAGAGGCAAACAGAAATGGTCTAGAAAAGAATAAGAGCTTTGAAATTTCACACATTTGGGTACAAACCAGAATTTAGCAAATTGCTAATTAGTTGGATAATTTTGGACAAGTCATTTAGTCTCACTGAATCCCTGGTTTTTCATCTGCAAATTAAAAATCATAATAACAACTTTTCAGGGTAGTTGCAAGAATTCTAAAGAGCATACTTAGAGTGCTTGGCACAGAGAAGCAATCAATAAGTATTTTTATTTATAATCATTATGCTTATGATCATTTTGTTTTTAGTTGTATAATGAGGTCTTTGATGTTAATATTGTTGGAAAATATTCTCTTGTGTAATTGAAATTTAGCTGTAGAAAAAAATTTCTGTTTAAGTGAGATAATTATTTACGTAGCACCTCCCATCAGGCACAATGTTGTGTGAAGAGGACTTGTATATTCTTTGTAAATTGTCAGATGGAGTGAGGTGGACACAAAAAATGTCCATTCCTGGAGGACAGAGCCATACAGCTTCCAAATTGGAAGGCATGCTGATAGGTACAGGATTAGGCGTTTGATGAATATATGGATGCATGCATACATACGTATATGCATACATGTATACATATATATATATATATATATATATATATATATATATATATATAGATGAGAAGGAGCTCATGGTTGCTGTGAATTTAAAGAATAATATTCAGGTATTTTGATGATTTTAATCTTTTATAATCATAGGAGGTGAAATATGGATGCAAAATGTCTCTGAGTTGATTACCACCTCATAAGTGCTAGCACTAGGTCATTAAGATATTGATCTTTTCTTTTTCTTCAGAACAAGTAAAATTGGCCTCATGAGTAAATGACTGACCTCAAAAAAGTGTACCTGATGAGTCACTCTGAATGCTGCTGGACCATTTATAGGTTGTTATAGTTGCAAGGACCTCATGTCCCAAACTAAACTATTTGACTTTGATACTCTCCTTCTTTTCTGCCTTACCTTCAGATGACCCTCATACTAGAAGATAACAGACATGGCAGAGAGATCCCTGACTATTTATGTCATAGAACATTCCTCCAAAGCCTGTCCACTCTCATTCCCCTGAAGTGGCCCCTTCTCCGTAATCACCTAATCATCTCCATGTTCCAACCTGTTTTCACAGCTTTTTCCAGAACCCTATTCTTGGCCAGGTATTAGCAGATTTGATGATTAAAATGACTTAAAATAAGGTCTGGATGACAGGAGATATTTTTACAATTTATGTGATCTATTTAATTTACATAAATACTTAATCACCAAATAAAGCTTAAGCACTTATAGCTGAGGGTCTTTCCTAACTCACCCATTTCCTGGTCCTTGAGAAGTCCATCAGCTTGTTTTTCTATTGCAGACCTACACTAAGATGAGTTAAAAACAAGTAACTTGGATTTCATGGAAAAACAATATCTAATAAAGAACTGTTTAGAGAATAAAATCTAATGAAGATAAGGTTTTAGCGAGTGAGAAAATTATCTTTGGGAAAAGATTATACAAAACTCAATTCTTAATTAATTGAATTAAGTCATTCCTAAGTGAGAATCATTAAGCTAAATTACAAATTAGTTGTCTCAAATCATTTTTATCAGAATTTTATAAATAATACACAAAGATCTACCTTTCAAAAAAGAATTCTTTAAAAATCCACAAGCTGAGGAGAAATACCTTCAAGAAATTCAAAGCAAAAAGAACAGAATAAAATGCTATAATTGCAGGAACACATCATGGCTGCTTGGACAATTAAGGATACAGAAGTTATCTTGACAATCATCTCAGATATTAAATAAAAGAGTGACCTGAACTATTCATATAGATGCTGAAAGTCTCACCATATAAGAACAGCAACAGAAAAGTTCTTAGTTCTATGGCTTCCAAGATAAGTCTGTCCACAGGGAAGTTCATTTACTCAGTGAATACCTACTGAATACCTACTTTGCTCCAGGAGCTGGGAATATAAAAAATATAAAAAATTTAAAAGCCTCCGAAATCTAAGTTAACATGACAAAATATTATCACAAGTACACAGAGGTATGCGACAAATGGCATAAAAGTGCCCTGCAAGGTTAAAGAGGCCACAAAAATAACATCACAGAATAAGAAACAGCTAAGTTGGAGCCTGGAAGACAGCTCGGCCAGGGATGAAGGTATGAAGGAAGAGCGTTCTGCCCAGGAGAAAAAACCCATCTAGGCAACAGAAAAATTTGGTGTGGCTGGAATGTCTTGAAGATGGAGTCTGTAAAGAAGGGGCTGAAGAGGTGATAGTGTTAAATTTGAGAAATGAGAAGCTAGTCAAGTATGTTAAGGAAAATGTAACATAATTGGAATTGAATTTTAAGAGATTCACACTGACTCTAGTGTGGAAAACATATTGGAGGAGAGCAGAACTGGGGCTGGTGACTCATATTTACTTCATTTTCTTTTTGACAAGATTGCAAAATTGCTAGATCAGGGAAATCCAGTAGACAAAATGTTTTTAGATTTCATCATGGCACATGATGAGCTTTATTGTCAACACATTCTGGAAATGCATACTGTATGATAATGCAATTAAGTAGATTAATCGCTAAGCCTCAGCCTACCTTTACAGTCTTTTCTTTCTTTGCTCTCTTGTACTTTCCTATGTTCTACTCATTAAATTCCTTTATGTGTTTCAACTTCATTACCTTTGTTGACCATATCCTCTCCACCTGGAGTGACAGTCTTTCATCTCCTAACTATTGAGACCCTATCCATCGTTCAGTGGGCCACCTCTCTCTTATGTATTTTTGTACTTGTCTTATGATCCTTGCCTTACTCTATCTTGAATTTCAGTCACCTTAGTAATTATCTAACACTCCCTGACACATTTTAATGTACTTGAAGTAGAAAATTTTTCATATTTCTTGGCATGATGCTTAAAATAATACCACCAACAGTGTCTTTAATGCTTTTCTGCCAGACACTATAAAAAGTCCTTTGCACATCTCCTTGTCTTATTTACTTCCAAGTGGCAGCTTAATGTACTAGTTAAAAGCAAAAATACAACAGTCCCTCAGACCTAGATTAGCTCTTGGCTATAACACTCATTATTTGTGTTACTTAAGGCAAGTTATTTAACCTCTCTGAGCTTAAAGTTTCTCATCTATAAATTCTTATGATTGTTTTGATGATTGAAGTAGATAATTATTTAAAAGGCACTTAGCACAGTACTTATGACATAACAAGTGCTCAGAAGACAAATAATCTCTATGAAATTACTGCTAAACCCATTACACAGAAATAGAAAGGCACGAAGATACACGTCGACCCCCCTCAGGAAGTTCATAATTTAGAGGAGACCAAAATTTTCCAATGCCGGTTAATTTTGATAAAAATTCATACTAAATCTAGAAAAATAGGAAAATAGCAAATAAACACTATAAACATTTCACATTCATATTGATGTTACGGAAAATACTACACAATGGTTGAATCATTTTTCTAATATGGTACATTTAGATTACTTTCATGTAGCACATTCAAATTTCATACAACACATTTTCATTTCTTGTAAAACTTAAAAAAAAAATGGGGGAAAATTACCCTGGGAATATATCAAGGAAGGAAGGAAAGAAAAATAATGAGAATTTTTTAAAAAGCTTTTTGGCATAATTTTCAACTATGCTTTTCAGCTGTTGACTTCTTGCTCCTCAAATAAGACATACAGAGTTAAGGGAAGGTACACAGAATCTTGGAACTTGAGAAGACCTATAACTACCATCTAGCCTAGAGAGGGAAGAAAAGGCCCAGGACCCTGAGGTTTCATCAGTGACAGGATCCAATGTGTTGGGTTTTTTTCTTTGTTCTGAATGTTCTTTATCATGCTGTTTTGGCCATGGGAGGCTGACCTGTATGAACTGAGTCCATAAGCACTCTTGTCCTCAGGCTTCAGGTTGGGTTCTGCCAAAGAGAAGCACCATGAGGAGAAGCCAGGTTTAGGGAGAGTGAATTGAGGTCTTTATTGAGGTCATTTGGGTGCCTCAGTAGAAGTCTATAGCTCTCATCAGAACCTGGTGACTTTTCCTACATCTATATTTATAAATGCCCCACTTTCTTTTGTTCTTTTAGGCCTAGGGGTGTCAAAACTAACCCACTTGATATTTCACTATCTCCTATTTACTTTGTTTACCTTATCTACACTTTTGTAAATTGCTCTTCTTTAAACTCCGCTTGATTATTCTGCTTGAATATGTCACCTGGTACATTGGTATTCTGCCTGACTCCCTTGGTTTCCAGTTCAGTACTTTTCCCCTGACACTATGCTGGGTGGAAGCATGGAGATAAATGATGAGTTGCTTTCATGGGAATGGGTTTTGCTCCTTTATTCAAAAATAATATTTTCTTGAAAAATTTTTGATAGGTAAGAATTGACTATAAATTCAGTCTCTTTTGTGATGATATTGTCAAATTTGTAGGACAGTTTAGAAAAGATTGGAACATTTCCTAAGTGAATTGTCTATGGAACCACATTCCTTTCCTAGTTCCAGTCTTTTCTCCAATGAAAACGAAAAGAGGTAATTCTGTGCACTCTTAGAGCTACAAAATGAGATAAACTCACAAAAAAAATCCACCTTAAGAATGAACCAGAAGACCATGAGTGCCATATTTCAACTAGAGCATAGCATGAAGAAAGGTCAGTCAGAAAAAATAGAAAGCCAATAGGGACAAATTTTCTTTACATAGCCTATAATGGTTTTTCTTTTATGGAAGTAATGAGAGAGGGAAAACATAGTGGAATGAGAGACATCTCCAGATCTCTCCCCTTGAAACAATAATAAGCTGAACATCTAAAACTCAACAAAAAACACCCAAACTGCACACCACCACATCTGAGCATGGAATCTGTGCATAAGAGCTTCCACAGCAGAATACACTTCCATTAATATCCAGGTGCAGAAATAGTCCATTAAACACCATGAAGGAACAAGGTGATGAGGTATCTCAGAAAGAAAGAGAAATATCTCCAGAAAATAAAGTTACAGGCATAGAAATATGTGACTTAAATGACAGATAATTCAGTAAGGTCCTTGTGAAAGAACACAGTGAGTTCTGAAACAAGTCATATCAACAATTTTAGGAATTGAAAAAACAACTAAATGAGCAGAGCAACAAGATTGAACCCCTCAAAAAGAACAGAATAGATCTTCTGGAGATTAAAAAAACACACTGCAAGAGTTGAAAAACGAAATAGCAAGCTTTAGAAATAGAGTCAACCAAATAGAGGAAAGGATCAGTGATATCAAAGACAGAAATCTAGAAATAAATAAGAAGGGAGAAGAGAGAAACCAAAGAATGAAAAATATTGAAATAAAATTCAAGAACTAACTGATACCATCAGGAGAGGAAACATAAGAACAATGGTAATTCTCGAAGGCAAGGAAAAGGAACAGGGATTAGAAAGCATTTTCAGACAAATAGTGGACAAGAATTTCCCAAATCTAAGGAATAAGCTGGAACTTGGACCTTAAGAAGTCAACAGAACACCCAATTATCTCAACCCCCAAAAAGCCTTCACCAAGACACATTGTATTACATTTATCAAAAATCAATGAGAAAGACAGAATTCTCAGGGCAGCCAGGAAGAAGAAAACGGTAATTTTAAAAGGTAAACCCATTAGATTATCCTTGGACTTCTCAGCACAACCCTTTTAAGCCAGAAGAGAATACAATCAAATATTTAAACTATTAAGTGAAAGGAACTACCAGCCCAGAAAAATGTATCCAGCTAAGCAATCCTTTAGATATGAAGGAGAAATTAAGACCTTTCCAGACATCAAAAAATTGAGGGAATTCTCTACTACGAGGCCTGCACTATAAGAAATACTAAAAGGGGTCAGGTCACCTAAAACAAAATGAAAAAAAAAATACATATGAGGTGTAAAGTGACTATCAGGGAGATAGAAACAGAAGAGTGCAACACTTATTAAGAACAAGGCATTATAAGCTTAAATAATAAGAAAAGATTTGCTATAGGAAGATAGTAATGTACACTCAGCATACATAGGGACAAATTGAGATAACAAAGACTGAAAAGTGGAAGGATTCAAAGATCCAAATTTGCAAAGAGGAATGGAGATAAGGCACACACAGAAGAAAATGGATGACTTTATATATATAGTTTTATATATTGATACATATATATAAAACTATCCTTTACATATTAGTAATAGTAACCACATGATTCAGAACTGAAGCATATAACATAAAACAAGAAGAACCAGAAGCAAACCCCACAAAACTCAACCAAAAAACAAACAAACAAAAAAAAAACAAAAAAAAACAGAAACACAAGGACAAGGAAACAATGGAAACATGGAGTTACCAGAAAGGAAAAGATAAAATGGCTATAAGAAGACCTCATATTTCAATAATCACCCTAAATGTAAATGGACTGAACTCACCAATATAAAGATACAGAGTTGCAGAATGGATCAGAAAAACAAAACCCAACCATATGCTGCCTCCAGGAGACACATCTCAGTTCCAAAGACAAATATAGGCTCAAAGTGAAAAGGTGGAAAATGATATTTCAAGCAAATAACATTCAGAGAAAAGTGGGAGTAGTGGTACTAATATCAGATGAAATAGACTTCAAAATCAAAAAGGTAAAGGAAGATACTGAGAGACACTTCATAATGATAAAGTGAATCATGCACCAAGAAGACATAACACTTATTAATATCCATGCTCCCAATCAGGGAGCCTTGAAATTTGTAAAGCAATTACTAACAGAACTAAAGGGAGAAATAGACCAAAACACAATCTAGCAGGGGACCTAAACACCCCAGTGTTGAATATGGACAGATAATCCAAACAGGAAATCAAGAAATAACATCCCTAAATGACACATAGATCAACTGGACATAATTGACATATACAGAGCCTTCCATCTCAAAACAGCTGCTTATACATTCTTCTCTAGTGCACATGTAACATTCTCAAGAATCGATCACATACTGGGACACAGAGATAGCCTCAACAAATATAAGAGGTTTGAAATCATATCAACCATATTCTCTGATCATAATGCTTTGAAATTAGAGATCAACTGCGGAAAGAAATCAAGAAGAACCACAAATACATGGAGATTAAACAACATGCTACTGAAGAATAACTGGGTTAGAAGAAATAGAAAGAGAGATCAAGAGATACATAGAAATGAGTGATAATGATAGTGCAACATCTCAAAACTTTTGGAACATGGCGAAAGCGGTCGTAAGAGGAAAGTTCATATCATTACAGGCCTATTTCCAAAAGCAAGAACAAGCTCAAATAAACAACCTAATGTTTCCTCTTAAAAAACTAGAAAAGGAAGAGCAAATGAGGCCTAAAGTCAGCAGGAGAGAAATAATCAAGATTAGAGCAAAAGTAAATGAAATTAAAAACAAATGAACAAAAAAAAAAAAAAATAGAAAAAAATAAATGCAACAAAGAGCTGGTTCTTTGAGAAGGTTAATAAAATTGACAATCCCCTGGCTAGACTCATGAAAGAAAAAAGAGAAAGGACACACATAAACAAAATCAGGGATGAAAGAGGGGAAATTATGACTGATATCTCAGAAATTCAGAGGATCATACAAGAATACTGTGAAAAAGTATATAATAACAAATTCACTAACCTAGAAGAAATGGACCAGTACTTAGAAAAATACCTTTCTACACTGAGTCAAGAAGAACTGGAAAATCTAAATAGACTGATCTGCAAAATGGAAATTGAAACAATCATCAAAAAGATACCAAACAGTAAAAGTTCAAGACCAGATGGCTTCACCAGTGAATTCTACCAAACATTCAAAGAAGATTTAATACCTATTCTCCTCAAACTTTTCCAAAAAAGTTGGAGGAGGCAATACTTCCCCACTCATTTTATGAGGCCAATATCACTCTGATACCAAAACCTGGTGAAGATAACACAAAAAGAGAAAACTACAGACCAATATCTCTCATGAACATGGATGAAAAAATCCTAAATAAGATACTAGCAAAACGAATACAGCAACATATTAAAAAGATTATACAATGCCATCAAGTGGGCTTCATCCCAAAGATAAAGGGATGATTCAACATACACAAATCAGTTAATGTGATATACCACATAAACAAATTAAAAAATAAGAATCATATGATCATATCAACAAACGCAGAAAAAGCCTTCGACAAGATCCATTTTTGATCGAAACACTTACAAAATCAGTATAGAAGGAAAGTACCTTAACATAATAAAGGCCATCTATGACAAACCCTCAGCCAACATTATACTTAATGGCAAAAAACTAAAAACCTTCCCTCTAAGATCAGGAACAAGGCAAGGCTGTCCACTTTCACCACTGTTATTCAATATAATATTAGAGGTCCTAGTGAGTGCAATCAGGCAAGAGAAAGATATAAAAGGTATCCAAATAAAAAATGAAGAAGTCAAACCATCACTATTTGCTGATGACATGATTCTCCATATAGAAAACCCTAAAGACTCCACAAGAACACTATTAGAAACAATAAGTGAATACAGTAGTGTCTCTGGATACAAAATCTATGTTAAAAAATCCATAGCTTTCCTATACTGTAATAATGAAGTATCAGAAAAAGAAGTAGAAAAAATAATTCCTTTTGCAATTACAAGAAAAAGAATAAAATACCTAGGACTAAATTTAACAAAAGAAATGAAGGAGTTATATAATGAAAACTACAAGACCCTATTAAAAGAAATAAAGAAGATACAAAGAAATGGAAATATTTTCTATGTTCCTGGATTGGAAGAATCAGCATAGTTAAAATGACCATATTACTTAAAATATTATGCAAATTTAATGCAAGCCCCATCAAAATCCCATCGGCATCTGTTAAAGAAATAGAACAAAAAATCATCACATTTATATGGAAACACAAAAGACCCCAAATTGCCAAAGCCATCCTGAGAAAAAATTGAGGCTGGGGCATCACTCTACTCTAATTCAAATCATGCTATAAAGCGACAATAATCAAAATGACATGGTATTGGCAGCAAAACAGACACACGGACCAGTGGAACAGAATGGAGAGTATAGAAGTAAACCCATATTTGTATGAGCAAATAAATTTCGACAAAAAGCAAAAAACATACAGTGGAGAAAGAAAAGCCTCTTCAATAAATGGTGCTGGGAAAACTGGAAATCCACTTGCAAAAATATGAAACTAGACTGTTGTCTATCACCACACACCAAAATTAACTCAAAATGCATTAAGGACATGAATACAAGACCTAAAACAATAAAATGCATAGAAGAAAACATAGGAACTAAACTCAAGGACCTTGGACTTAAAGAGAATTTAATGAATTTGACTTCAAAGGCAAGGGAAGTAAAAGCTAAAAGAAATGAATGGGACTACATCAAACTCAAAAGCTTCTGTTCAGCAAAAGAAATCATCAAAAAGGTAAAGAGAGAAACATCCAAAAGGGAAAATATATTTGCAAGCAATGCTTCCGATAAGGGCCTAATATCCAAAATATACAAAGAACTCATACAACTCAATAACAACAAAAAACAAATGATCCAATCACAAAATGGGCAGAGGACCTGAACAGACACTTCTCCCTAGAGGACATTCAAATGGCCAAAAAATATATGAAAATATATGCTCAACTCGCTAGCTATTAGGGAAATGTAAATCAAAACACAATGAGATACCATCTCACACCTGTTAGAATAGCTGTAATCAATAGGACAAGTAATAACAAATGTTGTAGAAGATAGGGAGAAAAAGGAACCCTCATGCATTGCTGGTGGGACTGCAAATTGGTACAACCATTATGGAAAACAGTATGGAGGCTCCTCAAAACACCAAGAATTGATCTACCATGTGATCCCGCAATCCCTCTACTGGGTATTTACCCCAAAGACTTGAAAATCTGTATCCAAAAAGATATTTGCACACTCATGTTCGTGGCAGCATTATTTACAGTGGCCAGGACATGGAAGCAACCGAAGTGTCCTACAATACATGATTGGATAAAGAAGCAGTGGTACATATATACAATAGAATATTACTCAGCCATAAGAAGAGATGATATACTGCCATTTACGACAACATGGATGGACCTTGAGATAATCATGCCAAATGAAAAAAGCCAGACAGAAAATGTTGAAAATCACATGATATCACTTATATGTGAGATGTAAACCTAAAAGCAACAAATGAGCAGGACAAACAAACAGAGACTCATGGGCATGGACTATAGACTAGTGGTTACTGGAGGGTAAGGGTGGGGAAGAAGGGGGGATGTAGATGGTTAAACGGGGTTAAATATAGGGGGGTAAGGGGAGGGTGAACTGGGTAAAAGGGATCAAATATATGGTAGCTGAAGAAAACTGGACTTGTAAACACACAATAGAATCTACAGATGTCAAATTATAATGTACAATTATATAATTGTATAATTATATAATTGTATTAACCAATGTTACCCCAATAAATAATAAAACATTTAAAAAGAAATCTAGATACTACCATCATTTAAAACTTAAAAAAAAAAAGAAAAAAGTAATGAAAGAATAGATGGGGGGCAAGAACAGGTAGGAAAATAAAACATGAATACCTGGTGCTGAAGAAAAGACTATTTTTACCTAGTACATTGTAGAAATTGTTCATGAACAGTTGAGCCATGTAAAAATATGACCCTGTAATACTGTCAGAGTCATTGACTTAGAAAGAGCTGGCCTTAAAGGACATCATTGCTCAAAGACAAAGTTTATTCTCCCCAATCGTTAGTATTTGGAAGATTTTTGAAATCTGAGAACCTAATTGTACAGAAATTATGATGTAAAACTCATACCTTTGTTTTTTCCTTTAAAGAGATACCATAAAATGTAAAATAGCTACACGGCCATTCTATAATAGCACTGTATTTTAATTGTTTGAATAGTCATTGTTGCTAACTGATATTTTTCTCATTTACATATTTATTTAGTTTGGCGTTATTTCCCTAATAGAATTTAAGCCCCATAAGAAAAAGAATAGTGCTTTTTATTTGCTCCTTGTTGATTAAACATTGAGCCCTTTATAAATAATCTGTAGAGAATTACCCATTAAAATCTATCTACCTCAAAAATGTACAATCACGGTGTCCAGGCTAGACTAAGAGTAAATAATATGTTAAAGAATATGTTTATTGTTATCTCATTTATGCAAAAGAATAATTTTTTTAAAGAAATCGATGTGTGTGTATTATATGTTAAAAAAATACATGTGTACAAAAAAAATTTGCAAGTCTAAATTTTTTTTTTAATTACTAAGTTGTAATTGATTTTTCCTTCCAGAGAATCAGGTTTGGGAGGTCTTATATTTTTTTAGGATTCTCTATTATTTGATTTTGTTTTAAGGAATAAGCATTACTTTTATAATTTATAAAAGAAAAAAATAAAATAATGAGAACAGATCTTATAATGTAGTGGTTTTGGAGACAACTATTGGACCAAGTTAGAATCTGAACTTATAATGGATAATGGTTTTGGTTTCTCTCTCTTACTTTCTCTGTGTTTCTGTTACCAGAGTAATGGAATTGCTCCCTGTCAGATTTCAGCTTCTATCCCTAACCCATCCCAATCATACATTTTGCAACCACATTTCTACCCATAACCATCCACCATATTAAGATTTTTCTGCTCCGTAATATTTCTAGGCTGAGCTAACTTTCAGGTCATAGTAGATAGTAAAGGAGGAAAAGCACAATCTCCAGGGACAGGATTTAAAAAGATCAAAGATAGTTAATGGAGATAGGCTGGGAAAAATGAGAAGTAATTCTAAAATAATCTCTTCTACTTCCTACTTTTCCCCCTTAAAGCACTTAAATGTCTTTCCCCCACCCCCAGCAGATTCAGGCAATATGTATTAGAGCTAGAATACTAGAGTATTAAGTATCCCCAAGTCTGAGCTGGCATTTTGCCTACTAGTATGTGAACTCTCTCACTGGGTACATCTTGAAGCCTTCTTGGAGATTGCAGGTCATAAATGTGCATGATTAATTGCCTATGTTGAAACCAAAAGTAATGTTGTTTCCAGAACATTCAGACTAGAGGGTAAAGCAAGATCTCAGTGGGTAACAGGAGAAATCTCTGTTTGGGAGACTGACAGTGATGGCTGAAGAAAGATTGAACACACTCCGGTAGCCTGATAAACATTTCCTGTAGGTAGAATAACAAAAGGGTAAGGCTAGACAATAAGAATTTGTTACAGATTGTGAAAGGTATCTAATAAATTAAAAAAGACACAAGCTATGGGACAGTTACTCAGATAAAAGAGAAGAGAAATATGTAAAGCAATTGTCAAGAGAAGTTTACAGCTTAGTTTCTAAGTAAAATTAACCCATTGAGATGAGAATGCAGCAGCAGTATGATGTCTTCTCTCTGTATAGGTACCTACTGCCTATAGGTAAGAACATATAATTTGTTACTTCCCTTTTCTGGTTTATAAACTGTAATTCTCTCCCTTGGGATTGTAACTGTGTATATACACAAAAACTTGGACTAAATACATTGCAGAAGTTCTGCCCAGAACCCAGGAAAGAGAGCCTAATGTTGGCCTCAATTGAGGACACACACTTTTAAAGACTTTACAGTTGTCAGATCAAATATCAGTGAATACAGCTAAAGATTTCTTTGAATACCCAAATCCTTCCTCTCTCTCTCCCTCCTTCCCTCCCTCCTTCCCCCCCTTCCTCCCTCCCTTCCCTTCCTTTTTCTTTCTTTCTCTTTCTTTTTCTTTCTTTCTTTCTTTCTTTCTTTCTTTCTTTCTTTCTTTCTTTCTTTCTTTCTTTCTTTCTTTCTTTCTCTCTCTCTCTCTCTCTCTCTCTCTCTCTCTCTCTCTCTCTCTCTCTCTCTTTCTTTCTTTCTTTCTTTCTTTCTTTCTTTCTCTTTTATTTATTTATCTATTTATCATAGATAGATCTTTTTATGTAAGTATAGCTAGAGATGTCTCTAATCAATATGAACCACTCCACAAATCCTTGTATAAAGACAGTCACTTAGTCACTCTCTTTATTTTCAATTAATTGCTATAGATTCTTCTTAATTGGAGGTCTAGTATTTTCCTCTTGAGGTTTCCCTGACTTTTGCCTACTTACTAATTCTCTACTCAGTTGAAGGAGAGGCAGTTCTGGTTACCATCAAGTAGAGAGAGAAATGGAAGCAAATTAGTGTTCTGATGACACTCCTGCTGATTCTCACCGTGGAAGCCCACCTTAAACATTTGGAATAGTAAGCTAGTCCAGAATGCTACAACCATTCCACTTCTTCAGTTTTAAGGTTGGACAAGGTGGTCCATGTTTGGAGCTTCAGTAATTCCAATTTCTAAATGCAAGCTAGTTGCAAGGGGCCAAAGCAAATCTAGTCCTGGTATGTACTAACTTCTGCTACATATCTCCTTTTCTCTTCAGTGACCTACCCAAGGAGAAATAATTGATCTTGACTTCTTTCTCCACACTTTTCAAATTTACACTCTGCCCACCTTTCTCAGGAAAGCAAACCTCAATGATAATATATTCTTCTAAGGGAAGTGCCCAAGTAATTCCAAGGTGCCATATTTCTACCTTTCTAAGTCAGGCTACTCTCTATGACTCCAAGGTGATTCTTTATGCTGGCCTGAAATCTTTGGCACTTCTCTCCCTAAAGAAAAGAAAAAACACACATTTTATTTCTGATTGGTCTCTACTGCATAGATCACCCCTATACTTATGTAGCTTCTGCTTTCAAGATTATAAATAGATGTGGCAAGGTACAAACAAACCACTATCATTAGATGCCTTTAAACATCAGGGCTTCATAATTCTGTGCAGAGCATAACTTTTTACTTCTAAGGACTCTTGGATGAAAATGACAGAAATCTAACAGCATCTAGGAAAAACAAAAAATTGAATTTTTAGTTTACCTGACTGAGGATTCCAAGCAAGGCCATGTGATGTTGTCAGGGCTCTCTCTTTGTATATTTTAGAACTGCACAAGTGGTTTTAGTGTTGATTTAAAGTTCTCACACTGTGGCAGGAAAGGCTGTCAAGCCCATACCCTTACATGATCCAAAAGAAAGAGAGGAGTCTTACTCCCAGTTCCCATATATTGAATTGCATGAGTGCTCTGTTTGGCCCTACTTTGGTCACACATGCACCTTACAAATCATTGTTAATAGAGGAATGGTGTTCCATGACTGGCCAAGTCTAATTTTGATTCCCCTTTGGGTGGAGGCAAGTCATGATTAGCAATGTGGGACAACAACAACAACAACAAAAACATAATATAGAAAAGGAGAAGTATTTTCCCAATGGCAAAAGAAAAGCTGGGTTTAAAACAGACTGAGAAGAGGATGTTATATTTGGTTTCCTCAAGCCTATTAGTGGGCAAGGTTACAAGCTTCTACTCAGAACCATACTTCACCCACTTCTATATTTGACTTTATCAGGCATGCAAGTGCAAAGAAAAGACTCAGTATGGGCCTTTGACCTCATGTCCATGTATTGGAACTGAATCTTTGGGGCTGAGCTGAAGACTCGTTTGATTAAATGTGTTGTCATAGATGTAAAAAGGAATGTCAAGAATAGCTTTATTGACTTTAGTGCCAGAGCATAAGATCTTAAAAGTCATTTGTTCTGCAATCTTTTAGAAAGACTAAGGCCAGATAATATGATCTTCTTCTACTGGAAAGAGGGCTGAATTTTTGTTCTAGTTCCATTTTCTACTAATATGTAATTGTGGCCAATGGCAATTTATTTTACCTCTTTGAAACTTGGCTTTCTAATGCATTAAATAGGGTGGCTATGCCTGTTGATTTCCAACATTTTTGATCGTCCAGCTCTGAATTTCTAAGGTTTAACTTTTTCCATTGGTTCTCATCTCAAACATCGGCTGGAAATGATGAGACCATGGTAAAAGGTGAGCAAAAGTCATTGTACTAGACAATTTGGAAAGGATATGTAAAAGTAAAAAAACAGATGGCTAGTTTTTATTTGTTTTAATTTCTCTAAAAAATATCAGCTGCAAATGTCATTTTTTGCTTTATAGTAAAAAAATAACTTATTTATTTTAAGGAATATTTAAGAAGAACTTTCTAAAAGTCCAATGAAGCAGCTTCAAAAGTAAATTAGACTTTGATTTGACCTTGACTTGAATGAAACAGCTATCAAATCTTTATTTTGTGTAATTACAGGAAATTTGACTATGGCTTAACTATTAGATAATATTAAGGAATTATTTTAATTTTCTTAAGTGTGGTAATATCAGTATTGCAAATTGTAGGAGAAAGTGGGAAATTGTGCCTGTTTTTAGTGATGTATGCTTAAGTATTTAGGGTTATATGTCATAATATCTGTGATTTGCTTACAAATACTTCAATGAAAGGAAAATCATATAAATTAATGTGACAAAATGTTAGCAATGATAAACCTCGATGAATGTTCTATGGCTATTCCATATACTAGTCTCTCAGCTTTTCTATAAGCTTAAAAATTAAAAAAAAAAAAAACTAACTGAAACCAATTGATTGTTCTTCAAAATATCAAGCATTGCCTACCTTTTTATTTCAAGTAAAGTTCAAATTTTTAGTTTTCCCAGGTGAAACATCACTTAAATGTTTTTAAGTCAGCTAAAATATGGCACTTCGTGTTAATTATTATTTATATATTTTGCTATAGGAAAGACAGAAAATATCAATGTCAATGTTTAAGGAAAAAAAACTTCTGCATTTCAGGTAATAAAATTTATTCAAGAGATGCATCCTGCCCTAGTATAAATAACACTGAGATAGGGAGATTTTTAAAAACAGAAAGGGCAGCATTACACTGTGATATCTCTATTATCTTAGTGATTTTCCCATACCAAGTGGCTTAGTTAAAGTCTCCTTAAAATGCTAGAAAAATAATGTCTGAGAAATTAAATTTCTCAAGAATCTCTAAAAATAACTACATTTTTTCAACTCCAGGCTAGAAATATATTTGATAGATGCTTCATGGTACTTGGCAGACATATTAAAATGATAGTGTGGCTCTTACAAAATACCCTGCAATCATTTTTAACCAAATAAGACTCATTCATTAACTTATGTGCCTATTATAAGTGCTTATTGAAAGCCAAGGACTTGATCACTTTATAATATGTGGGATTTTTATTACCTATGACCTTGTAAAATTAAATATTGCCCAAAATATGAAAAAAAAATTTTTTCAATGGAGATATACACATATCCTTTTTCTTACTGTACCTCATTAGGAAAACTTAAAGATTTTCAAATTTATATAATAGAACTTTAGAGAAACTACCAAAGAGTTAGCATTCATGTCTGTCATCAGTCTTTATTTAATAATGACACCTTCATTTCACCCAAATTAATCTTTTCCTTCTTAGAAAGAGAAGTAGTGGATATTTCTCTGTTGAACACTCTTTGTAGAGACTTGAGTTCTCTGCCATGCCAAACATAATTCTTTGCACATCATAAGAGTCATTTAAAATAATTCGTATAATTGAAATACATGTATTGCTTGAATTTGTGTAAAGAAATTCTTTAGTGACTTGGAGCACCTGAAAGAAGCTAATATCTAAATCAGTCCTTCATATCCTTTTGTCAAGGAGAAACGAGGGAAAAGAGACTAAATGATTTGAACTTGAGTCTGTTATCCCTCTGCATCTAACTTAAATTGAAGAATTTTTTTTTTTCTCTCAGGGAGCCGTTGGTATCCCTTTGGAAACAAGGTCATTTTAGTTTAGATCCTGTCACTTTCTTTGCAAACAAGTCCTACTGCAGTGTGGCACAAAATAGAAGCTGTTCAGGCAGGTAGAATCAAGGAAGAAATGAATTCTAAGCTCCCTTTGGTTCTAAGGACTCTGTATCTAGTTCAGGCTGAGGTGACAACTCTAACTTTGTGTCACACAGCTTTGCTAACAGCTAAGTGGAGGTCTCAGATTGTCAACTTCAGCATTTATTGTTATTATTATTATTAACAGTACCAGGATAAGTAAACATGAATACTGGAGCTTCCTAGTAAGTGAAATTCACTTTGATAAAATGATTAATAAGTCTTATTTCAACTATCATTATCACTTTCTTTAAATCATTTTTAAGTTTTTAAAATTTCCTGTCCTAGTTTTAGTACTAAAAAGAGTACCCAAATCTTGAAAGTTTCTATCCAACATTAAGTATAGAGTAGGAGAACACAGGGATGCCCCCAAAGTATTGGGTATTTTGCTCTCTTTTTTTCAGCTTTTTGTGATACTGTTACTGTTGGGGCAATCTAAAATCCATCATTGCCCAGCTGGCACTGAGGGGTCCTTGGTTCTTTACGCCAATTCAGTAAAGAATTACAGATCAGCAACATTTAGGAAAAATAAGATTTATGAAAGTACACTTCAAGAAAAGAATGGGCTACAGCAAAGAAGGCCACAGCACCGTAAAATTTGGGAAGTAAACCTTATATTGTGGCTGTGATAGGTGGTTGCAGGGGTGCTGCTAGATCGTTGTTATGTGAGGTCATTTTGATTGACATTTGGCTGTTACATAACCCTTTGCCTACTGCGCATATGATTACCCAGAATTCAGTCTGTTAGAACTAGATTCATGAACTTCTGGGCACATGCATTATATTATGATGATGGTATAATGAGGTTGAGGTTACAGAAGGGTTAGGGGAGTACTAACTGTGCAGGCACTTGTGACCAAACCAAACCAGCAGCTA
The DNA here is from genome assembly GCA_028627145.1 of Eidolon dupreanum. NCBI lineage: Eukaryota > Metazoa > Chordata > Mammalia > Chiroptera > Pteropodidae > Eidolon > Eidolon dupreanum. The sequence goes on along the minus strand of CM053507.1, from coordinate 75,227,239 downwards.
TCTTATGGTTTTTCACTCCTTTGTTCCTCAGGATGTAGGAATAATTTATTACCATAAATTGGGTATTTTAGGGAGGTCCTAAGGAAGGTCTTTTGGTGGGGCCTTCATTCCCTAGTCACTCATGTCTACCTAACTACCTGACAATACCATTATTTTGAACCATCACGGCATACAATATCACATACTTAAAATCTACAATACCTATAAACATAGATGCTGAAAAACACAATTCATTATTATTATTAATTATTATTATGAGTGTGATTTGTGCCATTTCTTCAATTTCTTTTGGATCATTGGTTCTTAGTGGATGTGTTTCTTAGTGTCTTTGACCATCTCCCTCAATTCTGGTCCCACCTGGCTACCGAACAAATTTGCAAACCTAATGAAAGTATAAAACAGCCCTGGTTCTAGATCAACCCTTATCTGTGACTGGAGGTCCCTGTTAAGTCTGCATTACCCCAAACATTTAGTTAGTAGTCCAAAAGCCCTACAAGGAGTATGACTGCTTACTACACTCTCCAGTGATGAAGGAGGCAAATTTGGACACAGCAGCTGTCTGCTCCTGAAGACAACTGGAAATAACCATGTCTGATAGGATCAACTATCAGAGGCAGGACAGCAAGCACTGTTGTGTGTAAACAGCATGCTATCTCTGAAATTCTGAGACAGTGACACAAGCAGCCCCAGGTTCAACCTGCCCTCAAAATATCAGTAAAGACACTTGGCATCTGCTCTTACCCAAGTACAATGAGAATCATAGATTTTAGGACTAAAAAACCCTTGGGGATCATGTTACAACCCTCTTGTTTTGTAAGTTAAAAGCAGGAATAACAACAAAAACAAAAACCTGACTCAGGAGATATGGAGAAGTGTGATATTTACAATTGTCACATATGCATACATTAATATATAACTAAGCTCTTCAGAGTTCCATGTAAATCCATGTATCATTCTATCGTGTTTAAACTAGTACATTTATTTCCTTTCAAACTGCTAACTCTGCACATAGACAAAACTTCATAAGATTTAGCCTTGGATATAAAAGTAAATATTTGGATCCACCCTCAATCCAAAAATACCCTCAGGACAAATGACATCACCAATTATGTGGTTACTCTATGCCAGCCTTTGTCTGGGACCAGACACTGAAGCTGCAATGACAAAAGTCACCTTGGTCTAAAGGTATTCACAATCTAGTGTAGGAAACAGATATTTGAGCAAATAATTAAGAGATATTACAACAGTATTATGTGGGAGATTCATGTAAAGTGCAATATTAGCATATGAAAAGTAGCCATATAAGTAGAAAGTCAAGTAAAGTAGTACAAAAAAACCTCCTAAAGTTTAAGTCTCTATAGTAATGTTACCAGAGAGTGGGGTTCCCCTCTTGGCACATTGTCCAGTTTCCTGATGTCTTGAACAAAGAACTGAGCAAGACACCGAAATAACAGCAGAAAAGAATAGGTTTATTAGAAACAATAGTATACTTCCAGACGTGGAAACGGGCCTGAGAAGAGAAGCACAACTCAAAGTCTCAAAAGGTTTAAGGGCACAATAACAAAGTCTTTGGGGATTTTATTCCTATTTGCTGTGGGTGGTTACTTTTCATAGAGGAGTAAGCTTTCTTTATTGACAGCTAAGATTGACAGGACTCAGTGATTCATTTGCCCTCTGCGCATGTTTGTTCCCAGAATTCAGTCTGTTATAATGATATTAATGAACTTTCAGGCATACGCATCATATTATAATGATAGTACAAGGAGGCTCAGGTGAGTTGAAGGTTGCTGGGGTCTTCGTTGCACAGGTATGAGTGACTGGGAAACTAGTACCCATTTTTCTGCTCAATTGTTCCCTTTCATGAGTTACTTTTAGCCCAAAAATGCCTTTTGGTTTGCTTAATTGTAGGCAGACTAGGATGGACCCTTTCTAGTACAAGATGGCCTCAGTGTCTTTGCAGGTGGACCTGAAATCTAACTTTCCTGCCTAACCCTTTTTCTGAGAGCCAAGGACTCCCTTATTATTAGTATGAATGTTGATGGACAGGAGGCCTCTTCTTCTGTATCTGCTTCCTGTTGAGGAGGGTTGTAGTCCCTGCCTATTGGGATTCATTGAGCTCTTTCCCTTTCTGCCTTAGTTAGGACAGGGTCTTGCTTTTCCTGCCAAAGTGCCATCTCTGTCCCTAGACAAGGGAAAGGTACAAACTTGTTACTTGAATCATATATCTAGTTACATTTCTGTTATTGATTTCCCTATCAAGTGGGTAAAAGAAAACAGGCTTGACTAATATATTTCATAAAAGAAAGAAAAAAACTTGGCCTAAAGGTGCCCTTCCTTCTTGAACTCTAAGGGCTCTATTTTGGCCTAAAGTCATTCCTGCCTTATAATAGGCCAAGGAGAATGCTAAGTTTCAGTGATCCTGAGGAACTTAGTTACCAGTTTCAAGGTAATTATCTTAGTTTGAAGGAGAGGGTCTTTCTCCAAAGAAAGGAGGAAAGAAAAGACTTAACTGGGTTTATTTAAAAAATTAAGACTTTTGTAAGTGATGGTCTGTATCAGTAACACTTGAATCCTTGAGAAGGGAATGAGAAAGATGAAATGAGGGTAAGGATGGAGGTGATGCAGAGAGGAAATTTCAGACAAGAAAGGAAAGAATTTTATGTAATGAATTAGTACCCAAGAGTCGCTAATATTTGTATAAACAAAGGGTCTCTTTGGGAGTAATATGCTTGAACTTCATGACTATCTTTTCTTTCATTCTTAGAGATCCTTATATCTAATTTCTTATTTTGTATTTGTGTTCTGTTTAAATGAGATTGTCAGAGATATGACCTTGAAATGAACAAGAGGCATTATGAGTTAGAGGTGACCAAACAAAGAGTAGTTAATGTCAGTTCTTATACTAGGGAGACATTGGAAGATTGGAAAATCACAAAAATAATCCAGAGAAAAAAGACTTTCACTATGACCTCAGGTTAAAATTAAACAAAGAAACAAGGCATTCATAAAAAGTAAATTAGGAAGAATTAAAGCGCAAATTTTCAAAGTTCAAGTTTTCAGAATTCAAAGAAGCCCAAATTAAGACAATATCATTGTTTACCTACAAATTGAGCTTTACAAAATAAGAGAGTAAAATAAAACTGGTATTTTCATTTATTTCCAATGGGAGTAAAAAATTGTAAAATTTATATGAATATCTTGGAAGATAATTTCTCTTTCTCTCAGTCTCTATATACGCACACATACCTCATGCACAAATATAAGTACATATATATGTACATGCAATATTATATGTACATGTATTTTAAAATAAAATATGCATTTGATAAATATATGTATCTTGCCAAATTTCCTTTAAGTTTTATAAGCCCACCAACCCTCATCTCAAGAAGGTAATCTGTATGCATCTAGACTATAAAGATGTGCATGGCAGAGATCTTTATTTAAACCTAAAAAAGGAATAAATATGAATATTTAATAATAGACTATACCTAAAATGTCTTAAGATGTGTCCATATAATAGAATACTAGAAAGCCATTAAAAATGTTGTTCTAGAAATCATAAGGGTTCGAATAGGAGACAAAGCATTGAGAGCAGTGCCTGGTACCTAAATAAATACTCATTCAAAATTAACTTTATTATTATTATTAGCATATCTTAAGATATAGAAAGAGATTCTTACATATAAAATGAAGAAACTATAAAATAGTATGTAAATCATGATACAAATTAAAAATATGGATGTTATAAAAATATACACATGTGTATATACATATACATTTATTTACATATATTTATTTATATATGTACCTATCAAAAAGGTGGAGAATATGTTAGTTCGCTAGGGCTGCTATTGCAAAGTACCACAGACTAAGTGGTTTAAACAACAGAAGTTTATTGTCTCACAGTTCTGGAGGTTAGAGATCCAAAATCAAGGTGTCAATAAGATTGATTCTTTCTGAGGGTTGTGAGAGAAGCATCTGTTCTAGGCCTATCTCCTTGGCTTGCAGATGGCTATCTTCTCCTTATGTCTCTTCATAACACCTTCCTTGTATATATGTTTCAATGTCCAAATTTTCCCTTTTTATAAGGACACCAGTCACGTTGGATTAGAGCCCACCCTAATGACTTCACGTTAACTTGGTTATCTCTGTAAAGACTCTACCTCCAAATGAGAGCACATTCTGAGGAACTGGAGGTTAGGATTTCAACAGATGAATTTGGTGGGGGTGGAGGGGACATAATTTAACCTATAAGAGAGTATATCAACAATTTTGGAATTATGGATGACATTTACTTTACTCTTTTGGCTTATCTGTTATTTTCTACAGTAGCCTACCACCATTAATGAAATTTTAAAATGTTACTTTTTAGAATTCCATGCCTCAGGTACCCTGTTTAAAATTTAAACAAAAATACTTTTAATCCCTCTTGTATTTCTCTATTCTTTTTTAATATCACCTCCATTGCTACTGTTTAAGGTTAAGTATAGAGCTTCTAAAAGAACATTTAATGTTCCCTAGCAAAAGAGAAGTTGGAAGACTGAAACTCTGGCTGTTTACATTGTATGTGCTACATATACTAACTATATGTGCTATAAAATTCAAGGTTATTATTTTCCTTTGGAATTTTTGTTTTAGTGTGAATTCGTAAACTGCATTGACTTAGGGTAAAATAAAATCATTATATAGCTTTCAATACTTTCATTTTGGAGGAATGTTTACTCCTTTGCCAGTTTCAGAGCTTGTCAAATCTAAAGCCAGTATTGCACATTTTTTCCTGAATCACTATTAAGTAGGGATCCTGAGTGTTGAAAGTTACACTAGAGGTAAAACATGTTTTATACAATAGTAATCTCTCATTGTTATAGAAATGAGATTATACTTATATGCAGTAAAGTAACTTGTACTTTTATAAAGTGAAGAATTAATTTGCAAAGCAGCAAAGTGATAATTCATATATCTCTCTAAACTTTAGTGCTGAATTCGACTCTTTTGAAGTCACAAATGTGTCTTGATTGCAATGATAAGGTTGCTGGAATTAGGATGTGCTACACAAGGATGAAAAGTTTATAAGTTTACATAGAAGAAAAGCTTACACTCAAAAATTGTTTTGAAATCTATTGTTTGAAGGTGCTAGTCATTTAACTTTAAGCTTCATAGTTAATTTATGGATGGAGTGTTCCATAAAATTAATTCATTTTTCATAGTTAATATATATTATCCACATATTTTGTTAGGTGACTTGTATAGCTACTGCTTTACCAGTCTTAATTATTGATCCAGTTTTATAAACTAAATCAGATACAAAAAAATCAGGTTATTTACTAATATCCCTGGTGATGTATAGAACTGAAGAAAATATATCACTGATGGTTACTACCTTGAAGGATAAAATTGTTACTTATTATGTTAAGTAATGTCTTATATCAGCATGTAAATAGCTTTATTGATTGTTTGGAAATAAAGCTAATCTAAAAAAAATTAATGTGTCTGATTTGTTTGTTTATTCACCTAATTTAGGGATGAAAGATTTTTAAACTGATACTAAATATGAAAATGTGTTACTAAAAGTTATTGGTGCTCAGACCTAGAGAGCTTACCTATAATTATAGATTTAAATAGTTGCATGCTTGGTTATCTCTGATAAGTTAAATCAGATAAGATATTTAATATATAATTCTCTATCATACATTAGAAGAGAGTCTACCCATCTCTCTGTTTCTGTCAGTTGTAGCTGGGATGGGAAATTAAAAGTTAATTTTGTCTTTGTCCTTTTGTCTTTTTCTTATCAGCAGTGCCTGGGAGGTAAGGTAAAGTATGCTGAAAGTGACCTTCAGTTTACTCATATCATCTTGACACAAGTGAGCCAGGCTCTACACTTGTATTTTTCATCACAAGCCACAAAAGAGTAAGAAATATGCAGTACCCCAAAATATATAAATATTTTATATATTTCATGCGTTATTGCTTAAAGAAGCCTTCAGGGGTAGGGAAAGTTATAGCCCCAAGCAGTGAATCAAGTGATTTTCCCAAAGTTAGTAGCAGAGCTTCTCTTTAGAGGTACAATCAAAACCTGAACCCAGGAGTCCTGGCTTCTGGTGCAGAATGCCTTCCCTGATTCCAGCTTGCCTGAGTCTATGGAAAAGCAAATGAGCTTGCTTTTTCAAATGGTGCAAAATAACTGGTTTAGACAGTGCATATCCACATGTCATGTTGTTTCTTTACCTCTGCCCTATTCATATTTTTGCCTCTCTCAACTTAAGTCAGGAGGCTCCGCTTGTAAGGACACAAAGTGGCTCCATGTCAACTTTCCCCCTGTAAATTATTTTTATGAGCATACCAACCAAGGGCATATTTAAAACACATGATTGCTTTCGGCATCTAGCTCACCCTTCTCCCCTGCCACCTCCATTTTGTGGGTTAAAAAATACTTCTTCTGGTCATTCTTCCCAGACAGGGTCCTTGAAACTTCTGTAATGTATAATGTTAATACATCAACTAGCAAAGAAAAAAAATAAGTAGCCTGATGAAAGCAGGCATCTGAGAGTTCAGGCTCCTGAAGTCTACTCCTATTTCTTAGATACACGGAACATGTGACTTTGGGCTATTACTGCATCACTTTTCACTCCTTGGTAAAAACCTGGTTTTAGAGGCTGTCCTGTTTAAAAGTCACTACATTAAAAATGTTAGAACTATACATTTCTCTCATCTATGACTGAATAGACAGATAGGGCTTTGTTGAGTAACCAGCGAAGGGTGCTATGTAAAGATCTTTATTGGGATTTACTGAGTAACCGGTATGTGTTCAGTAAACACAGTGCAGTGCATCTGAATTTTAGCAAAGGACACAGAGCTGCAGTCTGTGCCCTTGGGAACCTTCTTTATGCCAGAGCAGAGATAGTGACCTCATGCTTCCCGGGGAACATCCTCACTGGGTTGTCCTGAAGCCACCTCAAACTCAACACATCAAAAATAGAATACAATCCTTCTCACACATGTGTGGGGTCACTAATTCCTCCATTTGCTAGGACTAGAAATCTCATATTCATGCCAATGACTAATGGGTTCTGGGTCTGCACTGTCTCTTACATCTGTACCTTTCATTTCTCTCCAAACATCACTACCTTGGTGCAGGTTATCATTATCCTTTGCTCTGACATTTGTGATGACTTCATGCTTGGTCTTTGTAAATGCAGATTCTCCCTCACCAGCCTGCCTTCAGTGTTGTTAAAGGGACAGCTTCCTAAAACATATGCATATGTTTACCAACTTCCCCAAGACCTTCAATGGCTTTTTGCTGCCTACAGAATTCTATAAAATCCAAAATTCTCAGCCTTTTAGCCAAGCTCTTCCATCATTTGGGCTCAAGCATGCCTTTTTCAGGCTCATCTAGGACTAGATCATTAATGAAATAAATCAATTGCCTCCAAATATTCTTTGTTTTTAGCCTCCAAGTCTATCCGCCTGAGAATCATCTTCCCATTTTAACCCCTTTAAAGATCCTATCAAACTTTTTTATCTTACCAGGGATACAGAGTAAGTGTCAACTGGGTTGCCTTGGGCCAACCTTAAAGGGAATCTTATTAGGTACCCCTCATTCAGATAGAAAAACAAATTATGAAACATGTAAAGATGAGAGAATATGACATTGGAATGGTTGACTGGATATCAACTGGCAAGATTACCAAAATGTGACATATTCTGAAGGCAAAATCAAACTATAAGCATGACCTATGCATCAGTTATATTACAGAAAAAACCTACAGAAATATATATTACTGCAACCAGGAATGAGAGATATGGGGGGTGGGAGGGCAGGTGTAGATGGTGAATTGAAAGTCTTCAGAGGTAATCTTTGCTTTACAATTAGCCTAAGGGGGGATTTTTAGTAATAGTTTTGTTTTAGTACCCAAACTCTAACCATTGTATAGGAAGATTCGATTTAGAATGTAAACTAAACTCAATTTTTTTCTACTTCATGTTGTTTCTTTTAAATATATTTATCAAAGCACATTTTAAGGGAGGGATGGGAAATGCCTGTTACACAAGAAAATCTATCCTCTGCCCGACTGAAGAAATTGTTTAAACAAAGTACATTCTTTCATAAGCACTGCTTCCTAATGAAGCCAGGGTTAGTGAGGGCTTAGGTTATTAGTTATGCAATCTCTAGTTCTTCAAACTGCAGTTTTGATTTGAACACACAGTTTCAATTAGTTACTTCAGTTTTTTGTCTCTCGATGTGTTTCATTTTTAGAATCAAGAGAGGCTCAAACAGAACATTTAAAACCACTCTTGATTTTGCAAATAATACATCTGATCCCTGAGAGGTAACTTTACCACAACCACAGCTCCAAGCCCAGTATTCTTTTCACAAAACCACCTGTAGGTTAAATTGTGTTCCCCCAAGAGATATGTTAAAGTCCTAACCCTGGGTAGCTGTGAACGTGAACTTATTTGGAAATCGCATCTTTGCAGACATAATTGAGTTGTAAGTTAAAGTGAGGTCATACCGAAGTAGGTGACTCCTTAATCCAATATGACTGGGGTCCTTATAAGAAAAAGAGAAGAAACACTGAGGCAGACACACAGGGGAAATACCATGTGACTACAGAGGCAATCCCAGAAACCCCAAAGATTGAAGGCCCTCATCAAAAGCTAGGAAGAGGTGAGGAAGGATTCTACCCAGAGTTTCAGAGGAAGCATAGCTCTCTTGACGCCTTGATTTTGGACTTCTAGCCTCCAGAACTCTGAGAGAATACATTTTTTTAAACCACCTAGTTCATGCTGCTTTGTTACAGCAGACCTTGGAAACTATACCACTTTCTCTCTTTTGATTGCTCATTTTCATTGTTATTATGTTCTCTTGAGGACTCTCAAAACAAAATGACTTGGGTAGGTCTGGATGCTTACATGAGTAAAATTATTAAAGCCCTGCCCCAAAAGCTAGTCCTGTTCATCTCTTTTGACCTTTGGGGCCATTGTCATCCACAATGTCACATCAAATATTATGCCTGCCAGTATGTTTAGTCAAATGAGCATTTTAAATTTGATCCCTGGATGCTTCTACAAGCTGCTGAATGGTAAGACAGTATGTGCTAGGCCTGCTCTGCGGGTTGTTATGGGTATAATAACATGAAAATAATTTTAAAAGTATAATATTACTGGTTAACACTTAATGCTTACTATGTGCCCAAGATTGTACAGATATTTTACATATATTGTCTTATTCAATTCAGTAGCACCTCTGAAGTAGGGGCTACTATTATCTTTGCCCATTTTACAGATAATAGAAACTGAAGGACAAAGAGGTTAAATAACAAGCCTGGAATCCTATGACACGAAAACAATGGAGCTGGGATTTTAAGCAACACCCAATGGACTCCAAGTCCACGGATTTCACTTAACACTGTAATGTAGGCAACAGCTTTACCTGTTTCACTTAGGAACTACCTTGGAAACTCCTCAATTCATTGAGTCCCTTCAGAATTTAGTTTCAACCTCTTTTCTTGCTTTATCTCTTGTCATCACACACACACACACACACACACACACACACACACACACACACACACACATTAACTACAGAATTTTCACATTCCCTAGAAGACATAGCCTCTTTCATCCCTGTCTGTTTCCCATATTCTGCTCTTTTAGCCCCAGGTGCCCATCCCCCATGCCCTATTCACCTTATAAATATCTCCCTACCTGTCATGATGCAGAGGAAATATCAACTTCTTTGAGTCCCAAATTTCCCATAGGTGGTGTCTGCCTTCCCTCAGCACTTACTCAAGCCTACATTCTGAGACTGGGCTAGGACTAAAGTGAGGCCTGTGAGTCACCTGGGCATGACAGTTGACGAGACACTCGTTCTTGGGTCGAGGGACAGAATAATCACTGAGATATCAATTTGTATTTGTTTCCTGAATATGTTATCTCCTATAACAGATCTGCTGGGTTGGGGATGAAGGAAACACAGATGAGAAGAGAGAGGTTATCTTCGTAGGTGAGGGTTGGTCCCATGGGCAGCTGGACCCGGGCAAGCCTTACTCCTTGGTGGAACCCTGCAAGGTAACGGGACCACAGTGGGAGTGGGTGAGAGAGGGGCTACCTATGTGTCTAGGAAGCTGGTTTTAGGCATCAGGCTCCTAGGTCATCAAAGATCCAGTAGCCCATGTGTGTCATGGAAGTAATAGGGCTTCTAGACCTCAAGTAACTAGCCAGGTGTGGAACACAGCCACCCAGTAATAGCTTATTTGGACCCAAGATTGTAGGGGGTCTCCTCATATGTTCTGGATCTTTTCATGACACAAGAACAAAGCAGGAAGATACCCTCAATAATTATTGAGATTGAACTATCCAGATGTTTTTCAGGATGAGTGTTTAGAGTAGCATTTAATCTCATTTAAAGAAAATAAAGACAAAATATATTTATTGTACACGCATCTCAGTTTGTGAGTCATGATTCATACCCAAAACATTTGTTTCCATGTTTTTCTCTGTCACTCTATCATGAGCTTCTCCAGGGTAAAAACTCTAATCCTTTTGTCCTTGCCTTCTTTGCCTTTGCATGGTACCCATTGCAAAGTAGGTCCTAAACTAATGCCTGCTAAATGGGTGAATGAATAAGTGAATCAGCCAAGCAATTAATCAGTCTCTAAGGGCTCTTCATGCCCTTAGAGTTTATGAAGGAAATGAAAAAAGTACTAGATCCTCTAATTTAATCTTTATGGGAATGGAGCTGAGATTTAGGCCTCCCTACCCTTCCCCTCTTCCCCCCTCCCCCCAAATAGTAGAAGATCAGGGGAGAATAAAAGGAAAGTTGCTAACTTGTAAGGGCTGCCTCTTTTTACAGGCTTTGGATGATTCAAGAGGATGAGCGAATGAATTTTCTTCTGCTTTTATTTTATGTAGCACTAGCTTTCTCCAGGCAATTTGAGAAATCAAAGAATTGGGCTGGCTATCTACATCAGAGAAATTAATCAAGGACTATTGGAAGCCACAAGGAAGAGACCCTCAGGAGAGTGCCGCCGCTCTATTTTTCTTCATGCCTACTGAAAACTCAGAGCTTTACTAACCAGTTCTTACAGGTATATTCATTCTCGAAGGCCATGACCAGGATGATTTGGTTGAAGAAACTTCCTCTCAGGATCATGTAGTTACCTATTGTGTTAGTTGCTTGACTTCCAAGCACTGCAGATACAAAATAATATTCTATGATAGTCCATATTCATGAAGATTCATGTGATTTCTTTTATGTGCAATTGCTGGATCTCTCTCTAAGAGAAGATATAATCATCTAAGAGCCACATCTAGAAAATATTCTAGGAGACAGTCAGGAGGGAAAAAACCCTCATGTGAGTTAGTAAGCCAGCAGAGTGCTTTCCTCTCTCTTCCAAACCCCTTGAGAGAGTGACCCACTACAGTGAGGTATAGGTTGGCAATTTGATAAAAGCCAGGTTGTATCACAGGAAGCCCTGGCTTCTCAAAATCCCTTACAGACAAACAGTGGGATTTCATTTTTTTCTGTTTCTAGAACTCCTCAGGGCCCCTTTCTTGTAGCCGGGATGATTTAGCTCCTAATTAAATTCTTTTTTTCTTAGACAAACCAAAATGCTGGTTATTAGTTCCAAGGTCCAAAGATCCTATTATCTTATTAGCTATCTCTAAGAGCTGAAGTACCTTGACTCTCCCAGGAAGACTTGGAGGCCAGGAACCTTCATCACCCTAGAGCTATTTGGCCATCTTCCCTCTTCTTCCTTCCACACCCGTTTTTGCGGTAAGAGTCATCCCATTCCAGCTCTTTTTAGGTTCCACTGGAGTCAGAAGAATTAGGCAATGAGCATAACTGCAATGCTCCAGCCCCACCCATGAGTCAGGGCTCACCGCCAGATTACTCATAAGAGGTCACTAGCTGTCTGAGGCAACTCAGCCCAGGCTGAAGCTGCTAGCCACAGATCTCAAACACAAAAGGGAAGGACCTAGGGGGCTAGATGTTTTGGATATAGGGCTAGTTTGGCATGGTAACCAGGTGGATGTTCAGATGACTTAACAGCACTTCTCACTCACTCCTGAGTTCAAGTTTAGAGGCACAGAATTTGAAACCAAGAGAAATAGACCATAGAAACCAGAGACAATTAGAGAGAAAAATGCTATAAAATTTATAGACTCGAATAAAACAATCTTTTTTTTATAAGAATAAGTTTTTGATTTCTGATAGAAATATTATATATTCATTACATTTGTGAACCAAATATTGACCTGACCCTGGCTTTTAATTATGGTGTTAGGATAAACCTGTAATTCCTTTACCAAGGAATAAAGTTAAATAAAATTAAATATAAATAAAATCAGTGTCTCTAACCTTAAAATCTTCCTTGATGCTTAGGGTTCACTTTTGAAGTTCAGTAGCTCACTCTCTTGTGTACCTTCTTGACCTCTTCTGAAACAAGCCTACTTCCCTTCAAGTGCTAGCAATCATGATGTGTAAAAAAAAATTCCTACTTGATTTCTAGACTTCTCAGTTTTTCTAATTGACTATGCTTTTTAAAGCTACAAATTGACTGTGGACATATTTTACATGATTCTTGACATGCCCTGTGTATTTAAACAAACACTTTGAAAATACAAGATTTCATTTTACAGCATTATAAGTTTGGGCAAATTCACCATTGCATTCATGTTGAAAAGAGCATAATCGATTACTGATCTCAATTTCCACCACTTCTGCACTGCCTTTAGATTCTTTGACTCAACATATGTGGGGAGAGTCAGGAGACATTTTGTGCTCAAAGCATCTTTTATTCTTTTGTAAAATATTCTTTGGTGCTGATACACTTCCTTACCAGGCTATGCATACATTTGCTTCTAGCCAACTGAGAACCTGTCATTTTATTCTATTTTATTCTTCAGTTGCTCCTAGAATCCATTTCAAACAAAAGAATGAACATGATCATAGATATAGGTTAGGTAAGGGGAAAGGAACAGAGAAATGCTTACAAGTTGCAAACAGGAAAAAGAAATTAGGACAACAGGGCTTTTGAAAAGGCTGCAAACACATTCGTAAACAAACAGAGGCTACCCTGGAACAACCATCATGTTTGTTTTTGTTTGGGATGGTGCAGTGTGGTCTAGTGGTCTGATCAACTGAGCCTGGGTTCTCAATTTTCTCTCAGACTCAGTGTTCTGTACTGGATGGCTTTGGACTGGGTGGCATTGGACAGCGTTTCTTGATCTGAGAGACAGGCTGATTTCCCAACTGAGAGGCTCAATATTTCTAAGTGGAAAGGTTGCAAAGGGGTGAAGGATATTACTACGACTAAAGCAAGACTGTATGTATGAACTATCAATGCAAGTGTTATTTTTACTTGCACATTTAGAGCAATTGAACATTAATCCTCTTGCCCTGTACAGTGTTTTTCTGTTAATTTAGTTGAGGTCCCAGGTAATCTAAGCAATTTGAAAAGGGATGGGAGTGTGTGTGAAGAGCAAAGAGAATCATCTATTGAAAGTCTTTGGTTTCCTGTGTTTTGCATGTCTTCTTTCCTCATCCCAGAAATGATCTCTTTTTTCTCCCATTAAGAATTTATATTGCAATGTTAGATTTTGTAATTAGCATGATTAGTTATTTGCACTTTTCTCAAAATGATATCATATTTATATATTATAAAAAAAGATATTCAAACATATCTTAAGTTCTCTTAAATGCAACCATGTTTAAAGAAAGCCCTGTTTCTATTAATCTTATGCTACTTGAAGCAGTTAAGTTTAACTGAGCTTGCTGATCAGTGAAATCCATAAATAGTTAAGAACCTCCAGCCTGTGGTAAAGAGGAAGTTAAATAGACTTATCTCATGACCCCAAAACACATAAGAAATTGCAAAATAATTAACTTTTTATTTGGTATTTAAACAATGTTATAGAGTGAGAACTTTGTTATTTCTGAATTGGGTTTTCATCTCAATGTTGGACTCAAATAAACTTGGAAATAATTCTGCTTTCTTTGATTTCAAAGTGCAGCCTTTAATAAGAAAATTATTGCTTTTGTTTTTTGAATCATGTAATCACTCAGGATGAATTGTATCAAAATTACTGCTATTAAGCCTTATGAACAAGTTACAAAATATAAATTCTAATTTTTTAAAAGATATATTCTATGTTTACTAGATTTACTTATTTATTTTTTAATGTTGAGCATTGTTTTATCTTAGAGCTTATTGCTGGCTTACAGAGCCTAGAAAAATGGCCTGAACCAATAATAACATTTTTCCTTTTCCTTCTTCCTTCTCATTATTCTTTTTTTTCCCTCTCCCCCAATTTTTTGCCTCTAACATATTTGAGTACCTTCTGTGCACCTGGCACAGTGATGCTGAGTGTCTTGGATTTAAAGGTGAAAAAGACCCATGGTCTGCAGAGAGAAGTGTCAGGAGACAGAGAACAGGAAATTCCGCTTACCAGAAGGCACTGAGAGTCCTAGCAAGACTCAGAGACACCCAGGCCACAGGAAACAGGGTTTCAGGGAGAGTTTCTCAGAGGAGATGAGCTTTGAACTGATACAAAAAGACAGGTAGTAATTATACAGGTACTGGAAGAGTGTGAAAGCTGGGAACAGCATACAGAAAAGCATAGAAAAAGAACACGTCTAATTTATTTGGAGGGGAAGGGAGTAGAGGAGAGGGAGTAAGAGATAAATCTGGAGTCAGAGGCAGGCGCAAAGGCTTTCCATGTCATGCGTGTGGGTTGATTACTGTGGGCAAATGGAAACCAATGAAGGTAAGCAGCTAGAAGAATTACAGGATCAGATTTCCAGTTGAGAAAAATCTCTCTGGCTTCTTCTAGAGGTCTAGAGGGACAGGGTTTGAAATTAAAAGCTGCCAGGAGGTACCACATCAAATGAATATGCATTTTTTCAGAACAAATCTGGGTCTATGTATTCATTCATGCAGTAACTTTTATTGAACACCTATTTTATGCAAGGCCACCAGCTTAGTACTGTGGTAAAGACAAAAAGAGATAAGACACAGTCACTGCAAAGTTCTCATCATCCCTCCCAAATACCATCTTTTGTAAGGCATTCTTTTTACTGCCTGAACCTCACTGTTGACCCCTGTGCAATTGTCTGTAATATCCATTTTGTGTACAGCGTAATTCCACTATTCTAAAAACCCCTTTCCTTTGTTTTGAAATGCAACAACTCCAGTAAGTGTAATAGTATCTATTCTTCCTCTTCCCTAGAGAATATTTTCAGTGTCATTAACAGAAATTGTAACAAAATGGAGAGCAACACTTCAGCCTTGTAAATCTGCACAATCCTGATCTAGGTGTCTGAATTTTTCTCATTTTCAAGAACATTCAAAGTGCTAAAGTTAATTTAAAAGAAAATAAAGCTGGTTGAACATTGTCACTCTAATTCTACTTGTAGGAAATAAAGAAAGCTAGAAATTAGCACAGTGGAATAGTCTGACAAATCACTGTGTGAAAAAACATGATTTCAACCAAAAGCTTCTTCAGTTGAGATTTTGGAACCAAATATAGCTCCCATAGGCAGACTTGGCTATTAAGTGGGAATAATCGATTCCACAATTTAATTTCTGGGGCTTTTAGGTAAAAGAAAATCTGAAATAATTTTTATTCATATCTCGCTTCAATTTCTTTAAGGTTTTAGAAATTATAGCACTTGACTATTATACAGTCTTTTATAAGTGCACTTGTATGAAACAATTCTATTTTCAAAAATTAGAAGAACTTTTTATAATAAAATAGTTTAAGGGGAAAAAAATGAGAAACTCAGGCAGCACTGGAAATAAGACCACGAGCTGAACAGAATGGATGTCAAACAAGAAACAATAATGGAAAGCTAAATGCAGAACTTGTAGTTGGCATATTAATAATGCAAGGACTATATACATTTATTCATAATAATTGACTGATGATGATTTGCCATAAAATAATTGAACCAGAACTAATTATTGCTTTATTAATTTTATTTTAATACTATAACCTATTATTATGAAGATTTTCATACTACAATTTAATGTTGTCAAAATTTAATGCAGTATTAACATCTGATTATCTAGTCATACGAGACACATAGATGCTATGAACAAATTGAACAAAAATCCTTAAAAATGGATATTTATCTCTCTCTCTCTCTCTCTCTCTCTCTCCCTCTCTCTCTCTACACACACACACACACACACACACACACACACACACACACACACATATACCAATTGCATTAAAAATAGTTCAAATCTTTTTGGATCACTGATTACTAGTAGAGGTTTATTCTGTGAGGAAAGTATGAGTCTACTTAAAAACTTCAAAAATAATAATAGAGCCTGAAGAGTCTATAAAATAATATGAAGAGGAGGTTGTCAGCTCTTGAGCACACTTCAAATTGCTTGAAGTTTATGTACTTGGCTCACCCATAAAGACAGGAAGCCTTCAGTGGCTTCCATCTTCTTTTACATAAGAAACACAGGGCAAATGGAGCCAAAATTATTCTAAGAATAGAAAATAAAAATCAAGGAAATGGTAGAAACATAAAACAACCTGTGCTGTATTTGATATCCAGAGTCTTGGCCTCAAATCTTGCCTCCACTAACAACCAGCTTTGAGACTTTGACTATGGCAGTCATTTCCTCTGGACTTCAGTTTACTTACCTGTTAAATGTAGGTGATAATATTTGTCCTCTACATTTCATCGATCGTTGTGAATAACAAAAAGAAACAATAAAGTAAGAAATGTATAAATGTGTCTCAAAATGTAAGGTGCAGAAACTCTGCAAGGGTGATGAGTTCTCTCTCCTCTAGTGATTTCTTTCCTTAGGTACTGAGAATATATGGGCTTGTCCAAGAATAACTCACCCAGAGCATTGTTGAAATAAATATTTTAAAAGCAATTTTCTAATCATCAGAGGAAGTATTTTAACTTGGTTGAGAAAAATTTGTCTTTGATATTAATCTACTCAAGAATTAGTCTATTTGGTTATATAAGGGTAAGTATGGCCCCTTTCCACATTCAAGAAATGTCAAAGGCTTGTCATTTTAGCAAATTTATAAACTGAAGATTTCAGTTCTATAAAGTTCCAGTTTATGGTTTGTGGTCTTTTTGACACCTGCAATGTTGATCTCATATATTACAAGCTCTTTGAGAGTACTGACTTTTTGTTAGGGCAAGCTTGCCAATGTCTATCCTAGAGCCACTGGGGCTTTGTGAAAACTGAATACTGATTTCAAAAGAGGCAAACTGATACATGTCTGGGATATACTTTTTGGAAAATTCAAGAAGAAAATTCTATAAGATTATTTACTTTAGTAATCAAAAAAAAGTAAGTGTATAGAAAATCCTACTGTCATTCCCAGCCCAAATGCAGGGAGTGGTTGGTGGTTCTTTCTTCCCACTGACCTCCCTGCTGGTTAAAGGGGTAAAGTGGCTTGGAAGAGGAATAGGAACCAAAGGACATGTTGTTTGGAGTTTGGGGGTCAACTAGGATTGACTCCAGAACCTACATTTCCTGCTTCCCCAGCCAGTGCACTATTCCCTCATACTGTAGCCTCCCAATAGAATTAGTTTTCACCTATATGGGCTAATCATTACAACCAATGCCATATTAAATACTCATTATTTAAATAAGCTTAGAGGCCATGGAATCAAATGGTCAGGGGTATGCGTGAAATGCATGGGTAGAAAATTTGCCTCCAGCGCATATTATCTGGGGTCTTTGCATAAATAAGACTCTTGAGAGGAGATCATCTTGGATCACAGTGGTGGGCACTAAATCAAATGGCAAGTGTCCTTACACAAGAAGAAGACACAAACAGAGCAGAAGGCCATGTAAAGATGGAAG
Organism: Eidolon dupreanum; assembly: GCA_028627145.1. Lineage (NCBI taxonomy): Eukaryota > Metazoa > Chordata > Mammalia > Chiroptera > Pteropodidae > Eidolon > Eidolon dupreanum. The sequence continues at coordinate 75,209,387 of CM053507.1, read as the reverse complement.
CAGAGATTGGGGTTATGTAGCCACAAAACAAGAAATGTCTGAAGCCATCAGAAGCTAGAAGAGGCAAGGAACAGATTCTCCCATAGATCCCCAGAGGGAGTGAAGCCCTGTGAACATGTTGATTTCAGACTTCTATCCCTCAGAACTGTGAGTGAATACAATTCTGTTGTTTTAAGCCACCAGGTTTCTAGTAATTTGTTATTGCATTCCAAGGAAACTAATGCAGTAAATGAATCTCACAATCATAACCCTGAATTAAAAAAAATCCAATTTACAGGAAAAAAAATACACTATTAAATAAAGTTTAAAAACATAAAAACTGAAGGAAAAAAACCCTTAGGAAAAAAAGAAAAAAAAAAAAAGAAGGTAGATAGATGAAACAAATATGCCAAAATTTTGACAATCTTTAAATGACAATCTTTAAAAGATGATGAGCATTTGAGAGATCATTTTATTATTCTCTCTCCTTTTGTGACTGTTTAAAATCTTTCATAATAAACATATTCTAAAAATTGGTTGCCCAAACTTCTAGTCTTTTTTGTTTTCCCCTTTACTTATGCTAAGCTGAGCACCTCCAGGACATGCTATGCACGGGTATGTGAGCCCTCAAGTGGTATACAGTTTCTCCAGTATCTCACTTAACACCAAGGCTGAAGACCTTAAGTCACCTCTGCTGGGAAGACTTTGCATAGTGATCCAAATAGAACTGATGGTTTCTTCCATCTTGAGATACATGTAGCACTTGGGTCATAGTTCTATTATGGTATTTATATAATTTTATCACATATAATTGTTACTTGTCTTTTTGTCCTGCTGGAGTGAAAACTCCTTTAGATTGGGTACCCTATCTTTTTTTTTTTTTTTTTAATTTTTTTTTTTTTCAATTATAGTCGACTGGGCACCATATCTTAATTGCCTTCCTTCCCCCTTACATATTACAGAGCCTGCTCTCCAACAAATAAGGCCCTTAAAAATGTCTGTGGGATGAGTTATTAGTCTTCATAGTACTTAGGGTATAGCAGCACAACGGTCATTGCATAACCTCAATAAGGATAGCCCAAAAGTATCTTTCATCAGCCAGTCTGGGCATATTACATTTTGACTGTAGAAATATGGAGCTATGCAAAATTTAAGAATATTTGTATATTTAACCTAGTTACTAGAGCAATCCCTGAAGCCTCCTCATTTATTTTAGGTATTAGGTATTTGATTGACTGGAGTCAGCAGGAACTCATTTTGGAGGACACTGCATAACTAGATCTCATTCTGGTGCAGTGTGCACTATTACTATCCACAAAGTACTTTTGATTTACCAAGAAATCTTTTGACAAAGCTTTTCTCTTTTCAGAGAGGTGTGGGTGGTGCGGGACAGAGAAGCAAAAAAAGAGACACTCCAAATAAAGCAGTGAAGTTCTGTGCTGTTATAATGCAATTTGATTAGATAAAGAAGATTTACTCTTTATATTTACTTTCACAGAAATTAATTCTACAAATCTTTGTAAAAAGGAGTGTTCTAGGGGCAAAAGAAATATATGACATTTTTCTAGAAGTGAACTCTATGTACAAATTTAGACTTTGCTAAAATAACTAGTGTGATCCAATCTTAACAGGCTTTTAAAAATCAGCAAGGGAAATATATTTTGTCAGTTTAACATGGTTGTCAGAGCCCAATCTCGATACATGATTTACTTCGGCACGTGGCATGTGTTTTGAAAAACCAGCCTCCTTTGGGACTTGTACTCTTAAGATATTTGTTCAGAGATGTTCAAGCTGTCAGTTACAAGATGCTTGAGCTAGAAACAGGCAAGTCTGGGTAAAATGCAGTTGTTATGCACTGTTTCTCTGTGTGTTTGACAGTTGTGGTCAAATAAATAGGTGTGATCTCTTTCAAGTCATCTTTACCATCTGTTGCTTCAGCTCATTTTAGGGTTTGTAGTTGTGTTGTTTCTCTTAAGACCAATTTGAGAATATAATGTCAAGCTTAATATAGATTTGTAAGCAGGCTTTTTTTCCCCACCCCTGCTTGCCATAACCTAACCATATGTGCTTGTCCAAAGAAGGCTACACAATATTTTATACATTTGACCTCAGGTTATGATTTCCAACTTTGGTTGTTTCCTTTGCCTGCCCTAAAGCTACATCCTCTTTGCCCCTTTAACCTGGCATGTAATGAGCGTTTAGTAAAGAATTCACCTATTCTACAGCAATTATTTAATAAGGATTTTTAAATTATTATAAAAACTAAGGATAATTGCAGTACACAATTTTTTTTCCAGGCAAAATCCATTAGTTGTGATCAAGAATTCTTTAGTATTAAAGGCTGAGCATTCATAATAAATACACTTGGTGGTAAGTTTGCTCTAGGGTAATAATGAAGTCTCTAGTTCCTCAACAGAATAATTTACCTTTGAGTTAGAGTATTTGAACACCACTATGGGTATAAGTCAATTGAATCTTTTTGTTAAATTTAAGACTCATTTTCTTGGGACTATAAACTCTTATTTGTTATGGCACTTATTTATGGATTTGCACAGTCTATGATAGGTTAATCTTTATTATTCAAATCACTCTCTTTATAAGAAATACTGTTGTGCTGTAGTCTACATGGTTATGTAAGTTATGCAGTTTAACAGCAGAATTAGCATTAACTCTCTCAACTTATGAATAACATTCTTTTAATAACAGTATATTTAGACACAGATAGACAGGAAGGAGTTTAAGTTACTGTTCAAGTTTCTTTTATTGAATGGAATAAGAATAAAATGCTGTTTAAAAATTCATTAAAAATATGCTCAATCTATAATGTAAACTTTATGTGTATGGCATCCTTGGGACTATACAATAAAGATAGTGATGGGTAAACAATAAAACAAAAGTAAATCAATTTAACAAACCCAGAAAGGTGAAAGCATTTGATGAAACACAACTCCACAAAGAAATGTGAAGTGCTGACGGAACTGTTATATAACCTTCAATTTATTTTAATAACATTGGAAGGGCAGATGTCATAGCTGTTCCTGGAAATCTTTTTGAGGTTTCTAGGATGTGTTCCCATTAATTTTCTTTTTTAAAGCACCTACTATATTGTGCAACCTGTAACCAGCATTGACTAATTTATATTGTTTCCTCTTCAGGCTGACTCAGGTTTAGTTCTCCTAAAAGAAGTTCAACTGAGCAGCATGTAGGAGTCATATGCAAAAAAGCTTCTTGATGCAGGACAGAGCACAGCCTCAGGAAGGTCACATGGGTCAAGCTGATTACCTCCTCCAGCTCTGGCAAGCAGAGAGCTCAGCTGGGTTACCCAAGTTCACAAGGAGCTATTGACATTCAGCTGCAGCTCTCACTCATTACTGATCAGCGGGGAACTGTCTGGGCCTCAGATTAACTCTTCCGTGCCCTGTTTTAAGGCTGCAGTGAGGCCAAAAAAGAAGCTATACATTAACAGCCTCAGTTTATTCCTGGTTCTTATTCAAGAAGTGAACCTTTTACACCAATATCTAATAAACCTCTTACAAGGGGAAGTAACAATCCACTTAATCAGTTTAAAGGTGCTAGATAAAACATAAGCAAATATTTTTGTTCCATATTCATTGATTATATAGTAAATGTTTACTTCTAGTTAGGGTGGAGTGAGATATGTTTTATCTTTCCATCAAGAATTGACACTTTGTTGTAAATAAAAAGGGCCCCATATGGTTTTCAAAAAGACAATAGCAGAATTTGTAGTTCTTCACTTAAAAGTGTATGTCCCCTGAGTTGCTCATGTAAGACTAACCTCAGGGAAAACCGTAACAACTCATCCTCTGAAGCACAGTTTTAGGGAAGTTTGGAAACTCCATTAGATTACAGACACAGCTCTTAAAGGTAAGCTAGTTCCTTCAGGCTTTGATCTGCTGACACATTATGATCTTCTAGCAGTGACATCACCTGTCTACTTCCATAAACTTATCTGTAAATCAAGAATAATAGTTAATACATGAAACATGGCTTTCTGGTAGAAAAGGGAAGACTGACTCACTGCTAAATCCAAGGGTATCTAAATCATCTTTATTATCACCAGCTCTTCATTCTCCAGCATTCTACAGGCCCTGGAACACACATTATGCTGAATCTTTGGTTCGTTCTCTCTCTCTCTTTCTCTCTCCCTCTCTCTCTCTCTCTTTCTCTCTCTCTCTCTCTCTCTCTCTCTCTCTCTCTCTCTCTCTCTCTCTCTCTTTTAAATTAGTAATTAGTCTTGGTTGAGGATCTAAACACAATTTTCAATCAACTACTATATTTAACAAACAAGGATTAAGTTTTCTTTAAAAGCCAAGCACTCGTAAGACCAAAGCCCTACCCTTAAGGAGCTTAGAGTTTAGCCATCAAGCAACAAAACAACATGATAAATTCTAGAAAATTCAAATGAATGATTCAATCTCCAGGTGGATTTGGTGAGCTAGGAGTTACCCAATTTGATTTCTGACTCTGTCAGATGACCTAGATAATTGCCAAATCTACACTTAACCTGAGGAAACAAAAAGACTACTTAGGTAGATTCTTTCAACCATGACTTTAATCACAAATTCAAACAGAAATCCCCAGATCTACTTCTTTCTGTAACCTTTGACTTTGTTGACTGTTCTATTGGGAGGTTCTGGGAGCTGTATCAGTGCATTAATTTAATGTGAATGAAATAAATTGGATAATGCTAGTCCCAAATAATTATTAACTCTCTACTTTTCTATCCTCGTACTCATTCACTTGATGATTTCAATCATCCTGTGGCTTTAACCATTTTCCAGATTTTTAACACTGATGCTCAGCACTTCCTCAAACTTCAGCTCCGTTTTCCCATTTGTCTGCTCTGCATTTTCCCTACTATATACGACCTGCATTTTTAACTGAAGTATAGTAACATCTTTCTCCAAACAAGCTGCTTCTTCTGACTTCCTTTTATATATATATATATATATATATATATATATATATATATATATATATATATATATATATATAATTGTCCATCTAGTTAATGAGGCTCTTAACTTCAGAATCATCTTTGATTTCTCCCTCTGCTTGACCCACACAATTTCTCTCCCATCAGTATCTTAGTAGTCCTAGTTTCAGACTTTTCTTAATTTATTTTATATACAGCTGTTATCAGATCAACCTTAAAACAAAATTGTAATTCTCTTACTCTTCTGTCATACCTTCAGGGACCACAGGGTAAGTTCCAAGGTCCTAAAAGTTGCATTTAAACTTTTACCATCTGGCACCAATTTGCCTTTTATCGGCCTTATCACTAATGATACCCTATATTGTCTTTATAACAATCCCTCAAAGTTATTCCATTCCCGAATATGCTTCATGTAATACTGCCTCCTCCCACCTACATTTGCCTTCTCTGTTATTAATATTTGACAATTCTTCAAGATCTAGTTCAGATGTCCATGAAGGTATCACTGATTCGTCTTACAAGTAAACTGTCTTCTGACATGGCTTTTAAGTTCTACTTTTCTTAAGACACTTAACAATTGCTATCAGGACTATAACTATTTATGAATTTACTTTATTTCTCAGTTCTATGAAGATAGAGGAGAGTGTGTCTTGAATCATCCTTAGCCCTTAGCACAATGTTTTGTAGATAGTAGATGGTTAATGATATTTTTTTTTTTTTTTGTGAAAACAACATAAATAAAATAGAATAAAGGCTACCTTTTCTGAATAGTTTGAAATACTTAACATTTTTGAATATTAAAACTGAAGTTAAATCCATTTTAGTTCATCATTTTCTGTATTCAAATTTCCTCAAAAGGGCAGAGAAAATCCAATTTTTTTTTGATTTGTAGAGTTAAGGACAACAGATGGCTTCTAAATGAGAATTAAAATTTAAATGTGAGGAGTTAATAACATCAAGAGTGAATATCTCATTGGGTTACAAATAGAATAAGAAAAATCAGATAGTGTAATCAAACCATTTTCATTTGACTCTCAATTAATAACTTAGAGTAATAAAGTTCTCAGGAAGAGTAACAGTAATGTCCAAGCAGGACTTTCCATGATCAGATCTAAGCAAGAAATTAAGAGAAAAATAAAATGCAAAAAGTAGATTTTAGAAAATATAGACAATGTATTATCACAATATGGTGGGATAATTAATAAATTAAATATTACTATGTCAAACCCTAAAAGAAAAATGGGCTTTATATATTTATATATGAAAAAGAAAGACTAATTTGTATGAGAAGACATAGAGTTATTGACAAGGATGCAAAACTACCTTTTTGAAAAGAGACAGTAATAAATTGGGCAACATGGTAAAATTACCATTGTGAAAGTATTGTAGAAATACCTATCACGTTTATGTGCATTTTTCATATCTGAAAAAAAAATAAAATTGTATTTTGTCTAATATCTGCTTTTAATCCTTAGGGTTCAGTCTTAGGTCATTAGAAATGGAATCATTTTCTGCCAATGTTCGTGACATAAAATTGTGGTATTTCTAGTGGGTGTTTTCCCTCTTCTGGCAGTTAACTTTTTATTATTGCTCCTATTCAGATATGAAGAATTCCTATTCAGAATTATTACAGCATATAGGTATGAGATTGTGGCACTTATCATGATTCCGACATACAGCTTCCTCATGATATTACCGAATCATCGTTTGCAGTGTCTGGTTATGTTATCTCCCCCTTTTTTTTTTAACCTGCAAACTGGCCCATGCTTTTACTCAACAGGGGTGACCTCAGAGGAAGCTGATCTGTCTGTCCTCTGGTTTCCCAGAAGATCATAATTATGCTACACTCGAAATTGTGCTTCAAGGTAACTTGAAGTCATCACTTTCCAGACTGCTTTAGTCATCTCTGTGTAGATAAATGCACCATTATGTTACATTTGGAATTTTGGCATCACCCATTCTTCCTACATCTTCATTTCAGTTCAGTATAGTTACAGTAAGCATTGCTTCAATGATGGTACATAGGAGACTTAATATTAAATCATCTATGAGCAATCTGTTTTAACAAGCCCTCCTGGTGATTTTGAAACATGCTAAATTCGAGAGCAACTGGTTTAGGTAATTAATAATAACTGCTGGAACAGACAATCTCCAAATCTCCATTCTTTAACACAATAAAGACTTATTTTTTGCTCACATCACTTCCAATGTGGGACAGATAGGCTCCTTCTATCTTATAGCTAAGCTAGCTTGAACACCTGGCTTACAAGTAGCTGAGAAAGGAAGAGAGCTCTAAAGGATTACTTGTAAGACTTTATGGGCCAGGCTTGAGAAAGGCTTACATCACATCTGCCCACATCCCATCTGCTAGAATCTAGCCACATAATTGCAACATCCTTCAAGGAAGGCTGGGAAACGTAGAGAGCACTTGGTTATTTGTGAGAGCTATCTGTGGACTACAGAGAGGATCAGAAACACATGATATTACTTCTGTCACTCAGAGAGGTTGTTCTGATTTTTTGTTTTATTAATTTTTTACAGCATCCATGGACCCCAGTACTGAACTATTCCTTGTCTTGAAAGTCATCTTCCTGCTTGCTTTGACACTTCCATTAGCTTAGAGTCTCTTCATTCTTTCTGGAGATTTACCTCTGAATCAGCCTGTGGCCAGGTTATAGCCAGATAAGACATAGACAGAGACAGAGACACACATACACAAAGAGACAGAAAAAAAAAAAAAAAAAAGAACAAACAGGGCTGGTTCAAACTCTACTGAAGGGTAGAAATGAAAGATTACTATCTTCCAAACTGTACTTTTTCTACCCTTGATCTTATTTCCCCAGAGACATCCACCTTGAACCACATGTATTTCTTCTGGTTTTTAACTCCAAACTCTCAGTGAGGAGTCATAAACTCCAATCTCATAGAGCCAGGCAGGTAAACAGAGCAGGGCACGAGTAACATAGCTGGGGGACTGGAGAGTGTGGCCAATGGACTAGCACAGGCTCCATGTAAGGGAAGGCTGTTTGCCAGCTCTGGCCAATTGCTTCCATGTAGGAATGCAACCCCAGTATTGCTATATCATTTTTCCCCTCTTTTTTCCAACAAAATCAGATATCTGAATGTTTTGGTTAAGTGTATTTATTTTCACAGACATTGTACAGGATGGAGATATATATATATCCAAAATTGGTTTATGGGCCACAAACTTGCAACCCCTGTACTAAACTGTACATTCATACTTCTATTTTGCATTAACATCTTATAATTATTTAACAGTTATAAACTCCAAAATTTACAACTTAAAATATCTATTTTTTCATGTGGCTGATGAATTTACTAACTTATGATCCCTCTTTATTTCCAGTTGATTTCTACCCCCTTAAATTTTTATTAGTCATGTTATTTAGTAAACTGTCTTTTCTATTCATCAAAGTTGACATTCATTAACTCCTTATGTCCCATTTTTAAGACAAGAAAATTAATGCTTCTTTACCTCTTTTCTCCTCTTTCTCCCCTATACTTCCTTAGCTCTGTTAGCTGTGCCATTATTTTTACATTGACCAAATTCATGCTATTTGAATTCTTTACTACTATTATAATTAATTAAATATTTAATCTTTTATCTATAATTTATATTCTAAAATTTAGAAACAGTAAATGTTTATAATATTACAATTATAGTAATTATTAATCATCATATGACTAAGTAGAATGATGTGATCTTATATTACTAAACCTGGGCTTCTTGACAACTGATGCTCCAAGAGTGAAGGTCAAGTGGATCTCTTTCCTTGCACACCAGAAGCAACTCAAAATCATCCCACATTGCACTTTTCTTCATATTTTGGTCAATTCCTTACACAGGTCTTTGGTCTTTCATGAGTTTCCAATTTTCCTTTATGTTTTCTTATTGAAAGAAGAAGCTTAAGCCTTTATTTCAGCACCATGATGATCCTGCCTTTTAACTACACTATATACCACAGCTAATCCATTTGTTCTTGAAAACATTGTGGTTTGAACCCTCTATATTCATCTTCCAATTTTGACCAGTGTTTTTCATACATTTTTCTTCACATAGATCCTACTCTAAAGAAATTTTTTTCACAACATGTTTGCATTGGGTACACTATTTCTTGGATCTTGTGACTTTTCTTTCTGCAATTCTTTTGTTGTTGTTACTTTGAAAAGAAACCACAATTACTTTTTTGGGGGGGATAAAATGAAGATAACTCATCACATATTTTAAAATGTCTTTATTTTATACCCGCACATTTTTATTTGTCCTCAGACTGAGAGCTCTAAAGGGTATATCTAGTTATTTCATCCTGTACCCAGTTAACACTTGGGTATTTCTTTGCTTCTTTTCCATCTCCTCTGCATTCTCCCTGTTTTTTTTTCTACTTTATTTCTCTCCCTTTATTTTTTTCTGTTCTCTTTTTTCTTTTGTTTTTGAGAGTTTCTCTTGGTTAGGGTTATTGGACCTCTTGATTAGTCTCCATTTCTCTTAATTTTTCTTTTACATATATGTAATTAAAGAAGGAGGCCATTAGACCGAGGTGTTTCTAATATTTTGGGAGCCTATGTAAACAAACCATAACCTGAGCCAGTGTCAATGTACTTGAATTCAAAATGATAAAACTTAAGAGCAACTAATCACAAACACCCAATTTGGCTTTCCAAATAAGGCAACCACTTAAATTATAACCAATCAAGTAATTTTTCTGCTTTGCTTCTGTATCTTCTTTATAAAAGCCATTTCCATAGCTTCTGTCCGAAGAGAGCACTTAACCACTTTCAGTCTGGTGCTGCCAGATTTGAATCTATGTATGGTCAAATAAACCCTTGTAAATTTTAATGTGCCTCAGTTTACCTTTTAATGTAGATATCCAATCTCTGGGGGCTTTGGCACTATGTTCTAGATTAAGATTATTTTGACTCATATTCTAACACCTTAATGAATTTTTAAACATTTAACAATAGTGTATCTAATTTCCAAAAACTCTAATTTTCTAACTGCTCCTTTTCCATAGTAATCTCTTCTAGAATGTGTCAGTTTTCATGTGGACAACATATTCTTGAATGTCTCTGAAGAGACTAATTACAATCCTGTTCACTGAGTTATTTGTTTTCTCTTGGGATCACTTGTTCTGTTTGTTGATCTTGGTCCTTTTTTTTTTTCCTGGTTTTCCTCAAATGAGTGGTGTTCTTTGGTTGTTCACTTGTTGATATTACGAGTAAAAGATTCAATTAATAAATATAAATAATAAGGGTAGTTTTTTTTTTTTTCCTGCCAAGAACTGTATGGATAAAAAGCAAATGTACTTTACATTGTAGAGGAGAAGGATAGGCAGGCAGACCTCTCCTTTCCACTCCACTGGAAAAAAGTAATGATCTTAAGGCTTTGCTCTAGGGTATTAACTCCCACTATATCCCTTAGTTCTCTCTTGTCAGAGAGTTAATTTCCTTAGAAAGCATTGCCCTGACAACTGTCTTTTGATTGTCATATGACTCTATGATCTCAGATTTATTTCTCAACCTCCATGTGCTCTATTCCACATATTAGAAATTTTATTTCTTAGGTTCCCTTGGCAATTGGCTAGGTTCAGTCAATGAAAGGAACAGGTAAGAGGCTGGAGAGTGGAAAGAAGAAAGAAGTCAGGGTATTTCTCTGTCTATGTGTCCAAACAGCAGCAGCAGCAGCATCTAAGGCAGCATTTCAGGAATTGGCAGTGTCTCCTCCATCCAATCCATTCTTTCTTATGTGGTCTCAGCTTCTACTGGGCAGAACTGCCACTGTTTTAACTTCTGCTAGACAACTGTAACTTTGGGCTCTGATGACACCACCTCATTTTTAGGTATCTCTAGGCCTAAAATACAAGCTTACTGCTATTGGTAATCCTTGGGTTACATCACTATCTCAAGCTCTTGGACATTCACAATTCTTCCTATCATCAGGATAACTAATTCCTTGTAGTAATTGATTTATTTTGGTTTGAAATACCTATAAAGGTTTTGGTTTTTTTTCTTCTTCTTCTTTTTATTTTGTTGTTGTTGTTGCTGTTGTTGTTGTTGTTGTTGTTTTTCTGGTTAGACCCTGACACAGTTCCACAGCTCATTCTTTCTTTCTAATCTGCTGATTCTTAGCTTAGAGTTTCTCCGTATCTTCACCTAGAGGAAGGTCTTCCCTGAATTACAGCATTCTTCAGTAAATATCCATTCTGTTGAGTGTGTGGCCTCCTCCATTCTAGGGCTGTACGTTTATGTAGCCCCCGTCTACTTTCATTGTCTTCTTAGCCTACCCCTCTTATCCTCCATCATTCCCTTTACACTGTCGTTACCAATTTATTCTTTTTTGAACACCCTTACTGTCATTTTCATAGCATTTCTGAAGAAAAAAAGGATGAATGTGTATACAGAGTTTTTTACCTAGTTACAGAAAATTTGAGTCAGCTAATTTTGAAGGCTTGTATGTCTTATGAAAACTAGAAACTTTACAATTTTTTGAGACTGATTTTATTTTATAATTATTTATATTAACACAGTATTTAATATAATGGTTATTTCTGTCTTTAAAGGCTAGAGGCTAATTATTTTGAAATAGGCAACATTAGAGAAGAATTTGGGTGAGTATTTTCTGCACTGCCCTTTCATCCACATCCAGTTACATCCTTAGATCACAGGGCTCCTCCTATTTGACGTTTCTGTGTGTTGGAGTCTGCCTCTGTAGAAGTTACATGGCTTAATCGGTTATTCTGCAAGCACACCAAAACTATTCGATTTGCTAATTTGGTCCTGCAGTGATTTGAGTATGTCCCTTTCATTAGCCATTCTACTATGACACAAACATAATTATAATGTAATAAGAAAAGACATTTCCACTGCAGATTTTCTTTAGTTCTGGTTACATTGAATAGAAAACGTCAATCCATTTGAGAAAGTGTAGAAAATTATATAACAGCTGAATAAGGTGTAGATTTAATCATTCCTAATAATTTTATAGTAACTGGAAAATAGTGGTCTAAATTTTTAGGATTGAGTCTACTATAAACACATTGAGAAACTGACATTTCTCATTATAGTGTATTTTGAATATCTGTTAAAATCATGACATAAAGACATTTTAACTAGATTCCATTTAAGAAAATATTTGGATAAAATCCATGTGGAATGGACAATTATTAGGGTATATGCTCAATTGACACTGATCCTCTTTCTCTAGCTACCTTTTGAAAAAAACATATATTTTGAAAGATCTTTGCCACTTTGATTGCTATTGATCAGTCCACAGTGGATAGCTGACCACTCTGAGCTAATATGATTTTTCTACAAGAAACTGAGAGTCACATAGTCTCTAAACATGGCTAGAGAGGTGCAACATGTAAACTATCCCTGGAAGAATTACCCACTCCCCACATGTGGAAAGAGAAATAGAGGAATGACAAAGAGGAATGTTGAAAACCAGCACAGAGAAACAGATAAGATACACACGCACAGAGACAGACAGACTGACAGACAGACTACTTGGTTTATTATTTATTCCAATTTCTTTAGAAGGGTGGTGTTTGTGAGACTCACTTAACTTCTTGCAATAATTAATTAATTTTTTTTATTATTTTTTTTTTTTACTTAAGCTGGATTGAGCTGGTCTGCTACTTGCAACCAAAATAGACTAAAATAAAACAGCATACAACAGAACAGGGAGACTCTTACTGCCAAGTACATGAATAAAAGGAATGCAGAGACTGCTGGGTTTACATCTATGTAAAGAGAACAAATTGGCTGTGCCTATTAACTCCTATGCTCTGATTCTAAGTTGGCTACCAGTAATTTTTTTCTTTATTAATACATAAGAACTGCATTTTCAACAATTTGCATAATAAGTCTTCAGTAAGCATCTAATTCCTGAGAGTTTAGAAGATTTACTGTATTTGGTTAAAGTGTTATAAGTTTATGTTATATTTTATGTAACATAAATAAGTTTGATAAAAACAGGGAGTTTTGATAAATAATTCTGAATAAGCTTTGTAGAGTCTAGCACAATGTCTGGTAAATAATAAAGATGTGAATTAAACGTTAGCTCATGTCCCTTTCCTTCTTAAATTAGAATGTTTTTCATTGATTGATTACTTCATTTACTCAGGAAACAACTGAATACCAAGAACCATACCAAGTCCTGGGACTATAGAAGCCTCCAGTAACCTCAGAGAGGAATCCAGTTAGAACTGTAGAGGAGACACATTGAGACAAATATATTCAATACAACCCACTAAGGACTATAATAGATGGATGAATAGAAATTTAAATTTATAGGAACACAGTGGAAGAGCAACTGCTTGACTGTGAGGGCAATGGTGACAAATTGGCCAGTTCTGCCTTAGAGGAGTCCTTTATATTCTATATCTCTCAATTTATTATTTGTAAAATGAGGCTAATAAAAATTTTTTCTTTGGTTTTTACCATGGTTAAGAAAGGCAATAAAAATTATTACTCCAGGAGTACTAATACTACCTGAAGAAGTTGAGGAAAAACCACAACTGAGAGGTAATACTTAAACTAGGTAAAAAGAAAATGTTTAGTTAGTGGTTTAAGTTTTCCCAGGGAAGAATACATACATACATACATTAATACATCTCCTCCCCCAGTTTCTGGGTAAAGTGTCTTCAGATAGTGGAGAAGAGTTTTGTGTAGCCCAGTACAGAAAGTATTGGAAAGAAGTGGTTGAAGAAACAAGTTGGGGCTCAGTTAGAAAGGGCTATCTGTGTAGATGAGCTTTTATTTTATAAGAATTAAGAAGCCAACAAAGGTTTTAAAGCATAAATATCACCATGTGGGGAAAGAAAAGTGTTTTTTCTCTACCTATCTTAGGTTCATTGGCTGAGGTCTTATAAATTAGACTAATCAAAGACAGATTAATAAGGTAAAAACAAACAAAGTTTATTAACATGTGTATTATGCATACTCCTAGGAGCACCCAGTGGTAAGAAATCAAAAGGATGGTTAGAACTTGGATTTATATGGCACCTTAACAAAAGAACAATAAATTTTTAGAGGAATAATAAGACAAAGCAAAGGACTTTGTGTGTCTAGTCGCACAAATTGTGAGAAGGTAAATATATGAGGGCATTAATGGAAGATAAGTTATAGTTAGTGAAATTTGTCACATTGTTTCCTCTAGTGCCATCTCTGGACTGATAAGGGTCTAGAGTTGTTTCTTGTGGTTAACTTTTGTCCTTCCTGGTAGAGAGGAAAGGGGAAACACCTTTACAAATTTGTTTTGTTTTTAAACAAATAGAGGAAGACAGAGAGCTTTTCTTTTATCCTTTTTTTGTTTTTTTTTTTTTCTTTCCTCATTTGTCTTCAGCTCAAAATAATCTTTCTTTATGACAAAGCGGCATATTTTGCAGTGGCATATTCTACTTCCCTTCAACAATCAGATTTCTTTGAGAAAGATAAACTGCAGGATTTGTGGGGAAAACAACAGAAAGGAAAGGGGAAAAAGTTCAAACTAGAATTGTCTTAAGATAATAAGGCATCTATACTCTGTTTGTTTCTTAGGGACCATTCATTCTTAAAACTCAAAATAATGATTGCTATAGAAAAATACTACCTTACCAAAAGTGCTTATGGATTTAAAGATCATCCTGAACACGAAGAAGCAGGAACTCATGGGCTAAAATGTAAAGTAAGGAAGAAAAATATCAAGTATTTTTATATTTGTAGAAAAAATTAAAAATGCAAATGGATAAAACAACTCGGTAAATGAAGTTAAGGTTGGTTGAATGATTCATTGATGGTTGCTTGGTGGAGCTCAGGGCTTAATGCTATTTAACCAACTTGAGCAACATGAATTGTCCTATTACACTACCACAACTTTTTATATCCTCAAATTTTCTTCCTATTTGTTATAATAAATTTTATTCACATGCTTAACTTGGGTAATAGTTATAAAGCCATGAACCATGTAATCCAGTCTCAGAACGTACCATAGTTAAAGAAAAACTAAGAAATCGGAAAGTTATTTCAAAGTAATTAAACTTTTTTACTTCTATTTCTAGAATGCCACAAGAGAATACAGGTCCACAGCATTACCTCTTCAACTCTTATCTATTCTATTTTCACACACTGCAGTTGCTCCCATGCTTCTCACTTCTATAATCCCCTAAGAGTTCCTTTCCCTGACCCAGACTGAGCACTGTTTGTTTTTATTCCCATTACTTTCCTTCTGAATTTACATCACAGTGGTTCAGAAAAAACAATGTGGTAAAAGAGGATTCTCATCAGATGGCAGAAGATGGGAAGAAACTAAGAGCAAATGGAAAATTCTCTTTAGCAAGCAGGCAGGGAATATCTGAGACCATTCATATGAGTGATTTATCTCTATTAGCAAATTAAACCAGAGTGAATGGAGTGAGAAAAGGGTTTACTAGAGAAAAGGGTTTACTAGAAAAGGGTTTACAGGGTGAGGTACGAGATAAATTGGTATATACATGTCTGATCTTTGTTCTGATAACCTATGCCATAATCTAGTTTTCACACTGGCTTAAGGAGAGTGAAGAATGAGGTATTTATTACATTTTCTCCTAGTTATTTGAGTAGGCTGTAATTTTACTTTTCTTAAATCTTTTGATGGAGCAAGAAGTAAAGTAATAATAAAATAATAGTTTATATTTACTGAGTGCTTATTAAAGGCCAGGATCTTTAAAAATATTCTTATTTAATTCTCATAGATATCTCTAAGATATATAAGTAAAGGAAACGAGCTTTAGAAAGTTTAAATAACTTGCTCAAGTTGGTGGAGTCAGAATTTAAACTCAATCATTTTTAGTGTAGCGTATTTAATTTAACAATTGGATTGAGAATGTGCTATAACTTTTTCTTCCACATTCAGTCCCTAGAAAAGATGAAGGAGAGAGTAAAAGACTTTATAAAACACATTAAATTCCAATTATTGATTTACCTCATAATGCTTCCTCTGAATTGTTAGCTTTTATAAAAATAAGACCAAAATTCTTATGAATGTGAAAATTGACTAATCTTAGAGAGAAATACCTTTATTAATAACTAATAGAATTAACTAGCAATAATAATATCTATGGGAGAAAATGACATTAAACACTATTTTTCAAATAAACAAACATTTTTTGAACACCAATTGTGCCCTGCAATTTGGAAGTTTCTCTTCCTTGTTCTTGAATTTAAGATGTAGTTGCAGATGCATGACTAACACTTGTAAAACATATATAAACTAGTGAAATGCGATTAGTATAGGTGATATGTGCCATATATTAAATAAAAGTGAGTAGTTAGAAGACTTCCCAAAGGAAATGGGCTCTGCATTGGTATTTTATAGGTTGATAAGATTTACTTAGTAGAAGAGTTGGAAATTTAATTTAGAAAGATGAAATAATTTAAATTATACAATATTAACTTTAGAGGAACATTGAATGTTTTTGTAGGCTGATTAGACTCCTTTCTTTAAAACTAAAAAAAATTTTATAAAGTTTTAGCAATTGATAAGATTTTAAATCTTTTAACCAATTTAGGCTAAACAGCATAATCATGCATGATGGCACATTGTCCTAAGGGATTTAAGCATTATAAGTGGAGACAACTGATCCCAAAAAAAGCTTTTGAAACAAAACAAAGGTACATATCAAATGTTTGGTTTTACTCCAAAAACTCTCAGAGTCTGGTTAAAGGAAAGTATTTTAAACATGTTTCTTAGGATAATATCCCAGGTTTTAGGACTCTTCCAAGTCACTTGGAGAAGGAGTTGTCATGATAAAAACATTATCTTTAGGACTTTTTGATCAAGTATTAATTTGCTCTTACAAATATAAACTTTTCCCTTGGTGGTAGAATATTATCTTGACCATCACATGTAGCTTTCACTAGTCAATCTATTACACTGGAAGTCACATGCAATTTACAATGTACGATTTGAAATAGTGTTTAATGAAACATCGGTTCATTATTAGGCAACAACTGTGCATATAGACACATATTTTTGTTATTTTATAAAATGAAAGTCTAAATCTTGGGAAATATTTTTTCATTTAGAGGAGAAAATTAGATCTTACTAAAGCTGAGATATATACCCATTAGTTTTACTGTGGTATATTTTGAGAAGAAGACAGAATACATTCTCAGTATTTATTCTACCATTCTGTATTATGCAAACTTGCAATATTTTGCATGGTGCCTGTTACTTTGCAGAGGAGAGAAGGGCCAAAGGTGATAACACTTTAATGATATTAGCTTAGATTATTTTTGATACAATACACATGGGATGAAATACGTAATCTTATTAGAGCTAATTGAAATCACAAGTTGAAAATGAAAATATAGTTTGTCTTTCATTTATCCAAGTGCCATTTAATATAAAAAATATTTCACAATTAACTTGATTAGTTATATATTCTATATTGTGTCTAGTGGACATTGAATGGAGTAGTATATATTAAAATGTTCTGTGAGTTAAAAAGCATTCTAAAATTTAAGTTTATTTTCAAAGAAAAATGTAGTATATATCTAATAATTTTTATTGAAAATCTCCATTTGTCTGTTTTGTTCATGAGTGAAATCAAATTATTGTCTTTGTCAAATGTATTGGTACTACAACTTTCAGAATAAAAATATGAAATAAAGTAAAATAGACCTAACATTAAAATATTTTATTTTTTTCCTTTAAATAATTTTAAAAGAAAGGTAGAGGTAGTTAAAACTTCAGCCAAAAATTGTTTAAAATGAATTTTATACTTATTTAAAGATAAAACCTTAAGGTAATTAATGCCTTATTTGGTCTCTGCAAATACATGGAACACAAGGCTAGGAAAAAACTGTTGGTGCTCGATTCTTAATGTCATCACTTTTCACATCCAACCTCTAGAGAATATAATCACTTCTAAGCACAACAGAGAAAATGACTCTAAGGGGCTAAGTTATGACTATACCATACAAACAATAAAATTGACACTTTGGGTCTCAGATGGAGACAAGCACACTTTTATTGCTCTGAGATATGTCAAGTCCTTATTAACCCAGCTTAGATTTAGAAGCGTTTTTTTCCAAACACACTTAGGTTTGCCAGATTCCATGACCCATATTTCTTTAACTTGGCAGAGAAGCCTATTGATCTTTCTCTTGCTCCACCTTCACGCATGGGTTTTTCCCAGTTCCACACTCTGGTAGAAGGGCATCCTGACCTTGGTGACCTGGCCTCTTGGTTCAGGAACTTTTGACCTTTGGATCCTAATCTTTCAGGATAGCTATAAGGCACTTCACATTTGAATTCTGATACCTGCCAGTTTTACAACCACCAGGTGAAGGTCACAGTGCTCCAGGTGGGCAGTATTTTTGCTTGACTAATAATATTCCAGCAGCATCATCTTCTAAAAGGAAGAACAGCTTTACTAGTCTGAATGCAACTTCTGACTATTCGAAATTCTTCACTTACAGAAACTTCTCCTGTCCTTAAATTCAAGGACTTAGTTAAAGGGGTAAGCAAACCCAGCAGGAAGTCTTCTTTGATGTGCAGGAGCTCACGTATGCAAAAGTCTTGAGCAGCAAATGCTTGAAAAGTGCTTACTCTTTTCCCCATTGGGATTGGCCATTAACTCATTTCTAGGCATTCTCAAGTAAAGCTGTTTTTCTGGTTGCTTCAACTTCAGTCAATAAGTGGGTTTTCCTCAGCAAGTGTTAATAATACTCCACAAAAAAATTGCCAAAGTGAACTTGTTTAACATTAGCTCATCAGCATCTGTTAGAGACAGCCCTCTGATATCCACTTGGGGTTCCCGAATTGCTCCAGTCTTTCCTATTCTCTCTGCCTTCAAATCTCTTCCTGCTTCATAAGATTCTATATACAACTGTGTAAAAAAAAAATCTTCAATACTCACTTTGTTTTGTAACTCAAGCACTTTCACTGGGGTCCATGTCCTATCTTTGTGTTCCACATCTCTCACCGTTATTTCTCAGCGCACTATTTTGTCACCTTCTTCAATATATTTCAGTGTTATTTATTTGCTTCTGGTATCACTATTTCTGCCTCTAGTATTTTTTTCTCCCTTCTATGACTTTCATTTGCATTACGCCTTTAAATTTTAAAGTCTTCTTCCTCTAGAAACACTTTCAGTGGTTTACTTCTATCTGACCCACCCTTTTCCAATTCATTACATTCTCAACATAGATATTTAAAATTTTACTCTATGATATTTAAGCTATTTTTAATAATAATGACAATATCAATTATTACCATTTTCCAAGTCTTATTGCATTCCTTTACATATCACTTTTTAATCATAGCAACAACCCTTTAGTAGAAATTATATTTATTTATTTTGTAGAGAAGAAAAATGAATCTTACAGAAATTCCTACAAATTACTACTAAGGTCAGCTGAGTAGTAAATACTGGGGCTGGATGTGAACTTAAATTTGTCTAAGAGCAGAACACAGCACTTAATTACTCTGTTGAGCTCGTGGCTACTCAAGCACCTAACTCTTATTAAACACTTAGTAGAGATCAGACTCCACAGCTGAGGGTTGGAGACATTAAAGTTCCTGCCTCCCCTCAAGGTTATAATTGGAACAAAAAGATAAATGGTAAAAAATAAGGAAAACTCACAAAAGTGACAGGGCTGAAGCTGAAGTGGGAAGAAGGAGCTTGCTCAGACTACCAGGGATGGGCTAGCTCTCCAAGTGGAAGCAGGTAGGATATACAGTGTAGAAACAAGAGTCTTGATGACAGGGACCCAGACAGAATTAGTTGGAGATGAGGCCTCAGAAGTAGGAGGCTCATATCCCAAAAGACTGGTGTAAAGGTATAGGGAGTTGGACTTCATTTTGTGATATTTGTTTGGCTTTGAAACATGTTCTCTTTTCATAGTTTTCCCTCTTGATTAAATCATGAAGGCTTTTAGGACAGGCCAGTATCATCTCAATTATTTGAGTTTCTGCTCCTCCAGGCAGAAATGGATCCATCCATCCACTGGAGGCCTTAGATTCTTTGCTGTTTTTTCTTAGTGTAAACATGGTACCATCAAGATGCAGTGAGTACCTTTATTCTGGGAGGTGTTTGATGGCTCTGAAACATGTGGAGTCCTATTCCAAAAGAAGTTAAGTGGCTTTCATTTAAGGGTGCGGTGCTTATGGAATTTGAATTAAATCTGTGATAAAGAGCAAAAAGAGAGGCACGATGGCTTTAAGATTGAGAATAAATCTGGAGGAGACAAACAGAAACACACAGTAAAAGTAGAGCTGGAAGTAGAGGGACTAGAGGGTATCATAGTCAATACTTATCAGCTTGGCTTTGGTGAGGGGCAGTGTTTTATTACCATTACAATAAGATCATTTCTCTGTGTTAGATCAGTGTGGAAAATAAAGAACTTCAAGAAGGAGATGCTCTAGTTGAAAAGTGGAAAATTGGCAAAAAATCTAAGAATTAGATCAGTAATTCTGTGAAGGGGAGATTAACATGGGTGTGTTTCTACCTCTAACAGATATCCCTTCTTTGTAATGAAAAGGTATTTGGGGCCCATGCTATTTTAATTGTGATAAGAGATTTCTTAGTGCTCTGTGTTAAAAGAATCTGGAAAAGATGAAATTGCAGCATTCCAGAAAGCAGCCTGACCATCTACCTTACATGAGATGAAGCCATCTTAGGTATTCAAGTTTCTGGAAGGCTTGATGTAGAGAATGTGATAATTGTCCTCTTTTACGCTAGGGCTTCAAAAGAGTTTTATTTAGTGATCCAAACTTTGTATAAAAAAAGTAGAAATCAGTGGCCTAAATCCAAATTCATCCATTTAATATATGGCTTAAAATAATATAGCAAAATAAAATACTATGTAGAATTTCTTTAATAACAAAATCGTATACAAAGGC
This sequence comes from Eidolon dupreanum, assembly GCA_028627145.1. Taxonomy (NCBI): domain Eukaryota; kingdom Metazoa; phylum Chordata; class Mammalia; order Chiroptera; family Pteropodidae; genus Eidolon; species Eidolon dupreanum. The sequence goes on along the minus strand of CM053507.1, from coordinate 75,188,565 downwards.
TTAAATTCAGTAAATGAAAACATGGAAAGCAAGTGTTTAAAAGATGCTGTAGAGTCTGATCGAATTCAGATATCCATTCTATTGCTCGATAGTAATGAGGCCTTGGGAACCTGATTAATCTCTGGCTTCTGTTTCTTCATCTATAAAAGAGGGTAAACATGGCATCTACTTCATGAAGTTCTTGTGACAATTAAATATGCTATATGCATAAAACATCTGGCACAAGGAAGTTTTTACTAAATGTTAACAATTATTTTATTTTTTTGAGTTCATAATTTTTTTCAAGAGTGTACATATTTACAAAAGAGATGTCATTTGAATGTATAACACAATTGTTTTCAAGATGATTAAGGTGATACTTTGATTTTCTTTTCCTTATTGTCTTACCCTCAATGCAAATCATATATATATATATATATATATATAGGAGGATAGGAGGGGGCCAACCACTACACTAAGAGAATTTAATACACACATGCACACACACACACACACACACACATACATACACATTCTAAAACATTTCTCAATACATGGCACTTTCCTCATCACCCACACGTCCCCTTCACATACTGAGTTAGGAAAATCTGGAGATGTCCAGGAACCTTTCCTTTCAACTTATTACCTGGATAATTCTCATGCACATTAAGTTTGAGAATAAATGTCCTAGAATCTTAAGTAAGATTTAAGTAATGTTGAGTAACCAAAGTTTTTATGCTTTGCTCTATAACGTCTACTTGTAGACTCCAAATTTCAATTCTGTAGAGTAAATTAACTTTTTTTCTTTTATAAATTGGGCTCTATTTGTGGCAAGTAGAATGCAGGTGTCAAAACAAGCAATAATAAGTGCTTATGGGCTTAATCCTTGAGACCATTCCACCAGTTTGGTTAGCATTTATGTGATTACAATCCAGTGACATGGCCATTTTTCTATTCGAGGCCAAAAAGAAAAGATTCTTGTTATACAGCAGAGTTTAATCCCTGTGCTGAGCTTAATTTCTGTGTCTCTGTATGATTTTGTCTCTGGGTCATCTCTTGAAATGCTTCTAAGATAAAATTTGCCTGACGGTGCTCTGGTAGGACCTCCAGCATGAACCTTAGTGCCTCTATAATAGAGCACTCTCTACAGAATACTTCAGCTTCAGAAGGGCTGCCTTTTATGTGTCTCATAAATATGGTCAACTGCTTTAAGCTCTCCTCTCTGACCTTTGTCTTATTGAGTGGATTTCAATGGTCTCTCACATTTATTTAAGCTAATGATAGGAGCATTAAGCAAAAGTGGAAAAAAGGGACAAATGGATTCATCATGAATATTCACTGTGCCATGAAAAAAGTCCATGCACCAAGATGCTATTCACAGTGGGTAGTAAATTTATGAAACTCATTGCCTCAAGATATTATGTAGGCTATTATATATAAATAGGTTCAAGAAGGACTATAGCAGATTATTAAACAAAATTGAGATGCCAGAGTGGAAGTGGCAGGCTCATCCCTTACTTTCTTGGGAACATTGCTTAGTGCCTCAGAGAGGTGTTCAGTTGGGGTGTATTAGTTTCCTGTGGCTGCTATAACAAATTACTACGAACTTGGTAACTTAAAATAGCAATTCATTCTCTCACAGTACTAGAGGCCAGAAGTCTGAAATCAAAGTGTTGGCAATGTGTACACCTTCCAGGGGCTCTAGGAAAGAATCTATTTCTCTCTCTGCTTTCAGTGCCTGCTCTGGGATTTTAATCTCTGCTTCCATCCTCACATACCTTCTCTGTCTGTCTGTCTGATAAAAGTATATATGACTATATTTATAATCAGAATAAACTGATATCAGGATATCCTTTCTGATAATCCTTAATCAGCTTTTGCTGTATAAGGTAATAGTCACTCTTTTGCCATACAAAGTAATAGTCACAGGTCCTGTGGATTAGGACATGGACATATCTTCTTGGGAACCCCTACAGGGAGGGATCATAATTCTAAGCACTCTAGGGTTTGTTTTGTTCTACCTTTTTCTTCAGAGTCGAAAGACTACTCCAACCTAATCATTTAATTTCTATCACTGACTACCATCTTTAGCTTTCTGTTCTCATCTTTTCTATTGTCTCCATCACTATTGAGCATTTGTTCTGATGGATATTAATAGTTGTTAAATGACAGTAAGAGTAGCCAAACATGTTTGCAAAGTACTGCATTTAAAACACTTTTTAATGGGATGTCTCAAAGGCATATTATGCCAATCCTCTTTGAGAAGTTATGAGAAGATAATCTAGTATGCTCATTTCTTAGACTCTTTAACCACAAACTCCCTAGTTCATGTTCCCTAGCATATACTTTGGGAAACCATGCTCTAAAACTAATGCTTATATGAATAACTTTCAAATTTGATGTTTTTTTTTTCTTTTTTCCCCCAAGGGGAGGAGGGTGGCAAAAATAGGTCTATGGCTGTCCTTGTCGCATCTATAGGTTATAATTTCCTCATAATTATGTTTTTTGACTTAATAAATTCTCTCTGGATTTGAGCAGATTTTCTTTCTTTGGGGTTTTACATGCAAATCAATAACTTTTTGTACAGCCATAAGCTACTATAATCTAAACATGTACCTAGTCCAAGAAAAACTGTGTATAAACTTCTGTGATTTTGCTGGCTCACTTTGAGTAGAGAGCCAGTGCTGCCTGATAGAAACCCTTGTGTGCTCACCTTGACTTGTTCAAGTCAAGCTGCCAAGTTTACAACATTTAGAGACTGAGCAGATCATAAAAAGAACACTACTTCTATTCCCCTAACATCTTTTAATTTTTTTCTTGGAGTCAGATAGGAGAAGAGGAATATTATTTTACAATAATAGGCTAATATATTTCTAAATCTTTGAATTCTCTATTGTTTTCAAAAGGTTTTTATAAATGTTCTTAAATTTTGTTTTTCTGGTCATTTTATAACTATTTATTGAATCCTCTGATGTGCCAAGTACTGTAGTAGGTTTGAGTTGGGGAGAAATACATGATATCTGGATAAGAATCTGTACCTGCCTTAAAGGCATTCTCAGTTTAGTGGAAGACATACAGTATGATAAAAAAAAGAAATGTATATTATGAAACAAATTTAAATTACAGTTTGAGAAATATATGTGATCACAGAGAAGAGGAGATGAAAATAAACTCTGCTTGAGAAAGTTTTGCAAAAGTCACATTTACCCTGGGTTTGAAGAATGAATAGAAATTCATTAACTGTGGAAAAATACAACCTGGGATAGAAAAAACAATCTGTGTTGGGGAACAGAGTCATAGATGAGTCTAGGGTGCTTAAGGAATGGTGAGAAGCACAGAGTTACCAGATTAGAGTGATTGGGGGTAAAATGCTTATGAGACTAGAAAGTGGGGAGGGTGAAGAGGCAAACTAGTGTCTTCTTGGGGAGGATTCTGATCTCCCTGCCAAGAAGCTTAGATGTTATTGTCCAGGAAATTGGGAGCTTTCAGAGTCTTTTACTCAAAGGAGTGGCATGATGAGTTTTTCATTTTAGAAAGACAATTCTGAAAGTCAGGACACATGGAAGGTTTTCTTTAAGGGAGAGAACCTGCTAGATTGCTAATAAAGAAACTTAATGTATTTCAAAGCTGAAGAGGATCTGAATTTAGCCTTATCTGAGATAAAATTAACAAGATTTATTGACCATTTGACTGATAGTCTAGTGAATGAAGGAGTGGTTGATGCTAATTCCAAGGCTTCTATCTTGGCCATTTGAGTAGATGGTGAACATAATACATAGAACAAGTAAGAAGAGTTGCTGCTTTGATGTAGATTTGTGGGTGGGAGTGGGCAGAGAAGTACTAGGTTGTAAATAGGGAGGGAGACAATCTAGTCTTCTGAGGCAGAGACTATGGGTTGGCTCACTCAGCCTCTATTCTACCCTGTTCAGCGTGACTTGCTGTCCTATATCCTATACTATAATGAAGAACTGCTAAAAAAATTTATTTACCAAACTCCCTTGCAGCTTCCCATTATATGTAAACCCATGAGGTTTGGAAGGTGTCAAAGGACATCCTGAGGTGGATACTATGCTCCTGTTACTTCAGCTGTTTCCACTGGCAAGCATGGCTATTTCTTCAGTGGCGGCTGTAGTAGAGTTTGTAATGCCCAGTCATTAGCTTTGTAGTGTTAAAAGGCAGTGTCAGAGGCATTGATTTTGCCTGCAGAGGTTGTGGAAGTGGTGGCACTGTGACTCTGAAGTTAGCATCCTCCTGCTTCTTCAATTCTCTGATCATGACAGAGGCAGTGTCTCTTGAGGTAGTTCTAAAGTGTTCTGGAAGTCATTTCCCAAAGCTCAGTTTAGGGCCCTTTCCTCCAGTCTTTCCATCAATCTTAAAGCACCAAAATTTTCTCCTCTTAACCTAGCTAGTCTGGTTTCAGTTATCTACGTCTGATCCCTGACAAATTCACTTTTAAATGGAAAAGCATTTTATTAGAGAATTCTTTAAATTTGTTCTCTTTGTAAAATAATTAAGTACTTTTGACATGCCATTTGACTGCTACTGACAGTGTGGCAATCGTCTTAATTATGAGACTATGAAGGACATTATCTTGTCTTAAATGCCTTTGACTGCCAAGTGCCTAGAACAGAGCTTTGCACTTGGTATCTGACAAATTTGTTAGGTTTTATTGCATTTAATTGAATTGACAGAACAATCTGTGCTTCTCCTAATAATATATAATACAATCGACAATCTCTTTAACTCTGATAGTTGTTTTATATGATAAATTGCCCATATTGTTAGTATCCCAAAATGCTTTGATCTTAAATTTGTTCAGAATTCTCAAATGCATGCCATCTGGCTTCAATGACTCATATAAATTTAATGTCTTGAGTTGTATTTACCACCTGTTTTTTCTATATATATATATGTATATATATTCTAGTGAATCATATTTGCTTTCAATGAAAAGTAATTCCTTAGTAAAAATTCTACATTTATCCTGTCAGTGATGATGACTGAGGATCCAGTGATACAGAGAAACAATTCAACCTTCCCTGATTCTTAAATGCTGCTATACCTTCCAGGGAGTATGCAATTGCATTTTGAGTTCTTCAGCAACAATCAGCCAGGAATCACTTTCAACCCTCAGACTATTTTTGTGAAAGAGTGGTTTTTCTTCTATAGACTTTATCTGAATTTAGTTGTTATAATCCCTCTTGCATTGCAGCAGTGTTCATATCTGGTATTTTATGCCAATATTAATATCTCTTACATATGTTGTATTTCTCCTTATGAATACTTATGATTTTAATACTTTCCATGGTATGGTGCCTTCAAAAAAGTTTCCCACATCAACTTCTTTTTCCCCTCTATAAAAGAGTTCTCTCTACTTTGTTTTATCAGACTTGCATGTGGCCCATCATGGTTGCATGTTCCGGATTGAAATTCTTTGTTCCTAAATAAACCCATTTTTTCCTGGAGAAATATCTGGCTGACTTTTTGCTTAAGGTCAACACTCTTTATTTTTATTTAGCATATTTTTTTAAAGTTTCCCACACATTTCTGTATAATAGACCAACTGGAAGACACATGACGATAGGACATAGCTACTCTTTCCTGTACCTATCAGGATGCTTTTTGTACTAAGCAACAGAAACCCATCTCAAGTGGATAAAATGTAAGTCGAATATATTAAGAAGTACTGAAATACGAAGATTTTAGGCGTCGTCAAATAGAGTTCTTGTTCCATTCTTTATGATTTTCTTGGTTCTGCCTCTTCTGTGTTAGCTTCATTTTTAGGCTATCTTCTTCATAGTTGCAAAACAGCTATGAACAATAAAGAAAGTGTATACTGCCATGTCACATCCATTGAAAAAAATTCCTAAGTTTTGCTCACACTGAACTATCCGCTAAGCGGGATGAGTCCATCCCTGGGACAACTGCATGAGATTTATTTCATAAGTATTACTCAGTGAAAGAAATTTGAATGGATTTGGGAAAGCAACTATGATATCTCTTCTTTCTATGACCGAGTTTTTCCATGGTCTGGACTAGACTCCAGGAGGCCAAGTGGACATATTTCCCAGTATTTTCCAGGTCAGAATAACTTCTAATATATATTGTTGCATCAATTTTACTGTGTATATTTTCTCTGTTAACAATGCAAAGCTTGAGGGTAAATTTCATCTCTTTCTTACCTTTATTATAGATGCCCACCAACTACTATAAGAGTCTCCTCACTGTAGGAGGCCAATAAATGTTAACTATTTATGTCATTCTGATTATGTGACTGGCCTTGGAATGATACAATTTTTAGATTTATTTTATATCACTTTTCACTTAGGCTTTGCCTCTTGTCAGGAAATCACTCAATCATTAAACACATATTAAATCCTACTCTATGCCAGGCATTTGGTGGGAATTTGCTTGGAGGAGATAGGAAGTATAATGCATGTAGTGGCTCATTGAAGTATTTCAAGGCAAAGGTAAATGGGTGATGCCTATCCCCCAAGTCTGTGCCTCTTCTCCTATCACTTTGGGAATTCTCCTTACTCTCTTTGGTGCTCTTCCCAGGTTCCCAGTTCTATTGTGTGTGTGCCCACATATCTTTGCCCTCTGCTGCTATAGCTCGCCAGCTTCAGGAGGGCTTCTTCATCTAACCATTATGGAACACCTATGAAAATTCCAAGGTGACTGAAGAACACACCTTACCTCTGAGATTTCACAGTCTAGCAAAAGGCTTTCATGCAAATAGTAATGTGATGTGTGCCAAGATACAAAAAAGCATCAACCTAATCCAAGCTTTCAGAACAGTGAAGTCAAGAAAGTTTTCCCAGAAACAGTGATGCTATGAAACTAAATAAATAAACAAAATAAAGGTCAGCCAGATGAAAATGTTGCCAGAGACCATGTGAAAAAAAAAAGCTAGATTTTAGGGTAGTATACATATATTTTCTTTTTTTAAAAAATAAGTTTTTTGTTCTGAGAACTTTTAAGATTTACTTTGTTAGCAACTTTCAAATATGCATTATTATTAACTGTAGTCACAATGAAATATATTACATCTTCATGACATTTATTTTATAACTCAAAGTTTGTACCTTTGAACCCTTTCACCTATTCGCCAACTCCCCATCCCCCACCTCTGGCAACTATTAATCTATTCTGTTTCTATAGTTCTTTTTTTTTGTTGTTATTTACTTATTTTAATTCCACATATAAGTGAGATGATGCGATATTTGCCATACATTTCTGTACCTGAATTGTTTCATATATATGAGAAAGTGTTAGGAATAGCTTCTTTTTCCACGTTCTCATTCAAGTGGCATGGCTAAAGGTTTTTGGTGATCCTCAAATCACTTGTTGACATCAAAGGGAAAGATTTTTTTCTCATAAATATGAGGAGACAGTCATAAGAAAAAGCCTAGGAGTATCTTTCTGTTCAGTAGGAAGAACAATTTTGGCTCTAGAGTCAAGATTATATAAGCAGAAGCCGATTAAGGTAATCCCCTTGCCTAGAGTGACCTGAGAAGATCTCTCAGCAAAATATTTTCCCACAGGAGTCTGCATCCCCTCTCTATCTGGCCACAAATTCTCAACAGTTAATTAAGTGATGAGGTCAATAAAAGTGGACCATCCTTTTCTATAGAAAGTCTTGATGATAATGCGGCCCTGCCTGAAGAGTACATTAGCCTAGATTAGCTCATTATCTTTGAGATGAACTTTAGAACAATTTCTCTTAAGTGGAGACAAGAGAATGAGATCACAGGTACTAGGCTAAGCAGGGTTGGGAAAAAACTAGCTGGGTCTCCAGGAGGAAAAACTCATTCAGATGGTGTCAGTTTTGCTATCTTTTCTGTGACTGGTTGGGTCTTGAGGTCTTAACTTCTCTTTCTCCACTTTTAATTCATTTTCTTTCATGGTAGGCATGAATCCACATCTGAATCCCTACAACCTGCGAATATGTATGGCAAAAGAGACAGTGCTGATGTGATTTAAGTTAAAGAACCTGGATTCTCCAGGTGAGCCTATTGTAATCACAAATGTCCTTATAAATCAAAAGAGAGGAGAATCAGAGAAAGAGATCTGTTGACAGAAGCAGACAAATGGCACAGCCAGGATCCAATGAATGTGGGCAGCATTTAGAAACTAAAAAAGGTTCCCCTAGAACCTCCAGATGGAAAGCAATTCTACCAATACCTTATCCCCATAACCCCATTATGGACTTTTAACCTCCAGAACTATAAGATAATAAACATATGTTGCTATAAGCCACTAAGGTGGTGGTAATTTGTTACAGCAGCTGTAAGAAATTAATAAACCTCTCTTTACTTAATGCCCATGACCCATGAGGTTACCCCTCCCCCACCCCCACCATTAAGTCTCGGGGTTTTGATACAATGGGCTAATACTGGGATGTTATCTCAGGGTTAAACATTTGCCAGAGCCAGAAGTGGAATGCAGCCACATTTCAGGCAAAAGTGAAGGAATGGAGAGCCTGTGCTGATTATGTCTGAGACATACTACCTGTAAAGTATCAGAAGGAGGAGTGACACCAGGAAAACAAACAAACAAATATGAACCAGCCATATACAGGAATGGAGATCCTAGGATGGGGTGTGAAGCAGGAATAGAACATTTCAGCCTGATTGAGAGATGTGTATTTTTGTTGGGTTTCACAACCCGTGGAACACAGTGGCCCAGGTATGAAGGTATAGCGATCTGATCCCTCAATATCAAAACATCTTAAATGAATGTTTTCAATAAACAGAAAACAAAAAGAATTAAGAAATGAGAGCTTAAAGAAACAATTATGTTTTAAAACATACAATAGGTAATATGTTTTATTTGAATAGTTGATGGAGCTCAAATTATACCTAAATCATACCCAAAAATGCCTACTACAATTTATCTTAAAAACTTTACTTTTCATTTGAAAGTGGCACAGCCAAACTCTACAAGAAGTCATCTAAAATGCCTTCAATTATTTCCACGAATACAATAAAGAATTTTCTTTTGCTTTTTTTTAAAAGAATGTGTTTTGATTTTAAAAAGTCCTCCAAGATATACAATATACAGTTTTTAAAGGACATTTATCTTCGTTAGCTCCTGACTACCACCTTAAAAAGTAGCTTGGAAAAGCATTATTTTTACCACTTTGCAGGAAACTGAGATCCAGTGACTAGCCTGAAGAGATAAACTTGTAGAAAGTAGATTAAATTGTAACAGAGATTACCTCATTAAATCCTCACAGCATGAGATGAAGCAAGTAAATGATATTTTTTTCTTTTTAATATTTGGGAAATGATGCCAAATTGGTAGAGCAAACTAATTAGCAAAATACACCCACATGGAAGAGTTTATGACTTATTTCCTTTCTCATTCCTAAGTATCTGAGATGTCAAAGTTTTTCTTCTCTATTAAGACACAGTTTGTAAGTTGTCTCAGTTCCTTCTCTTCTGGAACTAAATCCTAAGTATCAGGTTGACAGAAGATCCAGCTGGAGACTTCAGCTGAGAGGCCCACAGAATCACCCAGGAGACAGGTTTTGGTTCAGTGCCTGGAAGAACCTTCCCCCAAACTCCTGGATTAACTGCCTCATCTCTTCAAGCACTGACTTGAGTCTCTGCAGATGGCAGGAACTCTGTTTCTAAAGCAGTTCAGAGTACAGTCAAGTGAGAGGCGTGTTGGAGCAAGGCCTGGAGTAGACAGAGAGCATGGCACTTTGTGTCAAAAACCCAAAGAAGAAGATCCCATTTGTTGTTAGGAATTTGTTCCTTGGGTTACCACTGGTCATATGAAGAAAGAATATCAACTCAGGAAACCAGTTCTTCCTCGAGTCAGTCTCTTCTATATCCCTGAGAGAAAATGGAGGTGCCCTCTATGACACCACTGTTGGCACTTTCCAAAGTGCAGTACTTGGCACACTGATCCTGCCAGGTAGTCTGTGAAAGGGGATCTTCTTGGTAAAATAAGTTTAAAAAAAATGCTACTACTATTATCTCACTTTTTTTTTTTTATTCCCAAAAGTGAATGATCATTTTAAAAGCTTTATTTTGCTTAGAAGAAAACTTTCCCAAACTTATTTGATCATGGATCACCTACCTCTTCCCCATATAAAACCAAATGTAAACATAATGTGGGAAACATTCTCTTAGTTAATCATTAGAGTTTTTTATTATACAAAAAAAAAAAAAAGGTTAATAGGATTTCAGAAGAAAGGTGATAGACCAAAAAAAAAAAAAAAAAAAGGTGAGATTCTTGCCTTTCTATTGCTGCCTAGGAGGTGAAAAATCATTAAATATCTTCAGGTCTTACATTGTCAATCTGTAAAATAGGTAGTTTCTTCAACTCACCGTTTTGAGGCTATTGCAATTTAAATTAAACTTTACAATAAGGATATAAAATAAAATAAAAACAATCAAAATAACTAAAGCCATTTAGAAGGAAAGTGAGACAAGATTATTTTTCAGAAATGACTTTAGCAAATAGTACCTAATATTTTGCATATTTAAAAGACCAGATTCTACTAGTATTTATGTCTTTTTTTTTTTTTCAAATCTTATGTGGAGCTTAGAGTTTTAATTTAATTCTATATATTAATTCATGTATAGACTTTAAGGAGACAATCAACATTTTGTAATAGCTAAAAAAAAAAAAAAGACCTCTAAAGGATGAATAAATGTGAAAACCATGAGAATATAGACAGTTTATTTTCTCACAACCTAAATCTCTTGAGTTACTTTTGAGAAGCTGGTCTCATGAGAGAGGTGAAAATGTATTTACTTAAATGCTATATATAGGATAACAGGGAAAATATATTTCTTGGGATACTGAGCTGCCTGCCAAAGATTTTCTTCATATGTCTACTGACTATTAATCAAATTAGTGAAATTAAACAATAAAAAAGTAATTCAGAATAATAAGTAATTCGGTAAGATTATACTATCAACTTATATCTTTTGATATTTTCCTCCCATCTCATTTGCTGGAAGTTAAGGGAGGCACAGTGTGTAAGAAAGCTTGAGTATACTTTCTTATTTTTGAAATATTAACTAGTTTATTTACTAGATATTTTAACAACCATTCTGAATTAATACTCTGTAGAAATATACAATAAGTACATCAATATTTACCTTATATTGTGCTGAAATACTTAAAATAAATCCCTTAAGACACATATCCAGAAAGTTTGGGGGTAGTATTTTTGTTCAGCCTTATCAAGCTGTTATTTTCAACTTCTCATGCTAGCCAGTTGCTAACAGGATAGAGTAAGAATCTCATGCCTTTCCATTTAAGACCTACCACAATCTGCTTTCTTCCTGATTCCCGGCTTAGTTCCTGTGGCTCTGAAGCTTCTAGACTTTACTCCAGCCAGCATCCCTGGGACATACAGTCCTCTTGTCTCCACTTCTGTGCTCAGGCCTCTCTTCTTCAAATTTACCTCTAACCATCTGAAGCCTATTGCTATTATTAGAGGTTAAAACATTTGTCCCCGGTCACCAAGCAAGACATGGGAAATGCTACAATTCAAAACCAGGCACTTGCTTATAAAACCTACAGTCTTAATCACTACAGTGGATTTATAAAATACTGAAATGATGGTATTGACAGAGCTAGACTTAAATCCTGACTCTCTATTTCCCAGCTGGGTGACTGGGCTAGACATTTGATCTCTCTAATCATCAGTCCCCTAATTTGTAAAATGAGAATAGTAATAGAACTCTCATAGATTCCTATACAAGTTAAATAAGATGATCCCTGTAAAGTACTTGGTTCAATGCCTGGTCTATAGTGAGAATTCAATAAATGTCAGCAGTTATTTTTATATCCTTATACTGTAAGATTTCTTTACATATATATGAATATATAGATGATTATATATAGATGAATATATAGATGATGTATATATATATATATCTATATATGATAATATATATGTATATAGTGCCTCCTCAACTGGATTGTATAAATCCTCAAGGGTAGATAAAGTCTATTCATTTTGTTAAATCTGTCTAGAGCATCAAGAATAATAGTTCTTGAACTTAATAGGTACTAAATATATATTTTTGTTTGATGTATTGGTATTGAATTGTCTTTTATTCTTTGTGTTAAAAGTTTCCAGTTGCTTATTAAGAACACTACTATTAAAGACATGTAATATAATAGCTACCATCCAGTTATAGAATGGACACTTTTAAAAAATGTAACTGTTTTATGTAATCCTTTGGCATTTAGTTAATGTTCAGTAAATATTTTTAAATATGTCTTTCTTTGACAAATGTAAAGCCTAACAGCTTTTGTGTTTTCAAAGTGCAATAGTTTTTTCATGTCATAGGATGTTTCATTAATATTTTATCATAGCCAGACTAGTTGGTGAATTAATTTAGTATTCACAAGGATAGATACCACATGCACTTTTCTAGGTGTTTCACTATCATTTAGCTTTAGCTAATGAGCACTTAAATTCTCACTGATTTTCCCCTAAAGACCCGTCATCTATAACATTCTTAAATAATTGGGCTTTAAGTGGAAGTTAACAGGGATGACTACTTCTAGAAATATGCAGAAATATTTTTACTAGTTTAAATTTAAAACTTGTATAACCCTTAAGATATCAAATTTTCAAATTTTCCTCTGAAAACTGAAAGTTAATATGTGAAATGGAATAACTTGGCTTTTTGTTATTAGAAGTTATTTATACAAGTTCTATTTTATAAAAGTGCTATCTACTATCATTATACATGTTACATTAATTAAAACAACAAAAACAGTACCTGGAACCTGAAAATTGTTGCCAGAATAAATAAAATGTATCACCAAAACTTCAAGAAGCCTTACTTTTAATCACTACAGTGGATTTATAAAATACTGAAATGATGGTATTGACAGAGCTAGACTTAAATCCTGACTCTCTATTTCCCAGCTGGGTTCTCATTTCAAAGTCAACTGTTCATCTACCTTCTAAAATGGTTTCCTTTTCTTTAGATCAGACTATACATTTTTATATTGATTAATTGTCTTAAGAGTTTGCCAGCAATCACTTGTGAAATACTGTCTTTCACATATTCAACTGTTTTTAAACCTAAGTCAGTGTTTCCTGCAGTGGTGACTGGCTGTGGGTAGAGAGGAATTCAAGTGTTTTTCTACTGTGTAGCCCTTTCTCACTTTGGGAGTAATTTCAACAGAAGGTGAATAAATGGTGGTAGGTGGGAGGGAGAAGGAGGCAGAATATTTCTAAGCAGTATTTACCAAGTTGTAAGAAATTTCTTTTTCCTTTGTTTTTCTAAAAGGAATGACACACCAGACTCCAAGAGCAAAATATCAGTAACCTCATATTTGCCATTTTTATATCATGTTTCTAATATCCACAGCAATATTGTGAATTTTGGTAAGTTATTATCCTCATTTTATTTTCTATTTTTTTTTCTTATTTACTATTATTATTTATGCCTACGGCACCTGGTCTTCCTAGGTGGTCTCCTATCTAAGTACTAACCAGGATGACCCTCCTTAGCTTTTGAGATCAGACACTGGGCTTGTTCAGGGTGGCATGGCCGTAGACCATGGACCGTGGCTCCTCTGGGGTACGAGCCTAGGACCTTCTGCGTGTAAAGTAGGTGTGCTAACCGCTACTCTATGGAACCACATCCTATCCTCATTTTAAAGGTGAGGAAACTAGAACTAAAAGAAGTTCATTTATGAAGATCACACATTGTTAAATTTTAAAAAATCAGAACTTTAATAGAGGTCTTTGACTTAAGAGTGATGCACACATTACTGTGCATATTGCCTGAGCTTTTCCATAGAAGTGGAAAATAAAATAATTGGTGAGTTAATGGATACATACTTAATGGTGTTAATGTAATTGTAATAATGGCATGATAATAATGGCATAACAGACAAGGAGTGCACATAAATGGCTGAAATTAGCATGACTTTTAAACATAGCCATACTTAGTTTTTTTGGCACCTAGGAGAAAGGGTGGTGGGGGGAGAATGGGCAGAATAAGAAGCTGCAAAGGTTTCTTTCTAGATCTATCACTGATAATCTGAATCTGGAAAACTGAAGGCTACAAAATTTCATTTTCTACCCTTCTATCAGAGCCTATTGATAATAAAGTCTCTGCATTGCAATATGTCAACAAAAGGTCACTGCCATCAATCTAATGCCAACAGGAATACTCAATCTGGGGTTCCGTAAAAGAAGAAACCTTATTCAGGTTAATAGTTTGTAAACTGGGGAGATACAGCCTTCAAAGGAAACTGAAAGCATGTTCTGTTAAGACAAGGGAGAAACTCCTTTTTATAGAGAAAGTACCTGCTGTGGTCCCTGATTGGTCCATTTTTAAGTAAATGAGTAATCCAAATTCATGCAGGCTGATTGGTCCAAATAACACTCTTCGGATTGGTCAGAATTAAACATTCTGATTGGTCCTTATAAAGGACCAATAATTTAAGAAAGCCAGGAACTTTCTTAAAAGAATTGACTCAGACAACAAGAACATGTGTAGGAGGCTGACAGCTTAGTCTGGGCTTTTTCCTGAAATGCAGAGTGCATGAAAGTCCCGTTTCAGCAATGGCTGCTAGATTCTGGTTATGAATTTGGACCCAATTAACTACGAGCAGTCATTCTTGTCAGATATATTCCTTCTCAAGGTCAACAAATAAAAAATGGAACATGGGCTCAAATCAAATCCACTGGGTAAGTTAATTTAATCAGAGAGCAGTTACCTGCACCTATCACTCAGATATTATTAGGAATCTTTTTTTTTTTTTTTTTTTTTACTATTTTGGTAGTGTTTTTCTCTTAATCTTTAAAGACGGCAAGGCTCCCCAGAATCTGGAAAACAACTCATCTAGAGTTGTTACTAAGTGAGATCAGAAAGAAGCTTTCTTTGACAAACTTTTACCTATTTCTGTGCCTTTGCCACCCCTCGTCCCCACACTTAAATTCTCCCTGGTCTCCCTTTTCTAGACTTCTTACTGAGAACTAAAGCTCTTTTCCTGCTCTAAACACTGCTCTGAAGCATCCTGAAGTTCTTCTTAAAATTCCCAAATTATTTTAACCTCAAAGAATACTCTCATTCTTTTAATATAGATGAAGATTCAGCAAATAGTTTCACTAAAAAAATCAGATTGTAAATATTTCCACCTCTGAAGGCCAGTGGTCTCTGTTGCAACTGCTCCACATGAAACAAATGAGTATGGCTGTGTTTTGATAAAACTTTATTTATAAAAACAGCTGGCAGGCTGAATTTGGCCGAAACACTGTAATTTGATGACTCCAATATAGACCATCTCCCCCATTATACTGTCTTTTGGTGTCAAAATAACAAAGAAGAGAAATATAACTGACTTCTAGTCCTTATTTAGTCAGCATCAGAGCACTCACACTACACCAAGACTTATGCCGCATGTGCATATTTAATGGTGATTCTGGACTTGGATTCTGGATTTGGATTCCAGACTCAGAGAATTCTGGTGTTCAGAATCATGCTGCTTTCCCTCCTCCTTTCAGCAGAAGAAGATGCACAGGATGGCAATATTCTAAATTAGTCAGTCACTTCTTTTGCTCGGCCAACAAAAGCCTTGGTAAACTTGCAAACTAAACAAAGTTGCCTAACCACATTCCCTTCTAACTCTTTTCTTGCTCCTTATCTTTTATCCCCCAGTCAGAGCCCTTATTCTATTTCTGAAAATCTTCCCCTCCTCCCTTCTCTATATTCCACACTCTTTCTCCTCTATCTTTGTTACTCCCACAAAATCTTCATAATCAATTAACACTACCACAATGTCTTTAGAGTCTTGAACTTTACAAATTAAACTTGTTAACACTATGGTATGAATAATGCAAATTTTCTTATATAAAAGGCAAACTATGAACCCAAATTATGCTGCAACTGGTGATAAAGTAAGTATGATCAGGTGTGCATCTCTACACTGTGCCTATGCTGTCAGGGATCAAGCCCTTGCTTTCCAAGCTCAACAGAAATTAAGCTAAATTATGAATAAGGAGAAATGCTAGAAGTGTTTTCAGTTTTATGGAAGAAGAAAGAAGAGACAGCAGAGGTGCTTATTATGAAAGGCACAGGGAATTCAAGGCCTGCTTTGCTTTGCCAACCTAAACAGAAGGTATGTGGCAGAATAATTTGGGCCAGTGCACACCTTACTGAGAAGTATGTACTAATACAGGAAAGTAAAATTAAATATTTAAATGTATCAAAATAAAAAATTGAATTGTCTCTACTCTCTTCTCATTTTCTCTCTGAGTTTCCAAGAATGACTTTTGTTTAGGGATCTAAGTAATCAACTCTGACTCATGCTTTTTGGACTACAATTTAGGTATTGGACGGTTGATGACTGGGCTATTTTAAACAAGAAACAAAACTTTAAGTGAATGTTTATGAGTGAATAGGAAAATATCACAAGCAACTTTTGTTCATAGTTGAGGCCGGTGAGATTCTATACTTGTCTGAAAAGAAAAGTCAGTGATTATAGTGTGAGATGACAGAGGATAATGTTGTGTATAAAACAAGGAAGGGAGTCTATAAAATTCAACTTCTATAGGCTTGTTTCGTACAAAAAAATCAGGGAAGCTTGGAGTAGTTCTGCATTTCAGCAAACTTAATGGATATTGGCCTTCAGCCTACTTCAGTACATTTATTTTCTCTAGGGAGTTGTTTTTTATAATCCCAAGAAACTGATCTAAAAAGAGTTGGGGTTACTTAAGAAGTAATAATTTACTATTTAGCCCTGGAAGAGCTGTAAATGGCTTGGAAGTCTAATCTGTACGTGGCTTTATCTGAATGGATTCATCTCTCTTGATTGATAACCATGTTCATTGGACAACAATGAAACCACTGGGCTAACAACAGCTGACACTGTTGTTATAAACATGTCTTAAAGTTGAATTAGGTCCTGCTAAAGCAAAATAGAGACCATATTAAAAACGGAAAGTAGAAATTCATCAGGATAGTCTCTCCAGAGGCGTAGGGGCTCTCATCTTTGCTTCTTCCTAATATATACCTCATCATTCTTCTCTATATGAACTTATGGTTACTAACATTTTTGTGCTGTGAATGCCCTTGGCCCTTTTAAGAAACCTATGGAAACTTTCTTAGACAATGCTTTCAATGTATAAAATATATTGTACAGAAGTAAAAAGGAAATATTTTAAAACACAATTAAAAATATTTATTTTAAATTTGATGTTTTAAATTAATTTCTTACAACACATGTGCTTTACTCTATAATCAATATGACCTGGCAGTGTGTCAATAACTACCAAATTCCAAAATATATATAAATTTTTTAAGAATGCTGATATGAAAATGTCTGTAATTTCTACTGGAAATAAATCATAGGCATTATTAGTACCACTGTATTTTTGCCAAAATTTATAATATAGTTAGAGGCTGGTGAAAATCCATGTAATTTTTTTCCTTTTCCAGTTCATGAGCTCCCTGAATTCTAGCTCTAGATCAGTGATAATGGGGCTCAAGTTAAGAAGTGCTACTATTTACTGTCTTTCCTTTTATCTCTGTACAAACTGGGAATGGGTGAACTAGCATAAATGCTGCACAGTCCCAGACCCAGAACCCCCAACAACTATCCCGCATCTAGTTGTCCCAATGCCAAATTCTTAGGAGAGTTTGTCAGATTAGCCAGAGCCATGGTATCCATTTCTGTTCTTCCAAACAACAGAAGAGTGAATGCAAAAATATCCTGTAAAGCAAGCATTCCTTGACCCACTCTTTTGGAAAACAAGAAAAAAGAAAATTTTCAAAGAAAAAATATATGAAAGTCAGACACCCACCAAAAAACCTTTACAAATACATGTTTGGGACTTTTAAAACAATTTGAAAATCCCTTAGCATTAGCCTTACAGACATAATGAGGGAGTTCTTCTTAGGGTGAAGAGTGATCATTTTTCATTGGGAAGAAAAGTTGTCTGTATACAAATAAAAGTCTAGGTGTTTTAAAAGTCTGATACGGCACTGTCCAACAGAACTTTCTGTGGTGGTGGAATGTTCTCCATCTGCACTAGTTGCGTGTGGTTATTGAGCAATTGAAATGTGGATAATGTGACTGAGGGTGGAAAGTTTAAATTTTGTTTAATTTTAATTAGTTAAAATTTAAATGTACATAGCCTTAGTACTTCTTCATGATTTTCCTATAACCATGACACTCCAGCCAAACCAGCAAAGAACTCCTACCTTTCTGTTTCTGATCTTTGTTGTGGCTGCTTCCCAGCCAGGCATGAACTCATAGTTTCTGTCCATTTTTCTAGGTCATTCCATTCCTCAGATATCTAACTTATATCTCACCTCCTCTGGAAGCCTTCCATTACCACCCTAGCCCTCTGAAATCTTAAGGCATCTATTGTATATCATTAATTGGGACAAATTGCATGCCACTTTGTGCATATTTATCATTTTATCATTTTAAAAATGTTTATCATTTACTTTCAAGTAGAGTGAAAGTCCCTCTGGAGGAAGAAATACTTTCTCACATCTCTTTAAATACCTGATATTTGCTTATAGGTGCTCAATGCAGTTTTGTTGAAGATGAGGTCACTAGATATTTTAGAAAAGCAAACAATGCAGATAAAGACATAAATCCACTAGAGCAAAGATGCCTCTTCAGGAACCTTTCTATAGTAAAATATCATTATGCAGAAACAGAGTATTGAAATATTTTAGAACAGAAAGAGACCAAGAATTTATTTGATGCTATCTTTAGGAAAATAAAGAATTCTCTTTTGGATAAGACAACAAAAGTCAAATAATATTGAATAATTTACCCAAGATCATATGCCAATAAAGGATGGAAGGGGAAACTGGAACCCAGGTCTTTCTCATATAGCAATGTTTACAGAGCAGGATGTTAGTAAGACTGGGGAAGCAAGAGAGGTCATTAGAAAGAAGATAGCAGAAGGGAGGTTCTCTCTCTCTCTGTGTCATACACATACAACAACAACAATAACAATAAAAAAGCAAAGAAAAACAAACAAAAAAAGATTTATGACTATTCAGGATGCAGAAAACATAATAGGTAATTTCCATAAAATTAAAGGAAATTCAAATATTAGTTGGTTGAGGAAGTCTCTCTAATTTTAAATACTAGTAAATCCTGAGTTACCTGATTAGGTTAAACACAGAAACCCAGACATAATAACTAGATACGCTTATGATATCCCTCCATGCTTGATGGTCTCCAGTTCACATTTTTTCACCTGATAAAGACTTGGAGTGCATCCTTCACTACACATTTACATGCCAGACTTCAGTGAACCAAGTGTGGATGGGAAGCCTTGTCACAGGACAAATTATTGACAGAATGTCCTATAGGATTTTGACATGAAAATTGGAGAAAATGTTAGAAAAAAAAAAAAAGAGATAATCTTGAACATTAGGTATGTAGTGCATAAAGGAGAAACCACCCATCCTTCTATCTCCTAGGCAAGAGCATCAAAGAGAGCAGATAAAATTCAATATTGCATTAGTATTAGTATAATAGACCCCTATACCCACTGGACTCTTACACAGGACCCCAAAGCTATCCTATTAAATCTGAACCTCTTCTCTTCAAAGGATAGAGAGAGCTAGGAGACAGAAGAAAAAAAAATCTGAAGTAAATAGATAGGTAGGTCCATGTTTAGAGAAAGGACACTCAAAAGTCAAAGGATTGTGCTGTGGATGCCCTTGATTTACTGAGAATGTGATTTGCTAAGAATATTCACAGGCTAAACAAAGCACTGATTAAAATATTTAGACTAAGGTATGGTTACGTAAAATCATTCTCAACCTTTAAACTGGGAGAATCATGCTCAGTAATCTTTTAAAGTAGTTAGTGTCTGGATATTCTTACATTTCATTAAGACCCCAAAATAGGAAGGCTACTTCACGCGATGCCAAAGTCAGTAGGGTTTTCCTATATGCAGCCTACTTTTGCTCCTTAGTCGTTGACTGGGACATCTCTAAGTCATTCCATAAGCTCTCAGGAAAATGTCCAATCATCCTTAATGAAGGTATATTTGAAAAGTCAGATATCAAAACCAAATAAATATCAAGAGCAGAATGTATTTTTTTAAGCTAAGGAAACTTTTATTTACCAAGAGGAGTTATTATTTAAGAGAACCAGCCCATGGATGGAATCAATGGAAAATAATTCTGAGTACAGAATCAACAGAGAGTCAATGTGTTAATTACAGAAAGAGTAAAAATGAAAATTTGACCAATAGAGAGACCATGCCTGTGTACTACAAACAGTGCTGTGATTTTAGGACAAGTGTAGCACTATTTTGATAATAATATTATTAATCATGTATTTATGTGTTTATGTTATGCCAAGGCATTTTGTAAGGATTATTTCATTTAATCCTTAAAATGACTTTACTATGGATTATTTCTATTGTTCTTGCTTTATAGGCGAGGAATCCAAAGCAATATAATTAGGTAAGTTGCCCACAACACACAGGGAGGGAGAGGTAGGATTCAAAACCAGGGCAGACTCTAAGAGACTATACTTTTAACCACTATACTATAATTCATACCTTGAATGAATCAATATAATAATTCAATTTTTATCAAACTTAAATAATATATAAAACTCTCATTAGAGGAAAAAAAGCATGCTAGAATCTCCATTTTGAGAAACAATGACAGTCTATGAAATAAGCAGTTACGGACTGATGTTTGTGTTTCCCCCACCTCCTCCCAGTTTGGCCCTATTTGGAGGTGGGGCCTTCAAGGAAGTAATTAAATGCACAGAGATAAGGCTCTGCGAGAAGGGGGAAATAGGCAGAAAGGCCATCTGCAAGTAAGGGGAAAAGCTCTCACCAGAAACAAAGTCAGCTTGCACCTTACTCTTGGAGTTCTAGCCTCAGAATTGTGAGAAATAAATTTCTGTTGTTTAAGGCATCCAGTCTATGGTAGTTTGTTATGGCAACCCAAGGTGACTGAGACAGAAGCTTTGAGTTGTACTTCTTTCAAACAAGGAGTTGTGTATTTATAAGCTACAAAATGATCTTTAAAAATAGCCATTGAATGAAAATCTGAAATTAAAAACTTCACAGAACTCGTATCCTGCTGCTTCCTCTTTAAAAATATGTCCTTGATTCCCAGTGTTAGTGAATCTTCTATAGGAGAAACCCTGGGCTAATCAGGACTAAAAATCTTGTCAATAGGAGTTTTATATTATTCTGCCTGCATTCAAAAATTAATTAGCTCAATTATCTGTAAGTAATGAAGTAAAGAAGAGCAATGTCTGACTGTTTGAGGTGGGGACCCTCTCCCTAAAAGAAAGAAAAAAAGTAAAGGTTTTATAGAGTACCACATTTAGTTAAAATAAAAATAAATTCTGAGAAAAATTCTTAGAATAATTTTTAAAGTGTAAATTTTCTTTCAGTTTGTGCAGATAGATTAATATACAGTTACCATATAGTCTTATAGAATATTTGATTTTCTTTTTAAACAGAGATGTTTGTGTTGCATATAAGTGGCCATTATGGGCATCAAAGGAGGTAATCACTGTGAAGCCTTGAAAATTGCCAGGTTCTATCAAAATATCAAGTCTATCATTATTACTGAGTTGTTTACTCTAAGTGCCCAATACCACATTTTGAATTTAAATCATGAGGTACTTTATTGAAAGTAAATAATACCTGTGTAGGATTAGAAAACAAATGCAGTGCTTCCTGAATGACCATTGTCTAGTATTTTCAAAAACAATGAGTATAGTTTAAGTATGGGTTAGTGACAAAAACATTCACAATAAATGAGTTTTGTTAAGGGTCTAATAGAATATTATAAACCAGGATGACAAAAGATCTGTTCTATGGGTAAAGTGGATTTTAGAAATTACAGTCATTTAATGTGGCAGATATCTGCAGAAAGGAGATATCTAATTTAAATTCAACCTGTGGATGAAAAGCGCCTGAAATAGGTAAGGCACTGGGATGGCTTCTGAGCCATTCGAAGAAAATGGTTGCATAGTTCCTGTTAAGTTGTTTTATATGATGAGATTCAGTGGTGTCAGGGAGACGATTATTTGTAGAGGAACATAGATAAAAGATCCCAGGTAATTGACCTGAGAATGGGATGAGGGAATAAATTCAGAGAATAAGAGAGCTTTATTTAAAAAAAAAAAAAAAAGTGTAATATTATCTTTATATATCTACTCCAGGGACAGTATTGGATTGACCACTCTTCAAATATATAGTTCATGCAGCAAACAGTGATTTTTGTTTTCTTTCTCCCACCCCCATCCCCTTTGTCTCTACCTCTTTCTTTTGATTTTTGCTTTTTGATTCTTAATACACAAAGCACCACTATCAATAATAGTGCACTAGTAACCTAACAGAAAGGCCATTACATAACCTGTTTCTTCCTTAATGCTGAGTCTTAGAGGTACATTAAATCTGGCTCTTGTGCAACTATTCTAGTTTTTATGCAAAAGAGGAAGGAAATTTCTTTCAATAGGGAGAGAAATGAAAGAACAAATTCAAAAATGATTTTTGCTTAAGTGTGTATAACTTCTATATTGTCATCTTTATTTTACATTCAGAACACATTCTTTGCTTTTAGGGTTTAATCATCAGCAAGCTGTTTTTAAAATGTCTAAAGTCTTCAAAGTCTGACCACTGTTTTTTGTGCATTTTTGGCTTCCAGTTTACAGGGGAGGGTGCCTGGATGGGCTGTTTTATCTACTGTGGCCATGGTCTTAAACATTGTGTTCGGTTTTCAATTAAAATACATTAATTTGCATCAATCAGATCTATGTGGGTAAATACAATCTCCAAATTAGAGTACTATTTAAAAACAATAAATAAGCTAACGTGATAGGTCAATTTCAAAATAGTGAGTGCCCTAAATCCATAGTTGTAATGAAAACTATCAGTTTTGTTAAATGAAAGAGTTAATTATGTAGGGTTCTCATGCCAGGAAAGGAAAAAAATCGTTTATTTTTTTTTCCATATCTGTCAATTGAAAATATGTGGTGTTGTAGCTGAAACATGAATATTTTAAAGTAACAGCAAATGCCTGTAATTCTTGGCCAGCGGTTCCAGGCATGTCCTTTACTGGCAAAGAACCACATGCAGCGAAAGTCTATCTCATGGTGCCAAGGAGTTAATTATACTCTTAGACTCTCAGGACTTGAGTGCCTTTATTAGATGTTCCCTTCCCCCCTTTTTGCATAAGTGGAACAAGTCTCTTCTTATTGTTCATAAAATTATTTCATTTTAACAAGGTGCAATTTTTCTTTTTCTTTTTTATGACTAATGTTTGCAAAGTCAGATAAAAAAATAATGACATTGTAACTTAGGCTTCCCTGCACTTTTACGTTTTTTTCTAGGGTTCACTGTGTGAACACAGCCCCGAACCCAGGGGTTCTTCCGAGCAGTGTGATGGAGTTGAGCATTGGGCTCCTTCAAACTATCTTTAGTTTATGCAGTTTATACATTAAAGAAAATAAATGCAATTGAGAATGCCTAATGGAATTGTCTGGCACATGCTACAGGAGGGTACTTAAATATAGTCTGATAAAAAATTAAAACCAATTTATCAAAATGGCAAAACATTTGGTAATTTGGAACACTCTTAATGTCCATTTAAAGAGCAATAGTCAGTAATTTATTCCATTTTGGAGATTTCAAGTTATCAGCATTTAGTACAATTTATAGCTCATTCTTAATTTTCCTGTTATTTTCTTTAGCAAATAGAAGAAGTCTTATTCTGCAAAAAAATGAAACCCCAAAACAAACAAAACAAAACTGCTGATTCTCATCTTGTGGAGTACCTTAGTGTAACAGATTTTGTGTGGAAAACAAACAGACAGCTTCCTATTACCAAAGTAGTTTTAAACTTATGTAAGCTTTTGGATGAGTGGCTCTCTACTTTAGTATCTTGAAGAGTCGACCAGGAAGCTTATTAAAAATGCAAATTCCTGGCTTCTAGCCCCAGGGATTCTGATCAGAAGGTTTGGAATGGGGCCAAGTAATCTGCAGTGATTTTTAACAATCATTCCTAAATGATTTTGTTCCTAGGATACATTTTGAGAAATACTTATTGAGATAGAGGAATCTGTGCTTTTTGTACACAATGTCATAATTCACTTTACATATACACTACTGATTAATAGGTACAGTAATCCTCAAATTAATCAGGTTGTTGATTATATTCAACTTTGGAGATATGCATGCTCTTTGGAAAATCCAGTTTGGGAAATCGTATTGTTTTGTGTTAACATAAGTTGTGTCACTAGGACCAAACCAAATTCATCAAATCAATAATTCATTTAAAAGGCTGTGGTATACACTTAAAGCTATAAATATTTAAATGTGTAAGGTGTATTTTCTTCTCTTAAATAATATAATTTATGGGAAATACAGATAGTAAAACATTATTAGAAAAATAAATATAAAAAACAGCTAATATTCATATGTACTGGAAAGAATAGGCTAATTTATTGAAAGTCATATTCTTTTGGGTTCCAAAGACTTCCTAAAAACAATGGCTTTAAGGAAGGGCTCACCATGCTGAGTTATTCTAGCCATGGACTGCAATAATGTTCATTATTATGGAACAGAAACATACCTCGCTGTGAATATTTTGGCTTCAGAACTGAACTTATTCTAAATAACACCATTTTAAATGATAACCCCATAGTTTTCATTGAGGAGCTAGAGAGGTGTCATAAAAGAATGGTTTGCACGATGAGAGAGATAACTCATGCTCTTTTCATGCATAAGAGTGGAGGACCAGTGAGCCTCTTGAAGACATGCATTTAATCTTAAAATATTTCCCTAAACAGAAAAGTTAATTATAAAGGAATGCTGCTTGTCAACCAGTAGATATCACCTTAGATTTGAAATGATGATCTGAGAAAAAAAAAATTGCAAAAAAAAAAGTTATTTTCCATTATTTCTCCATGGTCCTTTATATTCAAGAAAGCATAGGGCAGAATCAACCTAATTACAAGCAAAAATGAAATACCCACATGTCCTCATGAACATGGCAAAGTAAATAGGCCATTTAGAGGTGTGCAAACAAATTCTAGGTTCTAGGAAGGGAGAGGCAGAGAGGACATAAATCCATGCATCATCAAGGTTTGAAGCATCAGAGCAAAGCTTCATCTCCAGCTCTTGACAGACTTTAGCAGAGGAAGATAGTTCCTGGCTGATGAGGAGGGACAAGTTTGGAGGAAAGGAGAAAATGACAGGCAGTTTCTAAGGAATTTGCAACTCAAGGCATTCCTGATCCTGAAAATAATATTGACTATGACAGGGACCTTAGCAGTCTCATTTTTTCTGATGTACTATCTGAATTTTAAGAACCTAGAGCAGAAGAACAAGAAAATTTGGTTAGGACCTAGTTCTACATCTATTATCCAGGCAAAAGGGCACAGAATCAAACCTATTGCTACTGTTTACATCTGCCAAATGAACCATTTCAAATATTAAAATGGCATCAATACAGGTTTCTGGAGAAGTTCACTGACATTAATAGTGTTGCCAAAAATGTAACGTAAACTTCTGAACATTTGTCATATTTAGGAAGTTGTATTTTTCAGTTCATTTCCACAGAGCTAGAGAAGGAGAACATAAATTCCTGTGGTAATGGGGGAAGGAAATCAAAATTTAATGAATGCTTATCATGGGCTTCACATGTACTTTATATATTATCTCATTTGATAACTTTATGATAGATGTGAAATGTGCTAAAGATTCAAGAGATAGCATCGTGTGGTTTACAGACACATTAGGGTTTAATAATGAACATGCCATATCAAGTTACTTTAGTAGTTCAACTTTACTAATTGTTCAAAATAAAAGTCATTTTTAAAACAACCGACTCCAAGAGGAGTCTGCAAATACATTTACATAAACACATTGTACATTTACGTCTGTATATCTTTCTGGAGACCTATGCAACTTTAGTCATAAGTCTTGGAAAACAAAACAAAAAAGGGTTGATTGGAGTTTTTCTGTAACTGTCACAATGTGGCAAGTATGTGGGGAAGGTGAGGGCAAATTATACAGCCACAGATAATGTGGGTTTTTATTTGGGAAACTCACAAGCTGAAGGTTGGCAAAAGGCGATGCATATCTCCATTCTTTCTCATCCCACAGAGAAGCATGCCAGCACCTGCAGTGCTGGTGGACCCACAGTAGCTTGTATCGTGCTACTCTACTCATAGTGTAAGTGGAGAATGGCCCTATTATCGGCTATTGTACACTGGGTTTCCCTAAAAGAGCTTCAGGCAAAGAGTTATGTAGCATATTTGGGAGTGTGATTCCATGGGCTGCAAGAACAAGAAACAGGCACAGAGATACATGGAAGGAGGAAATGTGACGCAGGATGACTTACCTACCCACTTTGTCCCTGCTATGGCTGATAAGTTGTTCAATACTGTGGGATAGCCTGAGAATCCATAGGACCCACATCTCAGGATTGTCCATTCAAAGAAAACAGGGGGAAATAATTACCCTTTGACTTCCTTCTCCCAGTGGCCAAGAACTGTCCCAGTTTACAGTTCCTTTCACTCTGCTTCTCTTTGTGTCAGAGAAGCTCTAGAATAGAATCAAGAGATTTATATCCCAGGCCTGAGGCAAGGCCCTGTCAGTTTGCCTCTGTAGGAAACTGATCAAAGCCCTTGGCTGGAATAACTAGTGATGTTTTTGTAAGTTTATGGTGCATGTAAAATTCTCTCCAAGTGGAAGACTCAGAAAGCTAAACATTTTAGATTCAGCCACTAACAGGTTAAACAACAACTAGTACAGCTCAGCTCCTGGAGACCTAGGGAATTCATGAAAAGTTGTAACATCTACTGGGTGAAAAGAGCCACCTATGACATGGAAATTTGGATTTGAAGTGCAGCCTTTTTTGCTAGGTTGAATGTGGGACTTCAATACAGCTTGTCTACTGTTAGGTAATGAAGAAAGGGTACCCAGGATGCTTTTGGAATTCCTGGTTGACACTGTATGTTCAGGTCTGTAATTTATTCTAACAATATATATATTTTTAAACATAGATTAGGAAAAAAAAATTAGTTTACCTGATAATAGTTCCATTGGACCTAATTCTTACGTTTTATGTTCATGAATGCAAGGAAAGCTTGAATAAAAAGAAAATTCTCTATGTCTTGCTTTGCAGAGGGAGATACAGGTGTAGACTAAAGGCTGTTAGAGTCTTCCCATCCTTTTATATATTATGAGAAGATTGTGTTGATTGTATTTCCTATTTAAGGAGGTTTTTTTTTCTGATTAATAATTCCTTCAATGATTTCTAGATTCTCTGTGGACTACAACAATGTAATTGATTCACCATGATACGTTTTGATGGCTTGGGTTTAGTTTACTTTTTTTTTGTTACAGAACCATAACTTCCTATTCCATTTTTGTACTTTCTATTACTCCGCTTACAGTACTTTTTGGTATTTCCTTGTGCTATAAAGTCAGTCTATCTTTGTTCTGTCAATATCTTTGTATCCCCCACTTCTATGGATAAGCTAACTTAATTAATTTAGTCATTTCCAAATCCCATTTCTGTTAATCAACATATATATAAGGTGATGGAGCCCAAACATTTTACTTAATAAAGAGAGGGTCACATCTGTCAAATGTCACTAATTGGATTTAAAATTCTTTCAATAGATAATTGCTGAATCAGAATATACATAAAATGCTATTTTTTGTTCTGTGAAATACTGAAAAATGTAAAAGACCTGGGGCCCCTAAAGTATGCAAACTAATATTGCTAATCCCATTTTGTCAAGTAAATTTGGTGTGGGAAATAACCAGTGGGAAAGGAAGTCACAGGGAGGGAAATAAGTAGTAACACTCTAAACAGATGTTCAAACAGCAGGAAAATGCTTTTCAGACCTGGGATCCAAATTGTTAAAAGAAAGTGTATAGTGGCTTACATTTTGAAAAGAACCCCAGATGGGAAAAGATTATGCTTTGTGGCAAAGACACTACAGGGAGACCTAAATGAAATCATGACTACTTTCCTTGTGGAACTGCAGAGAAGAATTTGGGGTTAGGAAGCCCATTAGCAGATGACATGCCCAGGGGCAGTACTTAGCCATGCCCAGACACTTGTGGTGGGCTGTGTTTATGTGGCTAGCTTATAAAGCTCTACATGTTTAACTTGTTGCCTTTTTGTTTAGCACCTTTTGTGTAAAAAATTATTTATGCTGCAGTCTTGTTGTTTTCTGAAGTTTCAGAAAACCAGCTATTTATTAGGCGATAGGAATTGTATAAAACATAAAATTAACAGGCAAGAATTGTTTTTAGGATTTCTTCGCTTTTAATTAAATCTAGTATCGATGTTACATAACTCACAAGAATAAAATTAATTTTGCTAGTAAAATGTATTTTCAAATGCTTTCAATCTCCTTGGGGATTAAAGTCCAGTATGACTTTAAGTCATATCATCTCAAATGCTGGAAAGGGCCAAATATGTGGAAAGTTTGAGAGTGTTCTGAACCAGCAAAGGAGCAGAAAAAAAACATTCATCTACTCTGTAAGAAGAGAACTATTAGAGTGCCTTTCAGAAAACAGTCCTTTGTAGTTATACAGAAATAAAATTCCAGGTCACTAGACAAGTTGTGTTCCAAAAGACATTTTGCAAGAATCAAATCACATGTGAGCTGGCTCAAAAATCAGGAGGTTGCTGTTCTAGGTAAAGAATGTGGCAAAAATAAGGTCTAGATGAAAGGAAATTGAGAGTCAGCAGTTCAAACTCTCAGAAGAAAAAGTCCAGAGAACAGGCCAAGAAATGCTTTCTATGTTGAACCATGGAGATAAAATGATAATTTGTCCAACTGCTTACTGGGTGGGGGTTGGAGGGGGAAGAAATTCTCTGGCCAAGGTCATGAAAACTATGAGGACTATTACCAGGCAAAGTGACATTAAGGGGTGATCCATTACTTTGCATGTTTTTCTTGACTCGCTCCATTTAAACCAACACCATTCTTTGTGTTTTATTTTATTTATAGTGGCTAACTCTCTGAAGATTTGGGGGGGATTTACTTCTTGACTTGTTGAACATTTGTTTCCTCTTCTTTGATAAGTTTTGTGCTGGTCACCACTTGTCTCCAGCCTGGGAACAGTACCTGATACATTGTAGTACTCCACAAATGTTAAATAGATGAACAAAAAGTCAAATAGAAATTTTTCAGTAACAATCTTGCTATACCATAACTGTTGCATAGTGTACACAAACGAATGGTAATGTGAGATGCTGATGTTAATTAAAGCTCAGATGTTTTCAGCAGATCTAGAGTTTGGAACAGAAGTACTCTGATGAAGCACCCATTTGTGTTTGTGCAACGTGAATTTCAATCCATCTTGTTTACATAAGAAGGGTGCGGTATTAAATATAATTTTGTTACTTTGAAAAAAAATAGTCTTGATATATTGACGTATTAGAACTTTGGGTTTTTATCTCCTTTCTCCCACAAGAGAATTCAGTTAGGGTTAAGTTTAAGGTTAGAGAAAGGTTGTCTTGCAATGTTTGACAGACAAGTGTTTGTAATCCATGTCCGATTTTTCAGAAACAATAGTTTAAATTCTCCATTTCTTCCTCAGTGCAGTTACTGTGGAATTGATATGGTATATTCGCAAATATACAACTTTTCTGTAAAAGCTTGGATATTTCTCTATTATTCATTTTAAAAATGTGTTCAACTTTAAGGGGTTATTTAGATCTTAAAAGTATGTTTGCACCCAAGCTCATTTGCATCATCAATCCATTGATCTCCTTCAAACAACTTACTTTCTCTCCCTCTCATCTTTTATCTCCTTGAATTAGAACTGATGCTTTATATCTAATCTGTTATAGACAAGATATAAATTGCATGCGGGCAAGGACATTTTCTGTTTCATTCCCTGCCTAGCCTTCAGTGACATGGTGAATGCACAATAACAAAATTCAGATAAATGAAGGAGAAGCTAGTGGGTTGTTTCAAGCAGTACTTCCCCCAGTATCTGTATTTTGGTGGGTTTCAGAGTCTGGTTCTTGACTGCATGTTTGGAAGTCAGTTTTTATTAGGTTTTTGGGAGGGTTAAGATCATAAGATTTTTAAAAATTTAATTTTAATTATGATTATATATCTCCAAAAGTAAACTATTGTTAAAAGTCTTATAGTAATGTCTCTTTCCTCCCTCCACCCCATCACTAGCCCCTTCACCACAGAGATCTGCCTTTGGGAGGGTCTCATCTCTCTTAGCCCTTCTGGTACTTAATTATTTTATTTCTAACACTATATAGTATTTCTTTATTTAGATTATTAACTTTAAACATTATCCAACTTTATCACAGTTTGATGATAAATCCATAGTCAGTGTTATCATTTTCATGACTAATGTAAATATTATTCATTGCTGAGCCAAGTAGCATGCTGTATTTTTATTGCATTCTTATAGAATTTTTTCCTGGAATTAATAACTGCAACTTTTTTTTTCTAATCCTTTAGTTTGCCTCGAAATTATGGCCATGTCATCATACACCTTCCAGTAGCTATGTAAAATATCGCCTCATTCCAATTCCTAGTCAAGTCTCTCTGTTAATGTATTGGTTTCTCTTTATCTTTATTTCCTTTAGAACATCCCTCCTGTGGTCTTCTGTCCAATCTGGAATGTCTTTTCTCTGTGTAGAGGCTTCCACTCAGATGCTGTTTGGACACTCTATAATCTTTTGGGAATTCCTTTTGCCTTTCTCCTTTTTGGATCTCTCCATTTTGAACTTGTTTCCTAATCTGAAGTCTTTTTATCTTCTTGGTTTATCCCCTGTTATGGATGATTAGCTTCCAGAGAAACAGAGTACAAAAGGTAATTTTTTTTGAGACATAACATTTTAGAAAAATATCCTTATTTTATTTTTAT
The DNA here is from genome assembly GCA_028627145.1 of Eidolon dupreanum. Classification (NCBI taxonomy): domain Eukaryota; kingdom Metazoa; phylum Chordata; class Mammalia; order Chiroptera; family Pteropodidae; genus Eidolon; species Eidolon dupreanum. Next base: position 75,157,709 of record CM053507.1, on the reverse strand, counting down.
ATATAGTTGATTATGTTTTATGTAGACTACTAGAATGGATATTATACACATGAAGAATTTGAAATGCTACTCTCCTCTGGCTTTCTATGTTGCTTTTAGAAAGCGAAAGCAATTTTTATTTCTAATCCTTTGTGTGTACCCCCTTTCTTACTCTGGAGAGTCTCTTTTTTATTCTTTGTTGTTGTTGTTTAGTTTTTGTTTTGTTTTGTTTTGTTTTTTAATTTGTCGCTTTAGGTACATGGTGGTAGGTCTCTTCAATCTGGAGATTAACATCCTTCAGAGGTGAAAAATTTTTTAGTTTTCTTCATGGAACTCCTGTTAAATATTGGGCCTCTTTACTTAAATTCTTTTTCTTTTATCTTTTTTATCTTATTAGTTATCTGTTTATATTTTTGATCTTCCAACTCTTTTGGTGAATTTTTATTAAGTTGATTTTTTTTTATGCTCTAATAGCTATTTCTTATTCTATGAAGTTCTTTTTTATTCATTTTGTTTTGTTTAATGGGTTCAGCACCTCTCTTATCTCTCCAAGGATGTTAATTACACTATTTTTTTTTTTTTTGTGCTCCCTGAATTTGCTTTGATTCTTTCTTCATTTAATTTTAGAAACTTTTGGTTATTGGGTTTTGTTTCTAATTAAGATGAAGGCCCTAAAAAGTAAATAGGAAGTTCTGTGGATATGGGCTTCATTTCTGCACTGCTGAACTTCCTGTGTTTATCAAGACTGACCACCCAGCTTTTGTACTGTGAAACCTCCAAAAATCTATTCCTGCTGAGGTTTTCTGTAGGCAGTGCATTCTCATTTATACCTACCCACCTAGGGGAAATTAACACGACTAACAGCTCTCTGGAATTTGGTGGAGAAATAAGGCTCTGGGTCCACAACTCAGTAAGAGAACTTCAGCTTAATTCCATTTTCCCCTCAGTATGGTACCTTACTGTCTTATGTGCTTTGTACCTGCAGGTGTATAGATGTGGGTTAGTCATCTGAAGGCACTCTGAGTGAGCAGGGACCAGGGATATAGGGCTAATTGCTCCCTGTGTGGTTTTCCAAATACTCATCCTGAAATTTTCAAATTGATCCTTTGAATTCCATTTTTTGAGCCTTTCCAGGGTTGTTAGGTGCCAAAAGTCATCTGCAAGACTTTTTTTCCCTCCACTCTTCTGTTATTCCTTTATTTACTTCAATTTTCAAACACTGTGGATTGGGGTTACAGATGTCTACTAACTTTTTTAGAAAGGTATTCAATTTGTTTCTATTTGTTTTTGTTTTATTTTGTTTTGTTTTCCTGGATTTTAGAGGGTTAGATTTTGAAAGGAGAAGAGACAGAAATATCTTGATTTTACCAACTTTAAATCATAAATCTGGTGATCAGATTTTGATGAATAGATTCTCATTATTATAAAACTTGTCAAAATTTATTTTTAAACAGGATAACAATTTATTAATTAGTACTTTGCAAAATTATCATGAAGTAAATTAAAATATTTCTAGTAATTGCTGAAAGCAATCTTGTCCTACTAAGAAAGTTAACTTAAGAAACCAAATAAAAATCTAAACATTTTTGGTGTATACTGAGTCATAGTAAAGAAAATTAAGTTATCTTTTTGATTAATGTTATCACATTATCTTATACTAATGCTACATTCCCCACATAAGTAGGTGACTACCAAAATAAATAGGAAGCTTATAAGAGGCAGCTAGAAAATTCTCACCACTAAGTAGTTCTCGTGATACACAGGGATTTCCATTCTTCTTCCTGTGGACTACTGATATCTATTATTACAACAATATATTTTACAATTATTTGGGAGAGAAAGAAATAAACATTTGAGTGCCACATTACCGTGGCTCATGCATTTATTTATTTATTATTATTATTATTGTATTATTTTGTCAAATATTTGTTACGTCTTCAATTTATGTACTTGTATTGAGATATCAAGGAAGTACCTGGCTTTTGGATGAAATTTAAGGGATATTCATCCTTTACATGAATCATTTCCTAGGAAGAGTTTTATATGTGGCTAGTGACATTCATTTTACAATGATTTCTGTAGTATGTATGTATGTATGTATGTATGTATGTATATATGAATGCATGCATGTATGTATTTATTTATTTTAAGCCTACAGTACCTGGTCTTCCTAGGTGGTCTCCCATCCAAGTGCTGGCCCTGCTTAGCTTCCAAGATCAGATGAGATCAGGCATGTTCAGTGTTATAGTTTTTATTTTTATTGTTAATTTTTTTATGACTTTGTTTATAATTCTATGCATAAATCTTTTGTTTACTCATATTAAATATTATGTGCTCAACATTGCACAAAATTCCCATTGCTTATTTTCCCATCAAAAACAAGGAACACAAAATCTTTTTATCCGAAGGGGGTCTTTTAAAAGCAAGTCAGCGTCCAAAATTTAACATAAGCCCTTACTCAAGTTTGATGAAAAGTCCTCCCCCCAAAAAAGGAGAAGAAAAATTTTAAACTGTAATGTGAAAACACATACATACACACATACAACAACAAAAATATGCATTTCTAATCATGCACATTCTTATGCTTCCTAAACAGAACTGCAGCAACAGTGGAGTTTTTCTGAGGCTGGATGCTGCTTTAAATTTTGCACCTGCTCTTGAAGTAAGCCAGACTGGCAGGAAAAGAAGGTAGGACTGATTCCAAAGTGTTAGTCCTTAGCCAGTCACTAGAGTCACAACCCTCAGGGTGAGCTTGAACCACAAATGCATGCTAGATACTCATCCTTGCGTTAAAAAAAAGATTTTATGAAAATAGCAGCTGGTCCTGAGACCAGCAAGCATGAAGAGGAAGAATGACACATTATCCATTTCTAGAAACTTTATAAATACAGGACTTGTTTAATACAGACTGCTGAACTTGAATTCTCTTCTTATGAGTATGTTTGTAATTCTGAAAGCAGCCACCAAAGGCTGGAGAACAACTCACAGAGTCACTATAATAAACTGGTCTAAAAGTTACAGGAGTCCAAAGTGTGTAGTCAGGTGTTTCACTCCAATATTGTAATGAAGTGCTGAAGAGGTCAGGTTCACAGCTTTGAACACTATGGGGTGTGTGTGTATGTGTCCATGTGAGTGCACACACTCATGAGTGCACATGCACAACTCATGCACACGTACTTTGGAAATACTTGTGTGTGCATTCTGTAGAAGGTAATGCTTATTTAAAAGCATGGTACAACTTAAATCAATATATAAATGATTTTGTTTTAAAAATTATCCAATGTTTCTACATTTCCAGAAATGTCAATGACTATATTTAATAAAGTAATGTTGGACAGATATATTTTACTTTTTTTTTTAAGTATGATGTTAATTAGATTAAGACTGGTTAATCTCATGAGAAAAAAAATATTCAGCTCCCCTAAGTCCATCTCAAAATGTACAATAAATAATATAAACACAACCTATTTAATAAAGAGTGTTGGCCAATAACATCTTTTATTTCCATTATTTTCTTTCCTTCTCTCAGTTATTTTGTAGAATAAATTATGATGTGAAGGACATCTTCAAGAAATTATATTAAGGTAAGCCAAAAAAGAACTGTATGCTAAATTTATGTATGTTCCTGGAGACAGAGAGAAACTATTTTTTTCTCTGTCTCCTTTATGAGACATTTAAGCAAGTGGGTAACAGGTGCTGCATGCCTGGAACACACTGTACTCTGAATATTCTCGTAAGAAGCCGTTCACTCCAGGGAAAGCATTTCATTTCTAAGTCGTAGTGAACACCACCTGTGCTTCGTCAGTCACTGGCAGCATACAACCTTGGTGACGAAAATGATTTTTATTGGGCTATGTATGGGATCGTTTCTTTAAATATTCGGGGAGATGAATAATTGTTTTACAACTACTGACTTGGATAATAACTGTATGTCTTTTGGGACAAGATAGTTCACTTGTGCTCTGAATGGAAGGAATAATGCAAGACTAAGCAACGTGCTGAACCAACATATTGTCCTCATTTGGTAAACAATGTTTTTACTAATATTAAATATGAAATTTGTTTGTGACAAGATGGTGACAGTCAGGTAGGAAAATAAAGTAAAATTTGAGATGGAAGGAAATATCGGTTGGTAGGATTGAGGGGCAAATCTTTACATTTTTTGTATTAACCTCAGAATTAGCAGGAACATTTCATGAACTTGGTCTAATAAAGACAATTCATACAGCATTATGGATAACAAAAGAACCCCAGAGACAATATTTGGAAGCCATAAATTACTAATACATATGTACTTATGATGAATAAATTATTTTGCCATATGGTAAGCATAATATTGCTTTGAAGAGAATAATAAAACCTAGGTTCTAAAGGAGGCTTAACTCCATATATTTTAGGATATGTATTTTTTTCTTAGGTCATTTTCATTGCTTAGAGTTTTAAGCATCCTAATGGTTAGAAACAACGTGCTTGTCTGTAGAGAACGTCCTTCTAACTCCCCAGGCAGAACTGGACCGTGATTCAAACCAGAGCTTGATGAATGTAATAAACATGTCAAGGGGCTCTTCTGCTCCATCCTGGCCCCATACTACCTCAACCCCAATGTATATGAATTGCAGTTTTGAAACTAGATGCAGTTTTGAAAGCATAATGCTGCTGAATATTTAGAGATCAAATTATTTTGCAAGAATGATAACTATACTGAATTCCATCTGTAATTTAGTGCTCCAGGTTAAGGTATTCATGTCTATATGATAGCTTTTAATTATTCTGGATGACCACAGAATAGATTTTGAGCTGGAAATTATTGAGGAAAGCTGGATCGTATGTGGGAGTTTGTTCTAAAGACAAAAGGTCGATATATAATATCAGAGATTGTTCAGATCTGAAAATAGAACACTCTAGGCCTGACCCCAATATCTTCCAGTTTATATTTTAAAATGCATATTTCCAGTAGTCTAGAGGAAATTTCCACTCGAATGTTTTATTATATCTAACACTAAGTTCATTTCTTTTAACTTAGACCTTTTTCCTTGCTTATCTATTTAATTTCATCAGGGATATCACTAGTCTTCTAGTTTGAAGGACAAGAATTAGGAATATAGTTATCATCTTTGCTGTTTCTCACCATCATTCTCTGTATTTCACCTTTTATTAAGCCTTACATTTTTGTCTTTTCAAAGATTATCTTGCTTTACCCTTCTTTTTTGTATGGTTAGCATATTAGCGCTCCTGAGTTTTCAAAGTGCACCAGCTGTCCACCTCCGACCCCCAGGAAACATTTTCTGCCTTCCTTGGGTCTCTCTTCACTGTCATTATACTTTGTGAAGCCTTATTTTATCTCTGGAGCTTTCTTTCTAATTTCTTCTTGCCTAAAATGTCCTCTGGTTCCCAAGTCTGACAATTTTCTTTTGATATCAATTTCTTTCTAATGCAATCTAAATATTATGGTTTAATCACTAAAATGCATTTACACCAGCACCCTCAATTTCTTTCTTACTTTTTCCTTCTTTAGGGATTACTTGCCCCTAGCTACCACCATGGTAATATACAACCAAAGATGAATCTACCCTTTTTTACTCTTTTTTTTTTTTAAATTTATAACCATTTTTTTTCCTTTTTTTTCTTACTATTTGTCCTTGGTGATGAACATTAAAATTCTGCAATGGGGCTGAACATTACCATCATTACTTTATTCTCAACTAAGTGCCCCCTCAGTACTACTGGGAACTTATTTCTATTGTGTCTGATTATAGCTCTTTTATATTTCCTATTGTTGCTGTTCAAATGTTTTACATCTCTCTTCATAGTCTTTGTTTCACTTCCCTCCATCTCTCTAAACCCTAGTGGTTGACTCTGCCTGATTCTTTCAACAAAAGGGATACTGATGGGAACAGTTCATCTTTCTCCTTGACACCCTGGCCTCTAACCACAGAATTTATTCTTATCCATCTTCCTTCCTGTCTCAGAGCAAGAAAGCCTTTGGTCTTCTCTCTAAGTCAGGCTTCCTTATACTCTAGGATCTTGATCATTATTTAACCCTTCTTTAAAAAAAAAAAATTCTGCATTTCTTTTTTTGCCCTGACTTTCTCTTCTAGAGTGTATTAAATATGTCCAAGTCTCCCTCGCCCTCAAAAATATTTTGTCTTATTCCTATATCCCCTTCAAGCTACTCTGAATTCCTTTTGTCAATTTGTGGCTAATCTTCATGGAATGGGGGAGAGAGAGAGAAGACACTTACTGGCTCTAATTTAAATTTTTTTCCTTAATCCTTAAGTTATTACAATCTGTCTTTCTCTCTAATTATCCTACTAAGATTGTTCTCTCTTTAGACACGAATAACATTCTCATTGCTAAATCCTAATTTGTTCCCATGTTACTTAATTTTCCCATAAAATTTGATGTTCAGTGTTATTTTTCCCATGGATTCTAGGCTACCAATCTCTCTCTCTCTCTCTCTCTCTCTCTCTCTCTTTCTCTCTCTCTCTGTCTCTCTCTGTTCTATCTTTCCTCCTTCTATTCAGCCCACCCATTGTATTTTGGGGTTTGTTTCCTCAGTATGTAAGGAGTACTCTCCTTGATATTCATTTGTTTTCTTTCCAGAGTCCTTAAATGATCCCATCTTTATCAAGGGTTTTATCTTGTATTCTAAACTGTGTTTTCATATACAGCTAACTTCGTAGTCTGTATATCCAGGCCATTCTCCATTTCATTTCCTTCAGTCAATTATGACCTCTCTCTATATATCTATATATCTATATACCTATCTATATATCTATATAATGTTTTTTTTCTTATGCAGTTATCTCATTTAAATATCTCTGGAGTCTATAGAATAAACGTTCAGCTCTCTAGTGGGGTGTAAAGCCCATCAGCATCTGAACTTTCACTTTCTACTATTCATAGCTGCATGTACTGTTCTCCAGCCACACTGGAATTCTTACTATAATCTTAGTTTCTGGTATATTTGTATACAATTGATATCTCCCCTCCACCCTAGCACAAACTCTAAAAAATGAATTTCATGGCCATGGATAAGATTATATAATCCAGGTCTTTAAAAGTACTGATTTTAAGGTTATCCAGTCTATTTTGAGATTATCTTGGTGCCCTGGGGTAAGGCTTCACCCAGAGAGAATGAGCTTTTTTTTTTCCTAGGGGATGGGGAAGTAATCTTTATCAAATATCCTGGAAACTTCTTCAATGTGAAGTAAGCAATAAGGTGTGTCTTTGAACGAAAGTTTGGAGAACAGTTTTACTTTCTCAGGTCCAGAGACTTTCAGGAATAGGATTGACCTGGAGTCCGAGGTGGATCTCCACAGTACAAATTTTGATGTGAGAGGAATGATGTGCCATTGGTTTATTGAGAGGAAATTGAAAAGGCACAGGAAAAGCACAATATGTGACAGGGGAAAAGACAACCAAGGACATGATTTCAGATGAAGTCCCAGCCTTGGTTTGATCCTGTGGGGCTCTCTAGAGTGTCACCTGCACCTCAGACATTGCCCTGCATTCAGGGAAGGGGCCGAGAATTTTCTCGACTTGCAGCATCAGTTATTTGTTGGCTGCCTTCTGGGTGAAGTGGGTAGAAATGAGGATTTGTAAACTCCAAATACTTCCAGCACCATTTCAGTAGCAAAGAATAAACAATCCTCTGAGAAAGCAGGAGTGAGTGGTTAGAGAGATCTGGGAATGCACAAACAGAACTGGCAACAAAGACACGAAGGAACATCAATAATCTCCAATATACTTGGTTGTGGAGCAGCGGTTTAGGAGCTAACAATCACAGAGCTTACCCTTTCCACTGCCAGCAACGGTAGTAGCAAGAACGTAAGCAGAACAGAGAAGTGACAGCTTCTGGAACAATCCTCTGGCCACATGCAGCAATGCCTAGTCCTACTAGCAAGTGGGGAGATAGGTGTACCAGGATCTGGACCCCTAGGATCCAGATAGAGAAAGCTCCAGTAGTCACTGACAGCCCAGTGTGCCCAACAGAATAGAGACTTTCTGAGGATTGTTAGTTAGCAGCAAAGGGACCAAATGATCAGGCACAAGAAGAATGTCCAAGCAGAGTAGTTTCAAATGCTTGCAGAAAAATATATGGGAAACTCATAACAGTGGTGGGAGAGATTTTGAAAGAGACAAGTCAGTAAAATCTCTGAAGCCAGTTAAAGTTTGGGCTACGTTTCTTTAAAGTAAGGGTCCCCAACCCCTGAATTGTGAACCAGTACTGGTCCATAGCCTATTAGGAACCGTGCCACACAGCAGGAGGTGAGCAACAGGAGCAAGCAAAGCTTCATCTGTATTTGCAGCCGCTCCCAGGACTAGCATCACCTCCTCAGCTCCACTTCAAATCATCAGGCATTAGATTCTTATAGGAGCACTGGTTCCTGGTGCCAAATAGGTTGGAGACCGCTGCTTTAAAGTACTGCTGAGAAACTATAATCATTGAACTATAAACCCCCAAAAGCTGCATGTAGTTAATTCACCAATGAGTAAGAAGATGAAGGAACAATAGCTCATCTCTTCTCTGGTTTCAAGACCCAAGAACAATGTTCCACCTTGGATGAAGTCTTTCCTAGCCTTCCCGAGACTCAGTTTCTCCCTCCTTTGTGCTTAAAGATCACTCAGCTACTTTTATTACAGAACTTGTTGCATTGTATTGTGGTGATCTGATTCAGTATCTGACCCAATAAACTCCTACCGGAAAGGAACTCATCTCTGCTCCTCAGTATTTAGCATAATATGTGGCAAATATTACAGTCTTAACAAATGTTAGTTGAGTAAATAAAGTACCTAAAACCATGGTTTTCATCCTTTTGGGGGGCAAAACATCTTTAAGAGCCTGATGCAAGTTATAAAATTTCTTCCCAGAAAAATGCACAAACACAGAATTTTGTATATACTAACATAGGAGAAGTTCTCAAAGTAGCCAAAAAAATAAATTAACATTGTTACTAGGATAAAGCATGTCCTTCAAACTCAAGACTAATAGTAGAGATTCTCCAAAATTTTTGAAACCTTAATATGTTCTAACTCTTACAGTAAACTAATGAGAAACTTAAAATCAACCCAAGCATTAAGAATTTAGCTCTCTCCCAAATTACATGCACCAGCTACTTTGGAGGAAGTTCATAGGAATTGCAATTAGTGTGAAGCAAAGCACTGATGGGAACCAAGCAAGAGAACAGAAAAGAAGGAAATGAAGAGACCTTTTAATTGAAAAAGAAAACAGGCAGAGTAGGCAGGTCTGGCCTTGAAAATGAATGGTAGGGAGAGGCACTATTTTCCCTCAGATCCTTGTCCCACTCTAGACCATCTCATTTGACTACTGAATGAATCAGTCATGTCTAAGGTATCTTAACCAGATGTAGGCAAAAGCTTCTCCTTTGTAGATTCCTTCCCGAGACCCCCTGAGAGACTAACATTCCCTTTTTATTCTTCTAGGCTTAAAATGTTTTTACTTTCCAGATGTCTACATAGCCAATAATATTAACATCATTTATGTACGTAAAGGAAATAACTTCCAATGTTCACGTTCAATGTGTTAATATTGCCAATTTAGAGATTTTTGAGTCATTTAGTTCTCTGTTGTGTTTCCATTTTTGATGAAAGTGTAATGAAATATTTTCCATATATTAAGTCCCAGTGAGTAATTATTAATTAGTTGATTGAGAACAGATTTAATGAAAGCAGTATTGATTTATATACTTTATTTCTCATTTTGAGGTATTTTAAATCTTATTCTCTTTTACTTTCTGAACAAATCACCCTGCAATTTAAGATGGACTCTCAGCTGAATACATGAAAGAGATTAGGCAACGTTCAGATAGAATCAAATTTCGGTAAACAATTATTTAAAGATAAATTGAAAATATAATCTAAATAAATGCACTTCTCATGTGTACAAAAACTTACTCTTTCTGTTTGTCATGGCCATAAAATTTCTAAATGTCTGGAAAGAGCTGGAAGCAAAAAATTTAGATTTAAAATAATATATGTTTGAAAGTTTCTTTAAACTTATCCACAGATGAATTGTTTGTTTTTTACTATCATTGTTGCTCGGTTGTTGTTAATGTATGTGCTCTTTTTATATATAATTGAGGTATATCAAAATTTTAAGTTTCTGATTATTTATGGTAAAGTAACATATTTTCTTGATTCAAAGACAAATGTTTTTTTTTTATATATATATATATATTTGGATGTACCTTACAATCTGTATGAACATATAATGTAAAATTGTCTTTAAACTAATGGTGTGTTGTTCAAATCATGGACTATTAGAATGAGGAGATATAAAATAAGGTTTGGTTTAGTCTTCTAAAGACATTTCTTAGAGATGGGTACTTCTAATAAATTTTCTACAGCTCCCAAGTTCTCTATTTACTTTTCTTTTTTTCTTCTTCCATCTGAACCGTTCATTCAGGGAAATAGTAGGGAAGGCATTTTGATAATGGGGTATAAATTAGACATATTTCTTTTTAATCCTGTAATAGATATCTATGTATTATTAGTGAATCAGTGACAGGAGATGTCTATCTCCCACTGATTTAAAAATCAGCTTTAGAAAACCACCTTCTAACCTGGCAATATTGCCACATGGAGTCAGACTGAAGCATTCAAATAAAACTTTTGAACAATATCAAGACCAGAGAGCTTCCTTTTAGCACCTGGCTGTACTTTTTCACCAAATATAAATTTATTTGTGTTAAAATTGACCAAAGGGTTTGTCTCATTAAACTGTATTCAACTGAAAGTATTTTTATCAGTGATGAAAAATAAAATGTTATGTCAAAGTTGCTTAAAAGGTGATGGGGGGAATGAAAGTCATTTCATGAAACAATGTGAAAAATGAAAAAGCTCTCTTTGATCATAGTTCATAATTGAAGGTTATTTCCATTTCCTAGGTAGTTATTTTGGCAATTAAATCTACTCAAAAGTTTCATCTCTAAAAAAATTAATTGTATGTTGAAAAAGTGAATTGGGATAATGTACTCTGTGAAGGTTAAAAGAGGTTATTCCAAATGTTATTTCAGTAACATTAGATTTATTATCATATGCAGAAAAGTTTAAGATATTAGAAAAATATAAGATGCTAAAATTTTTCTCTGTATAAAAAAATATTTAGTTTTATTAGTAAGAATTGTTATGAGTACATATATTCATTACCCTAAACCACTCATTTAAATTAATTTTTGTAAGGGTGATATCAGTCTATGCTGCTATGTACTCATGTTGCTTATAAATCTCCCTTAATTTAATGGCTAGATTATAAATTCCTGATGGTACTGATCATATTTCATATTTCTAAACAGATTTATCTAAGTATAAGTGACATACAATAAACTCATTGATACTCTGTTCATTTTTTCCAGTCTTTTTTCTCTCTGTTTTGTTTTGAATAGTTTCTATTGCTATGTCTTTCTTCTGTAGCATCTAATCTGCAGTAAATCCCAGCCATTGTAGTTTTCATCTCATACATTGTTTTCTAGAGAACATCTCTAGACATTTAATATCTTTTTGGTTCTTTTAATATCCTTTATGTTTTTATTTAACATTTTAAAGAGATGAAATACACAGTAGTCCTCCCTTATCTGTGGGGTGCTTTCCAAGACCCCCAGTGGGGTGCCTGAAAACTTAGATAGTATCAAACTTTATATATATTATGAATTTTCCAACACATACATGCCTATGATAAAGTTTATAAGTTAGGCACAGTAAGAGATTAACAACAATCTTTAATAATAAAATAAAACAATTATAACAATATATCATAATAGAAGTTTTGTGAATGTAGTCTTTCTCTCTCTGATATCTGATAACTGAGATGTCTACTAAGTGACTAATGAGCAGGTATCGTATACAACATGAATATTCTGGACAAAAGGATGATTCGCATTCCAGGTGGGACAGGGCAGGACAGAGTAGGATGGCACAAGATTTCATTATGCTACTCAGAACTGTGAGCAATTTAAAACTTGTGAATTGTTTATTTCTGAAATTTTCCTTTTAATATTTTTGGACCACAGTTGACCATGGGTAACTAAAACCAAGAAATGTAAAAGCACAGATAATAAGTGTATTTTCCTGCTTCTTTAGATGCTGATCATCTTTGATTGGCTGCTAGACATTGTAGATTTTACCTTATGTGATGCTGACTATATTTGTATTCCTATAATTTTTCTTGAGAAAAGTTTGACTTTTTCAGGTCTTGCTTTTAAGAATTATTAGGTGGGACCAGAATAATGTTTAGTAGGACTACTACTACTGTGGAAAGATTCTTCTGAGTTTTATACCCAATGCCCACAAATTATGAGGTTTTCCAGTATGGTTGATGGAAACACATGTCATCCCAGGTTCTGTGTGAGCATCAGGCAGCATTCTAATCTTTTCAGATGATTCTCTTCCTAGCATCAGGTAGCTTCCTTACATTCCTGTGCTGACCAATACTGTGATGAATTCTACTTTAGAAGAAGTAGAAGAAGCCTCTGCAGATTTCTGGATTTTTTTTACCTTGTGCATCTCTCTCCTTTCCAGAATTCTTCCTCATTATCTCTGGCTGTCTCAGTCTCCCTAGATTCTCAGCTGTAATCAATTCATCTCAGGGAATCTTCCAGTCTCCTTCTGGACCCCTGTTTCCTCTGCTGCAGTCTGGAAACTGTCAAAGTATAAGCTGAAGGCAATCATGGGGCACACTTCTCTAGAATCACTTCCTTTGTTGCTGGTCTTCAGGGCCTTGAAAGCCATTGTCTTCAATATTTTGTCTGGAGAGTGAATTCAGTCTTTATTACTCCATCATAGCCAGAGATGGAAATCTACACATCCATATAATATATAATGTATATATATCTATACATGAGTAATGTTTTATTTTAATCTAGATAAATCTCAAATATCTGAAACTTTTGGCTTTATTATTATTACAGGCTTTCCAATACTGTAAGAAATATTCATGCATCATCTGGTCTTGATATTGTTCAAAAGTTTCGTTTGAATGTTTCGATATGACTCCAAATGGCAACATTGCAAAGTATGAAGGTGTTTTACTATATTTTACATATGTGTATATACATATGTATATAATCACCACTCCCTTTCTGTGCCAAGGCCCTATCTTAGTGTGGTCTGTGAGTAGATAGAAATTGATGTATTATTTTGATCAGAAGAATTTTAGTAATTTTGAATTTTTTTGGTTTCTTTCCTGTCCTCTCAATCATCTTTTTGCTCAATTTTTTACTCAAAGATACTGAATCCCTTTTATAATAACAGCAAAATAATTAATTAAATCTTGGCCATTTTAAGTCATGGTTTCATGGGTCATCAACAGACTTTTTCTAAGAAAGTGAAAATAAATTATTGAAAATAAATTTGAAAAATGAGCTCTTTATGCAAATAATTTTCTTGTGCCACATACGAAAGATATCTTTAATAAGGTCCTTGTTCTTGAGAATCACTGTTAAAGGATACAGAAATTCTTTCTCAAGAGTGGTTAAGTGTGGGTTCTAGGGTTTTACAATAAAAGCAGGACTATTCATGCATAATAGAATCAGACTTTTTATTTTTTTAAGCATGCCTTCCTTTGCTATTCTGGACAGGTGTTTCCATAGTGCAACTTAAACTACAGAAATGGCTCATAATTGTCAACATCTAATTTAACATTCTGAAGCTAATCATAAAACAACCTCCCCTTTCACAGGAGAGACAAAGTCTCAGCTGGGCTTTAAATCCTGATTATATGACAAGGTTTCAATTGAAATTTTAGCTATCAGCCAAGTGACCTTCAGTGACCACAAGCTGGTAGCTTGGTAACTAATCTAAATAGATCTCTAGGCAAAAACCCCACTCCAGTGTTGGTTGCCAGACTCTTGCATTATTCACCTCATGAAAAAAACAACAGAATATGAAAAGCAAACGATTGTAGCAACCTTCAACCCTCAATTCTTGAAAGGCCAATGGCAAGCTGTGAAAATATTCCCATAACCCTACTTCCTGTGTAGGAGCTTAGGACACTGATAAAATGTTTATATTGTCAGACCACAGAGAGCAGTAAGTAATGCCTTCTTCTTTTAAGAAAGTGTTATTTCAAAGAAATATTGCACACATGAATATAAAAGAAATTCTATATTCGTAGCTTCTTACAGATCATAATAAAGTCATGCTTAAGATTCCTTTTACTTCCCATAATCCTTTTCATCAAATTTCAGTTTGAACGAAGCTTAACTATTAATCACTTTGTGTAAACTTTTCTTTTTCTTCATAACAAAATTCTTTCATAACACAATTTTAGTTTTATAAGACTTGTTTTCCAATTTCATTATAAAAAAATCCTGACATATTAGTATATGATGCTGCTGGACAAGAAATATCTCATTCTTATTTTTAAATAAGATTGGTAAACACATTGGCTCTTAATTGCTAAACCATAAATTTCTTGAGGGTGATTATTTTTTAAACCAAGTTTGTATTCTTTGCAGTGACCAGTGTGCTGCCTTGTATAAAGCTAGCACTATTAAATGTTCGTTAAATGAATGATGTACTTTACTAATGTAATGATGAGTGAATTGATTTTCTTTATGGCTTTGGTGGTTATGCTCCTGAGTTTTTTACCCCTGATTTACAACTTTATGTCCATAAAATTTTGCCAAAGGCATATGATTAAATTATACTTAATTATATATTTAACAAGATATCTGTCCTATATCAAAATCAATATAGCATTTTATAAAACAGAACAGAAAATGCCTTTAAAAAATTTATATCAAGTAAAGAGAGATACTTGTAAGTTTTATCTGGGTGTACACAAACTTTTCTAATACAAATTTTAGCTGACTTATGTAAAAAGAACTATACAATAATAGTTTTAGAATAAATTAGAAGAAAAAGGTTAAGAAAAAAGGAAGAAGTGAACATGCCAACAATCAAGGCCAATCCAATGGGTATGACTGTACCTAAAAACTGACTGTATGATTTTGGCAACCAAGACAAAAAAAAGGGCAGGGAACACAATGGGTTACATACTCATTAAGAGAAAAGAATAAAATTTACTACTTTCTCAAGGAGGGCACATTCCCTGCCCCCTCCCCCCCGGTACTAAACTCAGAGCAAGTTCTCATGTGGGTCTTAGGTAGAGAACATTGAGTAATTTAATGGGCAATGTCCTTATACCAATTTCACAGCAAATGCAGAAATGGGCCTCATGTGGCTCTTTCTTACAAAGAACTTCAATAACAGTTGAAGGCATAATATTAAAACACCAGGGAGGAAGACAGTCCTGGGAGGAACCCAGAAAATGAGATGTCAGTGTGTGCTCAATCCTGATCCAAAGGTAGAACTTAGAATGTGGGGAAGAGAGTAAATTTCTGAAACCAGTTCTTGGTTGATATTTGTTAAGAGCTGGATAGCAGTAAATCCTTCAAGGTAACCCTCATGTGGGAGCTTTGGTTGAAGTTTTTATAGTTAAGAATAAACTCATAAGATTTAGAGCAGGTGAATGACCAATCTATAATTAAAAATTTCAAAACCTTAACCAGTATTGTAGTCTGAATCCTCATTCCACAAGATGATGGAATGCAAAGGTGCTATCTAATATGGCTGATCTTCTCAATCTTTCCCATCAAGTTACTTCTAAATGGCAGGATCAAGTTAAACTGTTACCATTGGGATTTGGATACATTTCCAAAGATTTGTGTCGTAAGTCAACAATCTCTTTAAAATCTCAACTGAAGATTTCAAAATACATATGCATTATTATTCCATAAAATACTCATACTTGTTTTAATATGAAATTAATGACATCAAATGCTGACAAGGATATGGAGCAACAGGACTCTCATTGCTAGTGGAATTCAGAATGGTACAGCCACTTTGGAAGGTAGTTTGGAATTTGCTTAGAAAACTAAACATACTCTTATATAAGATCCAGCCATCACACTTCTTGATATTTTACCCCAAAGGAGCTGAAAACTTACTCCACGTGAAAACTTGCACATAGATATTTACAGGAGCTTTACTCACAATTGCCAAAACTTGGAAGCAACCAAGATGTTCTTCAGTAGGTGAATGAATAAATGAACTGTGGTGCATCCAGACAATGGAATATTATTCAACACAAAATGGAAATGAGCTGTTGAATAATGAAAAGACATAAAGGAACCTGAAATGCATATTACTAAGTGAAAGGAGCCAATATGAAAAGGCTAAATACCTTATGATTCCAACTATATGTTATTCTGGAAAAGATAAAATTATGGAGACATTAATAAGATAAGCAGTCACCAAGGGTTAGGGGAAAGAAAGAATGAACAGGCAGAGTACAGAGGATTTTTAAGGCAGTAAAACTACTTCTTAGAATACTATAATGGTGGTTACATGTCATTTTACATATATCCAAACTCAGAAGGGACAAGGCTGAGAGTGAACCCTAATACAAACTGGACTTTGAGTGATAATGATGTGTTTCAATGTAGATTCATCAGTTGTAACAAATGTACCACTCTGGTGGTGGATGTTGAGAATGGAGGAGGCTGTGCATGTCTGGGGGAAGGGGATATATGGCAAATCTCTCTACCATTTGCTGAAATTTGCTGTGAACCTAAAACCGCTCTAAACAAGAAAGCCCATTAAAAATGTTTTAAATAAAATCTGAGAAGAATGAACCTTGTTTATAGACAAGCTCCAAGTGCTGCCTGGACCCCCTCCATCAAAGGTAAGTCTAATCCATTTGACACAGACAGGGTGGTTGCAACCTCCTATCCACTACAGTCCTAAATGAACCCAATTAACATTGTTGTGGAAACCTAAATTTTGAGTAACATCCTCCTAGAGCATTTGCTGGAAATAGCAGTAAAGAATAACTTAAACAGTTGACTTGCTGTGGGAACTTATATAATTCCCACGGCTTGAATGTTCATTCAAGAAAATAGCTTTATTTTTTTTCAGACAAAATACAGAGTCCCTCTTCCTAATAATAGGCAAATTATTCAGACTTTGGTCTTTTGGGATCAAAATAATATAAAACTCATGCTGCAAATTTTGTCATTCAAAACTAATAAAAAAGCAACTAACACATATATAGGTCCTGGTATGTGTAAGTTTTGTACATATTTACTCATTTAATCCTGAAGGTCAGCTGTGAGGTAAATACTATCATATCCATTCTACAAAGGCAGAATGTGAAGCTGAGAGAGATAAATAATCTGCCAATGTTCACACAGCTACTAGTGGGTGAGCAGGGACATGAACCAGTCAGCTTGACTTCAGTGTCTTTTAATGACTGTGCTAAGGTGACTTGAGATTATGCTTTTTAAAATCTTTTAGTTCTATAAACTTGAGTTATTTCAAGTCTACCTGTGACCTAGAACTGTCAATAGAAGTATATCTGAGTCAAAGCACTCCCAGGTACAGACGATAGAGAAGCAGCTCCTCTCATTCTCTCTCAGCATCTGCTTTGCTCTCTCCATTTCAATGGCTTTCTCTGGAGTGGAGTCCATGGATTTCTTCTCTACAACTTTGCCTCAGGCGTATTCCCTCATGCCCTCTGAAACATGTCCCATGTCTCCATTAGACCATTTCTACTTTAACTCCTACTTTTAACTGGCTCAGTCATTTAGTGTTTTTCAGTGCACATTCTAAGAGGAAATCTTAGACTTGCTCTTTTTTCACTTCAGCTCATACTGTAATTTCTAGCTAACCTTGTATTTAATGCCCTGATGTGGTCTGGTTGGCAGTGGCTGGGAGAACTAGTGTATGGAGGACAGAACTATTGAAGGAGCAGTGATACAGGTGAGCTGTTTCCCTTATAGAAGGTATGTGCGCATGACAGGTTTTCTTAAACTTGGCCTGTACATGACAAAGTCAAAATAGGTATTGTATTGTTCCTTTGCATTTCCTAGAAGAACTTAGCTCGTTCAATAACCACTTATCCTCTCTTTATCAAATATATCTTGGCAACTCACTATTAATTTATTTGTGTTATGAAGAGAGATGACCGGTTTTAATGGGTATCTGTGGCTTGTTCAGGCCCCCAACATTCTTAATCGGCATGAAAATGACCTCTTCCTTGCAGTGAATGAAACTTGAAAACATTTTTAAATATCTGAATGTCTATATGAGTTTTCATGCTGGCTTATTCCTTGTATACTCAATTTCTACTTTCCAAACAAATAAGCAAGCAAGCAAACAAACAAAATTAAACTCTTTATTGTGTGAACTTTTCCCACTTTCCAGGCTACAGTTTTTCATTCTCCTCTCTGGATATATTCTGACTTCATGAGGACTATCTCTACACAATTATCTTAGGTCTTTGTTTATGTTCTGTGTCACACCGTCACCACTACCGAGTTCCCTTCCACGTCTGCTATTTTCACTACTGGTTTCAAAATCCAGTATCTTGCTGTGATTTTGCTGTTTATGAGTTTTACATCTACTTAAGTATGTGCTAATTTCATATTGAAATGGATTTTGTTTTTAGATAGGTAAATCAGTCACAAGAATGAGATAAGTGGTTTTGTCTAATAGTTACTAGAAAAATCTTTTGTGCTTTGAAGCAATGGCTTCTTTATAATCACTTTGCTCTTGTTTGTGCTGATAGAATTTTAGTTTCAAGCAATGAAAAAATTAGATTAAGGTGTTCATCTGAAACTCTTTTCAGAAGATGATACGCAATTATTCTTTACCAAAACCTCATATTAAGAGGATTACCTTTTATTAAAAAATCTTGTTGATCAAAGTCCTGGAAGCTATGAACTTGAGAGGCAAATGCTGCATCTTTTTTTTTTTTTTTTTAGGTGAGGCAACCCTTGGTTGACCTCACAGATTGCAAGGACTTGTCAGTTTACAACCCCTTATTTTTTATTTTTTACGCCTACAGCATCTGGTGGTCTTCCTAGGTGGTCTCCCATCCAAGTACTAACCCGGCTCAACCCTGCTTAGCTTCCGAAATCAGACGGGATCAGGCTTGTTCAGTATAGCATAGCTGTGGACAAATGCTGTATCTTTAATGAAAAGAACAACATGTAAAATGATGTCATATTTCCAGCAAGAACAATATTTATCTCACTAATATATTAGGTATAAAATACTATATAGAAATATTATATTACTTTAGAAAAAGTTACTTTCTTTGCAAAACTTCTTTAAAGTGTTCTTTGTGTTGTCATTTGAAATAATTTTTTATTATATTAAACACTTTATGCAATTTTATCATATTAAACAAGTTATGCAATTTAGAAACAGCAAACTGTAAGAACGATAACCAGAGTGATGTCGTGTGATATTCACTTGATTAACTGATCACCTTGTACTGCTGCCTTGTTGGGACATTTATAAACTCAAGATTTCAACAGTCATAGTGTTTTATAATGAATCCTTGACATGCATTTACAAATATATATTACATATGTATTTATAACTAATTACTTATATAAGTACATATAATTATATATAACCTATTATATCACAACTAAAATGTACATAGTCTCTCTTTTTCATGGTGCTAAACATTTTTTATTGTTTAATTTGCATGTTTTATTTTAATACATACTAGCTTATATGACCTAATCATTGTTTGCCAAAACATTATAACTTCAAGGGCATTACCGGTATTTTATGCAGTCAAGGAAATATTGTATTTAAAATTAAAACCATTTTGGAAATTCTGACATGTATAATACATTTTAACAGTGAATCAAAACTTAAGACTTTAAAAAATACATTACTTTTGAAATGGGGTGCTATAAGTGAAATCACACACATCATAGCACTAGTTTATAATAGAGTGACCTCATTTTAATTATTTTCAGAATATGAATTAAGCCATTATAAGTGATCTTTTAAAGAGTAGGGCTAGGAAAGATGGAAACATTTTTATAGCCTTGGAGTAAAGGGATGTGGTCATTTGAAAATGCATCATTAAAGACTTAATCCCAGTCACAATATGGGAAAGGTAATTCCACAGACATTTTCCAGAAAAAAAATACTGAAGATGTGAGGTCATAAAGGAGAAGAGAAAGAGGTTTAAAGCAAAGTACATCTGGGATTGTTAAGAACAATCAGCCGCTGTAACATAAAGAAGACAAAAGGTGAATGTGCCTCGGTCTGCTCCACAGCCATCTGTCTCAACTGACTTTAAGTATTGAGCCAGCATTGTTTCAAAAACTTCTTTTCTCTCCCTCTGACCTCAGCTACTAGAAAACGATAGTTTACAAAGTTAACATTTTTGTGAAATCTTCATTCTTTTAGGAGTGGTATATAATTGAAAGATTTCCAGTTGGTAATAATCTTAACTTCATACTTTCTGAATTCTCAACGCCAAAGACAATATGTGGTTCACTAATATTATACATAGATTTTCATCTTATTGTTTGTTTATCTAAGAAACTTTAGTGATTTTTTTCCATGAACAAGCCATAGTCATTTGAACTCCTGAATGAATGGTTTAAAAATATACACCTGATATATATATATATATATATATATATATATATATATATATATATATTTAATATTCAAGATTAAAACTGAAAAAGGTGGGTTTTTAATCTTTGAAGAAAAAAGTTACCTTTTTCTTGGGAGAAAAACTCATATGCTCATTTTAGTAAAAGTAGTATGAATGAAACATATGAGAATACCTTTTTAAAAATAATTAGTAGACTTAATTTTTAGTGCAGTTTTAGATTTACAGAATAATTGAGGAGATAATGTAAAGAATTTCATATACCTCTCTTATCCCTCATAGTTTTCCCTATTGTTAACATCTTGCGTTAGTGTAGTATACTTTTTATTGTTAATGAATGAATGAATAATGATACATTTGAATATCAATACATTATTATTTAACACAGTTCTATGTTCTTGACACATGTATAATGACATGTATCCATCCTTATAGTTTCATTCATGATAATTCCGCCACCCTAAAAATTCACTGTGCTCCAACTCTTGATCCCTTTCCTTCTGCCCCTCAAACCTCTGGCAACCACTGACCTTTTTATTGTCTCTGTAATTTTACCATGTCAAGAATGTCTTACAGTTGGCATCACACAGTATGTATGTAGTCTTTTCATACTGGCATCTTTCTTCTAGTAATATGCTTTTAAGCCTTCTCCATGTCTTTTCATGGCTTAATAGCTCATTCGTTTTTAATCCCTAAATAATTTTTTTTTAAATATGCAAAATTTTCATGACCAAATATAGCACTGAAAAGTAAGGGTAAGTGATTAGATATCAAAATATTCAATTAAGTAGCCCTAAATATCAAAAAGTTGCTTATTTCAAATGCACAAATAGTTTTCAAAGATGACTAGGCTCAACAAAATTCCTTTTAGTCTGCAAAATGTATTAGCTTTGTTTATATTTCCCAATACCACTAACATGCCTGTAAATCATATGCAGTTCCTTTCTTGCCCATCTGTTATACTTAGACCATCAGCTAGTGTTCAATAGGTCAGCATACCCTATTAACCAGAAGAATTGTCTGATGATCAATATTCCATGTTCCCCGAAAGCCATGAGACTCATTCCTCCTTTTCCCTCTCCTTCCAATTTGTTTCCTCTACTTCCCTACACTCCACTGACTTAGATATTAATAATTTAATTCATCAGAAATTTTTTTGGCTGGGTTCTAAATAGCCATGAAATTCTGAGACATTTCTTTATGGCTGTTTCTCTGCATCTCATTTTATCTTTGACGATTTGTTATTCTAGAGTCTTCCACAAATATAAATTTCCATGGAAATGAAAAAATTTCAATAATATTCGACAAACAAAAGGAATTAGGAAAATTGTTTGCATTTTTCATAGGATCTGATGTCTCCTATTTATATCCCTTTTAATATGTACTCAAGCATGACTACTTAAATGAGCATTTTCTAAGGCAACTGTATTTATTATAAAAAGTTACTTTGACCTGGGATAAAAACAAGTTTTAAAAATAACCTTTTTTCCTGTGTTTGTGCTCTAAACCACATACGATGATTTTTGTTTTCATGAATAGGAACCAGGTCATTATGTAAGTATTTCTTGAATATATGTTTGAGGAAACCATTGAAATGGTCTAGGCATGACTGCTTTATAATCACAAGCAATCAGAATAAATGTAGTATACTAGAAAATATAATTGCATAGTGTAATAAAAGTTTATCTTTCTTCTAAATAATTTGCTTAAACAGAAAGACATCTTGTAAAATGGCTCAGATCCAGTATTTTTGGTCTGCTTTCTTTTTCTAGGAACCATATTGATTGCAGTTTTAGAAATAAAGCTATTTAAACAAAATCAATTAAAATGATATTAAGAAGGTCATGTACATATTTATAAAAATCAAATGATCTGTTAATTAAAAAGTACAACCCATTAGTAACATTGAAGCTTGAAATTTCCATGACAACAGTTAAAAAAATTTAACAGCACATACTTTATTTACTTACAAAAGAGATAGATCTAGTAAAACAGTCTGATGACCTAATACAGGGTGAATTTATAGTCATATGTTTGAGCCAGTAAATTGAGAAGTGTCAGCAGTATTGGCAGAAAAAATAGAGACTTGAAGTCACAGCATATTCATGTAATAGGCATGGCTCTTACATCGAAAAAATACATATAATACTAAATAATCTACTTACATGAATTTTTACAAATTTGTAAATTTCCACATTGCTGCATATGCAAATATCTGTTGTTTGTACAAATATGGAATTGCCTCCACAATTTTTCATGCTTTTTTCATTTCCTTGGGTTGATTGTTGAAATGCTGCATTCTCCTTCTCATCTTTGGCATTATTTTTAGCAATATAATCCCCCTGGTCACCACCAAGTCACTTTTCAGGCTTCCTCATCTTTCTCTTTTTAATTCCTTTGTATGTATTGTAAGTAGTGAAATAATAGTTTAATTTACTTATTTATCTTTTTTTTCTTATTTTCAATTACGCTGGACATTAAATTATTATCCTCCTACCCCAGACAAATGCAAACTCTGCTTGTATTCAGATTTCATCTGACTGTAATTCATGACAGAGAAGTGTATAAACAACTCAATGCATGTATGACTATAACATATTTTCTAAATAATGTTCATTTAATGGTAATAAGAATGAACATCAACAAATCAATGATGTTTTTATTGTGGAAAATAATAAATGTAAAGATATATAAGTTGCTTGATAGTCTGGGGTCTCAAGGAACATATAAGTTATTGGGGAAGATGTTATGAATTTAAACAAAATTATAGAAAACATCAGGAGGCTATGAATAATCAGTGTGTGGAAAGTGCTGCAGACTGAAGAAGCAGAGATGGGCAGACAAGGGGGAGGTCATTCAACACTGGGTGATCAGGTAAGTCCTGACAAAGGAAGTGAGGTTTAGTTTGGGTTCTGAAGGATGGACAAGATTTAAATAGCTGGAAAGAAGGAGGAAAAGAAGTTTCCAGCCATGAGAACATGGTGAACTAAGGCAGAGAGAGAGTGTGAAAATTCAAAGTGTATTGGGTACATTAAAGAGACAGGAGCAGAAAGCTCATATAAGGCCCTAATCAGAGATAGGGTTGCAAAAACAGACTGAGATCAGATTTTGGCAGCTTGTATATTTCAGGCTAAATAGTCCAAGTTACAGGTCCAGGTGATTAGTCTGTGGATTCTCAAGAGAAATCAGTGTTTTGGGGGCAAATTAGTCTGACAGCAGTAGGCAGGCTGCTTTGCCAGAAGAAGGCTGGAGGCAGGGAGACCAGTTAATGGAACTTTGAAGTGAAGAAGAGGAAATTGTTGGATAGAAGGTAGAGGATGATACAGGGAAGTGGTTAGTCTAGTGATGATTAGTTTTAATAATGAATATCATTGACATTCATTTGACATTGAGGTGAATGTCAAAGCAGTCAGTTGAAGTGGAAATAGTCATTTGAAAATAATTTTAAGAGAGAGAATTTAAGTTTAGAAGTGATTCCAATTAGGAAAATTTGAGTGAATTCCTCTATTTCCTCAGGTGTCTAAAATTCAGCCACCAAAGGTAATGACCAATTAAATAGATGACAGCTTTGAGGGAGAAAAAAATATAAAGAACAAAAATTAAAGAGAGGGCTGAGGGTTGAATTTTGGGAACCCCTATGTTCTCTTAGGAAAAGGAATCATAAAAAGAAAAAAGAAGTCATTAGATAAGAAGGTGGACCACAAGAATATGGCCTTTAGAAGTCAAGGGGAAGAGGGATCGATCAAGCCAGTTAATACCAATGCTCACCTCTCAGGGACTAAGGTAGAACATTTGTTTGGTCATTATTTTTCACCACATAGTTCACACATTGCTGGGAAATGCTTCGTGTAACTGAATATACTCCTCCTCTGCCAACAAGTATCAACATACCTGTGAACTGTTGCAGAGTGATTTATAACGTGAATAACACCTAGAAAACTTGTTTTCCTTATGTTTGTGGATACACATCAGTCAAGACATTCAAAAGCATAACCATGATGGCATGAAAAAAGTCTAGTAAGTTTTCTTCTTGTCAATTTTTGCTAACTCCAGAAATCAGCTGTTAACCATGAAAGAATACAATAAGACACAATCAGATTTTTTAAATCCCTAAATCCAAAATGACTAAAAATTTGCTGAGGCAACTTTCTATCAGCATATGCCCAGAAGTAGATGTTGCTCATGATAAGAGAGTAAGTAATCCATTCAGCTCTGCATAAAGAGATTACTCTTGGCACACTAGATTCATGCACATGTGCTTACTAGCACAGAGAGATGTTAGAAAAAGAAAGATTTGGATTCTACTGCATTGGAGATTGTGCAATATAATTATTGGGGTTGGCGCTATTTGTTGGGACCAGAATAGTAACTACTGTTATAAACCATCAACCTTTAGAGTATAATGTACAATATCAGTTAAGGGGCAGTTGCTTTGGAATAATGTATTCATCCTTTGGGTTAAAGGTAAGAGGAAAAAAAATTACTGAGGTTAAATTACCATCACCTTGCCCTGATGACTTAGAATACTATATAAGGGTTGTTACTGGGCACCTCTCCTGCTAACGTTGCTGAATCCAGATGAGAATGTGGGAGAGTTATTACATAACTGAGGCTGGCAGTGCTGCCCAGCTGGGAGAATCCTGTGCTGGTTCCAGTCCTCCGTCTGCCACTGGCTTAGCTGTGTGATCCTGAGCAAGTCGCTGAACCTATTTTGTTTTTGACTTTCTCAGAAAAGAAACAAGGAATATCCTTTTAAAAAGTAAAATGCACTGTGCATTCACCATGCCTAGCAATTTCACTGTGGAAATGGGCAGTATTTTTCTCAGATTGATAATTAAGAATATTTTTTAAAAATTTAAAAGAACTCTTCAAGCATAAATTTGCCATTTCTGAAAAATGAAAGTGTTTCAAACTTGGAATCACATTTTTAGACACCACAACCTGGGTTTTTCACCAAATTTTGTAGCTTCCTACTTGGCCTTTTCATGCTCTTCACTTTTTATTCTTGTCTTTTCTTTTTTTATATATTCTCTGTCTCTCTGTCTGTCTGTCTCTCTCTCTGCCTCCTCTCTCCCTTTGTCCCTCCCCTTCTCCCACTTTCTTTTTAAGCCAAAGATGTTTTTTGGTTTATCTGAATGACATTTTGAAAAATATTCTTTTGAATAAATTCTAACAAGCAGAAATCACCTTGTAATTTTATGAATGACAGGTCCAGGAAAGACTGGTTATGGTCAAATGAATATCATACTGGAATTGCTTGAGATATAGTTTGGGGGCTGAAAACTGGTAGAAGAGGAATAGAAATGTCTTGTAGCATATTTAGTCTTGAAAATCACTTTTCTTTTATTAGCTGGTAGTTTCTAATAATGCTGCTAATACAAAATGGACATATTAATTTGGAATACAATAAATTGTAGAATATATCAAACTTCAAAAATATCTGTATAAACCTGCTAACTACAGTCATTACTACTTTACTTTTTAAAGTAATGTATAAAAGCTGTGTATATATCTAAAACTTGTGATTATAAGAGCATACTCTAGTAATAATTGTTAAGTATGCAGAAATTTATTTGCCACCTTTAAAACATTTAATTTCATCATTGAATTATTTTGGATTAGTGGATCTTTCTGAAATAGATGTTTGTTGTTAAAATAAGAGGACACGATTTAATATGAGAGATTCTATAAGATGATTTTCTTGTGACTGAGGGATAATTTTGAAAAACATATCACCTTATATCAAACATATATGGCTTTTTAATGATTGGGTATATTGAGAGTAATGTAGTAAAGACAATAATTTTTAAATATTTTCTGAAGTATATATTATCTTCCTGGTAGCTACTTTCATTCTTCATGGCCCTTTAGCTAACATTACCATAAAGAAGTGGAGGGAGAATAAACAGGACTGAAGAAGAAACAGAATAAAGAAGCTCCTACCACCTGGAAGAGGAAGTAGAAAGACCTTCTAATTCTAGAAGAAAGTAAAAAAGGTGAGAGCAAGAGGAAAATAAGGGCAAGAGTAAGTCCTGAGGGCTCTCTTACCCCTACCATTTAGTAAAAACCCAAAGACTAAAGGGTATATTCATGTAGGTTTTGGGGAGTCTTAGACATATCCCTGGGAAGATAGCAAGTCTCCCAGAGAAGCTGTCTTTTTGAAGCCACATTTAATATGGCACCAAGCAATAGAATAGAAAATGCCAAGGAAGGCAATATAAAAGAAAGCTTTACAGAACTCCGTGCACTTCAAGTGAGAGTGAGAGAAAGCAACTAAGAGTTCTGCATTACAATGAAGAAGAGCTGAAAGAATCTGGGAACCTGGGGTCAGGATGAGGAAACTGTAGCACACAGCGACTTTATGACTAGAAGCTCTTGCTACACAGACTTCAGCAGCAAGTACCAACATCATACTCAAACATCTAATCAGCACCAGCCATAACCTAGTCTCACCATTGCCAGATGCCCAGGAGAAAAACAAGACAATACATTGGAACAGCATGAAACAAGAATACCTGGGAAGAAGCACATGTACCTACAGCCCCATGCCCTTCTTGTAAATTTTAGGGATCACCCTTCATTTAGATGCTAAGAAAGGTAGGTACATATCTTGAGAAAAAAGAAATACCCTTGATAGCATTCAAATTTTGGATGGGCTCAATATTTATTTACCTAACAGAAACTTGGTTAACCTAAAGAGCTTTTTAAATAGAAAAAAAATAAATAAAGTTACTTGTTATTGACAAGTTTCAATATTTCCCCCCACTACTGGTGGGATTGAGATCTTCTCATCAAAATGTCATCTATTTTAGAAATCAAGAAAGCATATTTTGCATGTCTGAATTACAGAGTTTAAATACTTCAACCTAATTCATATATTGAGGTATGAGTCAGGATAGTTTAGGGTATATTGCAAGAACAAGCAACCCCCAAATAGAAGTACCTTAAAAAACAAAGGTTAATTTCTCACTCATGCTACATGTGTGAGAGTTGGTAACAACTGCTACTCAATACAATCGCTCAGAGAGAAATCCATCTCAACTAACTTTGACAGGTAAAGAAAGAAAACATTGTAGGTTGTGCGCTGGCTCTTAAATTTATGCTTTGAATGATATGTATTCCCTCTGCTCAGATTTTATTGGCCAAAACCAGTCACAGGGTTATATCTGATATTAAGGGTGCATAGAGGTATAATTTTACGACATGCCTTTAAGGAGATAAAAAAGAGCTGGTGAACAGTGTCAATGGACACTGAAAATTTTAAGCCCTTTGTAGCTCTCTGGGTTATGGTTTCAAGATGGAAAATCATTTGACCAGAACCAGATGAGAGAAAAGATACCAGTGACTAACATTTCAACATAATTAATGTGTTGGTTACAATTCGTGCCATCATTTTCTTACATCTCTTAATAGAGTAGCATCTATGTTGCTCAGAGTTTACTCAGACCAAGAAAGTTCACTCTAGATCAAGGGTTGGCAAACTTTTTGTGTAAAAGGCCAGTTAATAAATATTTTAAACTGTGTGGGCCATATAGTCTCTGTGCAATTACTTGATTCTGCAATGCAAAAGCAGCCATAGCTAATATGCAAATGTATGGAGTGGTATTTTCCATGATTGCTTTATTTAAGCACACTGAAATTTGAATCTCATCATTTTCACATGTCACAGAATACTATTTTTCTTCTGATTTTTTTACTAATCAGTTTAAAATGTGAAAACCATTTTTAGCTTACAGGTTGTACAAAAACAGACAGTGTGCTGGACTTGGTGTAATAAGGAATCTTATAGAGCGAATTGAGGATGTACAAAATTATTGGAAGGAATGGAGGAACAGTTCTAGCTTTAACAACCTGGAACAAGTAGCTCCAGAAATTTGTCTGCCTTTGTCTCAAGTAGGTAAACCCCTATTATGGATACAGTAGGCTGAGAAACTATGAACCTGCTGCTAATAGAGCTAACTTCCCAGACTGCAGTTCCAGGCTACTCTGCCTGATTCAGAAATTTGTCACTGCTACATCAGGAAGCTGCTGAATCAGGAATCCACCCACAACATTTGAAGTCTCTGCTATAACTGCCACCTTGGCCTTGATTCTTGCCAGCAAAATGCCTCAGACTTGGTTTCTCCTGCATTTTGTTTAGTTTCTAAACATTCCCATAAGCATATGATAGAAACTAAATCATGTCCTATCTCCCAAACAGTCTGAGAAGTGGTTTTTAATTTCCCAGCTGCTGCATGTTAGCAGTGGGTTAGAATGGATGTTGGGTAAAGCAATTAAAGGCATTGGACACTGTCCAATATAAGGGACACAGACTCGATTCAGATAATTTCTTTGGCATCTCCAAAACCTCTGTGAGCTCTCAAGGAGATAAAGTCCTTCGTGTAACTCTGACAAAATGATATAAAAGTAAAAATAGTTGTATACATGCTTCCTTCCCACCAGTGCTACCACATCAAAATGATTGTTTATTCCGTCCCACTGACCTGTGAACTTTCCACAGTTGCACAGAGATTTGTATAATCATGTTCATGGCATCACCGCTTGAATAGCGACAGAAAGAGTTTGTGAGGAGAGAAAAAAAAGGGTAAGAATTTTGGTATAGACATGCTATAAAGCAATTAAAATAAAAGATACCATCATGGAAAGAGTTCTGAGACATGAAAACAAAACATGTTAAAGAATAGTTTGCAATCCTACTTTTCAAAAGGTAAATTAATTTTTTAAATGCATATTATCTTCAGTGCTTTTAAATGTAATCCAAATATGTAAGTATAATTCATTGATGTATATAATATAGAAAGCAAAAGTTCTCTGTAATCTTAATTTCTGAGATAATACAGTCAATAGTCAATATTATATATATATATATATATATATATATATATAGAGAGAGAGAGAGAGAGAGAGAGAGAGAGAGAGAGAACTTTTTTCTGTATACATACAAAGTCTAGATTACATTTTTAAATGAATTTAATTTTGTTTAAAAAGCAAATTCTTATTTTTAGGAATAAGGTATGTGTGTCAGTGCTGCAGTACATCAGGACCTACAGGGTACTCTGAATTTATTTTTCTACCCTCCTCAAAAAAAAAAAAAAAAGCCATAGAGAGACACTGATTCCTCCACAGATATAATTTCTATATACTAACATAGGGACTAATTTATTTCATAATTTCAGGTTCAATTTTATATAATTTTAACTTGTAATCCATTTCAGAGATTATTGTTTTCCACAAGTACTATATTGTGCTATTATTTTTAGAGCAAAGATACCATTTAATTAATCTAACATAGGCAAATTACTCTCAAACATTAAACAAAATAATTATTTAATTAATGGAATGGAAGAACTATATTCTATTATACCCTTCTTGAACACACATGTAAGTTTCAAATTCTAAGGCTTTTAGACAAAATACTCCATTTTCCTATTGCTGTACAAAAAGACAACCTACACAAAATAAGTATAAGAGCTATTTCAATTCTTATTTAATATTTTAATGAGAGCATCAGCATCATGGCTTCTCCTCATGCACAGTAGTTTCATCACTGTTATCTATGACATAAGCTATAAACCTTATGACAAGTTTATCAAGTTCTACTACTACAACGCATTTATTTCCTACTTGAGCAAAATATACATAGATGAATAAGCTCTGTCTAGAACTGGCTGTAAAAACAAATCGTTCAATAGCAATTAAGTTTAGAGCTAATAAGGCACTTAAAGTACTTAGTTATAGTTAAACCTCACTAAATCTGAGTAAGTAAAAGAAGAAGGAAATAAAATGGTAAAGGACTGAACCCCAGATTGCATTTAAGCAGTGGTTTTCAAAACTATTGGTCTTAGGACTTCTTTATACTCAAAAAATATTGAAAATGTCAAAAGAAGCTTGCCAGATAAAATATAGGATGTCTAGTTAAATTTGAATTTCAGATAATGAATAATTTATTAGTGTAAGTATGCCCAAAATATTACATCGTGCCTATATATCATAACAATTATTCAGTGTATCTGAAATTTGAATTTACTGTGTGTCCTGTAGTTTTATTTGCTAAATCTGGCAACCCCACCTCATTTTGTCTACATGGTTTATATCTCTCAGTATTTTCCATATTATAAGTTAAAAATAAGAAATTAAAAAATATATATTTATTAATTCATTTAAAGGTAACAATAGATCTATTACATAAATAACTATAGCTACATTTTTCTTAAAAAACAAAGATAAGTTTGGAATTGTTTTACATTTTTGTCAATCACTTTAATATCTAGTTTAATAGAAGACAGCTAGATTCTCATACATGCTTCTGCATAGAATCTGTTGCAGTATGTTGCAGTATGTTGTTCTGGTTAAAGTATATGAAGAAAATATGGTCTCACACAGATAAGTAGTTTAGAAAAGGGAAGAATATTTTGATGCCTTTTTGGATAAATGTGGATATTCTCCTTTGATTATACCCCAAATCCACAAGTGATAGTTCCTTAAAGGTCAGTTGCAATGAGGAATCTGAATCTGGATTCTGTATACTGTCACTTTAAAACCCACTTGTCTGTCTAGCTTTTTGACTGGATCTTCTATCCCTGCCTGATTTTATAATATCATGGGCATTGGCTATTTGAGAAATAGTTTACTGATTTTTGTAGTTCTTTCAAATGATCTTTACATACTATAAAAAAAAATCACATTTTTAAATATTATCAACATTCTCATCAGAAGAGTCTTAAGTATTGAGAAAATGTCAAGCGCAAAGTGGTGGATCTACATTTTCCAAAATACTAATTTTTGCTTGAAAATTTACATTTTATCATTGGCAACAGATTCTAACAGTTGCTTTCCTTGATGTAAAAGGCTCATTTTTATTTTTTATTTTCAAAAAAATATACGCCAAATACCTAAGTCTGGATAATCACAGTCAATCATTTCTCAATAGGGTTCCATTTAAAAAGCAGCTAGTTCAATTAGCAACACGAACAACATTTTCCTTAAGACCACTATCATACTTTGGCAGACGTGCTTTTATGTGTACTTGTAATTTTCATCACACATAATATTTTTAAAATGTGTATTCAAGGGTAGAGAGGTAATTAAATTAATGCTTAATCAAAGGGATTCTTTTCCCTGTGAGTGTGTGCAGTGAAGAAAGACTATATCGATTACTAATACAATTTGGTGCCATTGCCTTCATTCATGCTAAGGTTCTAGAACCATTGCTTTCTCACCATCAGTTAGATGTCAGCACAGTGAAAAGGCAAATGGCCTTGTAGTATTATTATTAAAATAATTCTGATTTTGTGGACCTCCTGAAAAAGAGAATTCCCCCAAAGATTTATATACTAGGCTTTGAGAACTGCTGCTTTAAAAAGAAATGACTCGGTTTTCAAAAGTAATGAAAAGAGCAGGTAGTTACAAATGAAAATGCTAAGATTTACATATATAAAAAATAATGGAGAAAATCAACATATTTTCTTAAATATTTACCATCCAGCTATTTTCTTCTTTCCATAAAAAGATGCCCTAATTTTCTGTAGTTGCAATTTACCATCTCTATTGACTGTAGTACCAACTTCTCATTTGTTCCTGTACTTTTATACATTGATAATTCTGTCTACTGGTAACCTTGGTGCAAAATGAAAGAATATATGAATGTGAGGAAAACTCACAACAAGTACATTGGGAGATCTTGGTTCATTTAGGGTTCTACACAATTTAATGTGATTCATTCACCAAGGCCACAGTGATATTGCTTTAGTCAACTTAGCATTGTAAGTCTTATTCCCTTGGTTAAAAGCTTGTGATGTGCCCTCATTGTCTTGATGAAGCTGCAGTTCCTTAGCCAGGTGAATAGGTTCCTCACGATTTGGTCTCAATAGAGCCTCTTCTTTACCTTTTTTCTGTCAACCCTCCACACACACACACACACACACACACACACACGCGCGTGCGCTCGCCCGTGCGCGCATACACACTTCTGCTTCACAACTTTCTATTTCCTAAACATACATTATGTTTGTAGGCTTCCATGTCTTTGTACATGCTGTTTTCTCTGTCTCAAATGTTTCTTTCAAACCATCATTTACCTGGAAGATTTCTCCTCAAACAAGTCTTTACTCATAACTCATCTTCTAAATACCTTATTTAAAATGTCACCCTCTTCAACATTTTATTTCCTTCTCTGCTTTGTCATTAATTCTCTGTTCTTCCATATTATATATACTTATTTTGATTAATTTCTGTCTTATCCGCTAGAATGTATGTACCATGAGGACAGAGACTTTTGCCTGCATTGCTTACAATTATACCTTCTCCACATATTGGTACTTTACAAGTATTTGTAAGTGCTCAACAAATATTTGTTGAATGAATGAATGATTTCAAATAGCACCTCCTCTGTTAGTTTCCTTCGCCTTACTAAGGTGAATTTAATCACATTTTTTCTCACTATTTTCATACTATGTGTAGCACTATACTATTTGTCACTTTGTTTGGCCTTTTTTCCCCCTAATGTAGCATTTCTACCAAACATTGAACCTCCTAACATATATAATTTATTTAATTTGTCCTCAGCTGTTGACAAAGGCTGACACGTAGGAGGTGTTTGGGAAACATTTGATGAATTGAAAATTAAGCGGTGTTTCATGAGGCAGTTAAAATAAAAAATGTAGAATAATTTGGAGTTTGCATAAAATGGGATACCTGATACAAGTAGCTATTTTAAATAAAATAATATTAATAGCTTTTTAAATATGGTTCAGAACTATGATTTTCACTGAAACTAATGGTATATGTAAATATCCTTTTCTATGTTAAAAACATGAACCAAGAGTTTTCCAGGGATGCTGTCTTCAATGGCGCCTCTGGGTTAGTCACCTCCCTTCTGGTATTTTTCTTGCTCTCTTACTCCCTCCATAAAAGAGATTCCAATTTCAATCAGTTGTCTTATTGTACTACTATTTTTAGTCTTTAATCTCTAATTTGTTCAAGGGATAGGTTTTTCTACTTTAAAGAATTCAGGCACCAGTACCTTGTGAAGGAGATATTTATCAGGATCTTCCCTGAATCAATAAAATAATAACCATACAAAGGTTTTTCTAAGGATGCATCTGCTTTATTCAAGTTATCAGTCATGACAAAATGTCTTCTAATGTTGTTACCCACACTATAGTTAAAAAATAGAATTGAGAATTTTACCCAAAGGAACAAAAAGCAGCCTCATGGTTTGTATATTTGGGTAATACAAGCTCTATTGAATGTAGGGATTGTATTGCAGGGGTGCGAGTAGGAGTGGGAAGAAGTTGAGTTGTGGAAGGAGCAGTTGGTTGAAGTGTTTGAGGACCCAATAGGTTCCTGGGGTCTGCAAGGGGACCAGGGAGGTGAAAGGGTAGTGGGAAGAGTTCAGAGACCAGCAGCCTGAGGCCAAAGGTCAGACCCCTGACCTTTTATTTTAACATATGTTTGTGGGAAAAGGTCTGCAATGAAGATTGAACTAAATGGTTTGCTCCCTAACTTGATCCTGATTATAGAATTGGGAGAGATAGTGAAAAAGAGGGTAGCAAAAAAACATTTAAGGCTTGGTTATATAAAATTAATAATCATCTATGTAAACTCTATGTAGTTTGTTGGGTTTTTATGTGACAATAATAATGTGCCTATTATTAACCATTTGTAAACTTTGATTTGATTAGAACTGTGTATGCTTTCAGAATCCACTGTCAATAAACAGTATCATAATCCGTCTACAAGTTTATTTTTTATTTTTTTGAGGTATTTTATTTTTTCTTCCTTTCTTCCTTTCTTCCTTTCTTCCTTCCTTTCTTTTTTTCTTTTTCTTTCTTTCTTTCTTTCTTTCTTTCTTTCTTTCTTTCTTTCTTTCTTTCTTTCTTTCTTTCTTTCTTTTTCTTTCTTTCTTTCTTTCTTTCTTTCTTTCTTTCTTTCTTTCTTTCTTTCTTTCTTTCTTTCTTCCTTCCTTCCTTCCTTCCTTCCTTCCTTCCTTCCTTCCTTCCTTCCTTCCTTCCTTCCTTCCTTCCTTCCTTCCTTCCTTCTTTCTTTCTTTCTTTCTTTCTTTCTTTCTTTCTTTCTTTCTTTCTTTCTTTCTTTCTTTCTTTCTTCTTTCATTATGGTGACATTGGTTAACGAAATCCAGTAAGTTTCAGGTATACAATTTAGCAGTAACTGTGTGTTCACCACCCATATGTCTACAACTTTAAAGAACAGTGAATTGTCACAAAAGGATTCAGCTCTAATCACCTAAACCAGATTAAATTTTGATATTTTTGAAAAATGTTACCAGTGAAAGAGGGCATGTATGTTTCCAAAGGAACTTTTGCATGTTGTTTTATTTTATGATGTCTGCTAAAGTATTCCTGGCTGATCTTTCTGATATTGCTGATCACAGCTCTAGGTTTCTGTGATTCAAGTCCTTAAAAACGCACACCTATTTCTGAAATGATTTCTAGGACATCTCTACAGAGACAGAATATGGACTGTAGTATGACATTTGTTATCCACTGCATAGATCTGAAATTAAAGATGTGAAGCTTCAACTTTCAAATATTTCTTATGCATCATGGCTGCTGTAATTTTTACCATCAGAAATGTGTGGTATAAAATATAAATTCTGCAGTCACTACTAATCCTGACCACACTGTTTAAAATCCTTATCAAGAGAGTAAATGTAGCCTCTTCATAACTCCAGAGGATATTTCAAAGGAAAGTGTTCACATTTTCAGAGACCACTTTTCAACTTCGAACATGTCTGGTGACATAATAATAATTGAGTTTATTGGTCCATCAAACTGTATCCTTCTGTCTGGAGCAGCTTTTCATTTGCATATTGACAAAATAGTTGACCTTCTCTTCTGAACTTTTAACCTCAACCAAGCTAATCTTGCCTTTATTCCAAAAAGAGGTTGAGGTGGCCCTACTGCTTCAATAGTTTTCCAAATCTAAAACAGAGCCCTTGCTGTTTTAACAAAAGAAGTATGATTATTACGACAGTTAATAATTAACAATTTGGGATTCCACAAAATATTTAACTTGATATGTTGTGCTGTATAAATGCTATTCAAATCAATTGTCAGAGAAGTAATAAAAAAAAGCATATGGATGTCATTGTCTACAAAACCAATACACAATAAAATGAAATGGTTATATATAGAGTATTGCTGTTTACTGAATTGAACAAGCTTGATTTTTCCCCCCAGCAGCATTTTAAGACTATTGAACCCAGACATAAATGGTCCAGACGGCTTACTAGTAGTTTCAGAATAAAAGGTAAAAATCCATCCCATGTATCTCTGACAATCTAACCTTCAGAGCTGATAATCTGAAATAGGACAAAATGCCCTATAAGGAATATACCTGGGGGTCATTTCCCTTAGAGATTGTAGGTCACTTCCAACAATGCAATCAAATATCTAATAAAACCTTAAGATCACATCTTTGGATTATAGGCAAGCAGACTAAATAAGAGTGAAAAAGCTTGAATCCTTTTATCTGTAGTAAGGAAAACATAGCCAGTGAATATTATTCCTTCTCTAAGAATGTGGAGTTCGGCAAATGCTCATTAAGGCTAAGTTTTCTTAATATGATAAGTAGTAACAATTTCATGTCTTGAGATTCTATCAATTTATAAAGTGGGAAAAGAAAGTTATTTTATTGTCTGTCATTGAAGAAGTAATTTTTACAAAAATGATAAACTTCTCTCATTATTTTGATGAATTTGTCTTTCTAATTGGCTCTACAAAGATCATTTATTTTATAATTATAGGTAAAACTAGAGTCCTATTATTGAATACATCAATCAGTATTTATCAGAAAACATTGAAAATAGGTAAAATAAATTTTAATTTATTCAGTTCATTATCTTCACATTGTTTTACATTTGGATATTCAATAAATGTAAATATGTTATTTACATGTGTTGACGAGTTAGAAACTTGATTTGAAATACTCTGCATAGAAAATAGTAAAGAAAAACTCTGAATAAAATTGGTTTAAAATATTTGTTACATATATTACTCATATAAATGAAGTTAATATGTAACCCATATTTTCTTTTTTCTTCACCAGTTACTAAATTTTTAAATCACATTAATAGACTGCCTTTATTTTTTATTTTCTTAAATTTTATTTTATTGGTTTCAAGTATATAATACATTGGTTAGACATTTATATGGTTTATAAAATGATCCCCCTAATTGTTCCTTCTCTACTCTGGCTGTCCACCTAAGCAATACATTAATGCTAACTGCATTCACTATGCTGTGCTCTTCATTCCCATGAACATCTACCAACTACTAATTTGTACTTCTTTAACCCTTTGCCTCGTTCTCCCACCCCCCCCCAACCCCCGTCCCCTCTGTCCGTCACCAAATTTTCCTCCATCTTTGTGAGTCTGTTTTTGACTAGTTTGTTCTTTTTGTTTCTTAGATTCCAAATTTCAGTGAAATCATATGGTATTTACCTTTCTCTGTCTGACTTATTTTACTCAGCATAATAACTTCTAGGTCCATCTATGTTGTTGCAAATGATAGGATTTCATTTTTTTAATGGCTGAGTAATATTTCATTGTATATATAAACCATAACTTCTTTATCCAATCATCTGTTGATAGGCATTTAGGTTGCTTACATATTTTGGCTATTGTAAATTGTGCCATAAATATTGGGGTGCATAGATCTTTATGAATTATTGTTTTGGTTTTCTTTGGATAAATTAAATTGGTAGTCTCACATATCATTATAAAACAAATGAAAAATAAACTTTAAGTTAAATTCTACCTAACTTTTTTATCCTCCTTTCCTCCATCATAAACTTAAGATTAAATTTCCGGAAAGCTTGTAATAGCAAATGTTGATAAGGCATGCCCTTCCACCCCAAATTTTCACTGTGCTCATTTACATTTATTTGTAATCTCTTCTTGCCTTCCTTTTATCTTGGATTTTATTGGATTTTATTGAGATACCTACTTGAATAAGTCTTCTGGAACACTTTGGTTTTTATATATTTTTAGAGACCACATTAACAAATAAAGACTACTAAAATGACATTTGCTAAATTTCTGCTCAGGGCCCTGAACCAGACAATTTTATCTGAAAGAACAAAATCACTTTTGCATTATAATACTCATAGATTATTTAATTGCTTAGTGCCATTTTAAAATTGATGATTAACTAGTTCATCTTTATTCTGGAACTTTCTGGAAGATAGATGAATGGTGTGGACTTTTAAGGTTTTTTGGGAGTTATATTTAGTACAATCATAGAAAGCAAGTATATTTATGTTATTAATTATTATAATTGAATCTAATTTCTGGGAATTGAAATTCATTCATTTTTCATTTGAATATTATATTTGTTCAAAATACTGGAATTTGGGAAGAACAAAATTCTGTGAAATATTATAATTTATACTTAAATATATTTATTATCCTGCCGATAATAGGAGTGTCTGCTCTTTCTGCTAAAATTTTGAGAACTCTAATATACCCTGCTTAGGTACTTTTATTATTGAACTGATTACTGAAGAATTTGACCTTAAAGCAGGGCCCTTATAAAGTAAATAGCAATTGGTATTACATGTGTCCTGTCTTTGATTTTAATCCTAATCACCCTGAGCATTATGAACAAGTAGATTCAGAATTCAACATCTGAATGCAGTAAAAACTAAATTACATTCATGTAAAGTGGAGATGTTCCAAGAACTTTATGACTAGATATGTGGAAGTTTGAATTCTTGACCCTGATATCCAGGGCTCTCTGTAGAAAGAGCAACCAACACATCGTCTTTGTAGAATTTGTTGTCAGGAGCTGGAATATTGTTAGTTGAATAGTGACATCAAGTCCCATTCTTGAACAAAACTAAAGCAATATTCTTAGCATGATGTGGCATTTCCATGAGTCTGTTTTTAAGATTCATTTGTGGCATTAAGGTGAGACTGTATGAAGTACTTTATAAAAAGCAAGAAAAATTTGCGTTTTACTATATTCAATGCATATCAATATTTGGATTAGGAATACAGCCAGTGGAATAATAGTTCTGTTTATTTAATATAAAGTTTAAAAATCCATAGAAAGTAATCTCTTTAGTCTTGCAACGTGCATTAAAATTTATTGTTTGATACCAAAACCTGGTAAAGATAACACAAAAAGAGAAAACTACAGACCAATATCTCTCATGAACGCAGATATAAAAATCTTAAATAAGATACTAGTGAACTGAATACAGCAACATAATAAAAAGATTATACACCCTGATCAAATGGGCTTCATCCCAGGGGCACAGGGATGGTTCAACATATGCAAATCGATGAATGTGATACAACATGTAAGCAAATTAAAAAATAAGAATTATATGATCATATCAATAGATGCAGAAGAAGCCTTCGACAAGATACAGCAACCATTTATGATCAAAACACTTAACAAAATTGGTATAGAAGGAAAGAACCTTAACATAATAAAGGCCAAACCCTCAGCCAACAACATACTTAATGGTGAAAAACTAAGAACCTTCCCTCTAAGATCAGGAACAAGGCAAAGCTGTTCACTATCACAATTGGTATTCAATATAACATTGGAGGTCATAGCGAGTGCAATCAGGCAAGAGAAAGATAGGAAACGAAGGAGGCAAACTGTCACTAAATAGGAAACGAAGAAGGCGTCTAAATAGGAAATAAAGAAAAAAAAACTGTCACTATCTGTGGATGACATGATTCTCTATGTAGAAAACCCTAAAGACTCCACAAGAACACTACTAGAAACAATAAAAAAATACCATAAAGTTTCTAGATACAAAGTCAACGTTTAAAAATCCATAGTGTTCCTATACTCTAATAGTGAAGTGTCAGAAAAAGAAGTGGAAAAAAAATTCCTTTTGTAATTTCAAGAAAAAGAATAAAATACCTAGGAATAAATTTAAAGAAACATGTGAAGGACCTGTATAATGAAAACTACAAGACCCTATTAAAAGAAATCGAAGAAGATAGAAAGAAATGGAAAGATATTCCATGCTCTTGGATTGGAAGAATCAACATAGTTAAAATGACCTAATTACTTAAAGCATTATACAGGTTTAATGCAAGCCCCATCAAAATCTCATAGGTATTTGTTAAAGAAATAGAACAAAAAATCATCAGATTTGTATAGAAGAACAAAAGATCCCAAATTGCCAAAGCCGTCCTGAGAAAAAAGAATGAGGCTGGAGGCATCACTCTGCTCAACCTCAAATTATACTACAAAACCAACAGTAATCAAAATGGCATGATATTGGCAGCAAAACAAATACATGGTCCCATGGAACATAATTGAGAGTCCAGAGTAAACCCATATTTATATGGGCAAATAATTTTCAACAAAAACACCTAAAACATACAGTGGGGAAAGGAAAGCCTTTTCAATATATGGTGCCAGGAAAACTGGAAAGCCACCTGCAAAAGAAGAAACTAGACTGCTGTCTATCATCACACACCAAAATTAACTCAAAGGGATTAAGGACCTGAATAAAATACCTGAAACCATAACAGCAAAAAAACAAACGATCCAATCAAAAAATAGGCAAAGGACCTGAACAGACACTTCTCCCTAGAGGACATACAAATAGCCAACAAATATATGAAAAGATGCTTGACATTACTAGTTATTAGGGAAATGCAAATCAAAACCACAATGAGATACTATCTCATACCTGTTAGAATGGCTATAATCAACAGGATAAGTAATAACAAATGTTGGAGAGGATGTAGAGAAATAGGAACCCTCATATCTTGCTTTAGGGACTGCAATTTGGTATAGCCACTATGGAAAACAATATGGAGATTCCTCAAAAAAACTAAGAATTGATATACCATATGATCCAGCAATCCCTCTACTGGGTATTTAACCTAAAGACTCGAAAACTCATATCCGAAAAGATATTTGCAGATCGACATTCATAGCAGCATTATTCACAGTGACCAGGACATGGAAGCAACCGAAGTGTCCTATGATACATGTTTGGATAAAGAAGCTGTGGTACATATATACAGTGGAATATTACTCAGCCATAAGAAAAGATAAAATATTGCCATTTGGGACAACCATATGGACCTCGAGATAATCATGCTAAGTGAAATAAGCCAGACAGAAGAAGTTTAAAATCACATGATATCACTTATATGTAGGATATAAAACTAAAAGCAACAAATGAACAGAACAAACAGAGACTCATGGACATGGACAATGGACTAGTGGTTAGGAAAAGGGACAGGGGAGAGGGAGGGGGAAATAAATAAAATGTTAAAAAAAATGAATAAAATGTTTTAAAAAATCCTAAAAAAATATTGAAGCATATTCCGTCACATTCCAATGCAAAAAATATTTTTAATAATAATATAGTGAGTTCTTGAATATAGATTTTCATTTTATTAATAAATATAATTTAAATATTTTAAAAAATTTATTGTTTTTATTTCTTAATTCAAAGAAATAGCTTTTCATTGTTAAAAGCGTAGAAAACACAGAAAAGGATCAAGGAAATAACATTTAATCATAATCTGACACTTAAAGAGCACCACTATTAATACTGTTATTATTTTCTAGCACTTTTTCTTCTATATGTATAGCACACGTACATTAATGATTTATGTGTTCGGGGTGAAATTATACATAATGGATATTTAGGATTATTTGGATTCACCTAGCATTTATTCCCCTTCCTAACAACTCCCAACTTTCTATTTCAACATCACCTCACCATGTGTGGAGTGTTAGTGGGACTGGAAATCAAGAAGCCTTTTTCTTCTTCAGTCATGGCACCAGCAGTTGACTCTAGATAAAACAATTAGACTCTTTCTCTCAAGACTTTAGGTCTTGAGTGAAGTAACAGAAACATGGGTGGGATGAGTGTAGGGAATGTAAACATTTGGAGCTCAGTTATCTTGATAAACAAGATGAGAAATAGTTGGGTAGTTCTCTTCCCTGTTTCTAGTATTATGTCTTATCCTGTTTCCTGGACTCTTGTCTGGATTGTCTTACCTGCTCAACCTATAAATGCCTGAAAGACTTTAACTAATACACTGAGCATTCAATTTTTATAATCTGTTTATTTCACATTTCTATATTATGACAAGATCGGGTACATACAAATTTGCCATAGTCCTTAGGTTCAATTTCTAGAAGAGGAACTAATGATCACTTTTAAGTCTTTTTTAAAGTTTCTTTTGTTTTGTTTTGTTTTTGTTTTTGAGAATGATTGGGAGCTTGTGGTATGGATTGTAAACTTTCTTGAAATAAAAAAATTTCTTTGTTTAAAAAATTGATTTGAATATTAACATTAACATTATAATTTTAATCCATTTCCTTCTTATTTACCTAATATTACTTTGTACATTTTTCTTTCAACTTTTTTACTATTTTCTTGTAAGTATACTCTTAAAAATATCTTAAATTTGGATGCTTTTTATCCTTTTTAAAAAAAACTTTGAAACCAGTTTTTATCTTTTAATGAGTGAGTTTAATTCATTTATAAGTTTGCTAATCCTATATCTATTGTTACTCATGATTCCTAGTGATTACTTTACTTTTCATTTTTTTTTAAATTTTTTGCTAAAGATCTTTTGTTGAGTTTATCACACAGTTCAACTAATGACATACTCTGCTTATTGCTCCTTGAAATGTCCTCTTTGCTTTATTCTCCCTTCACAGAAAAGGATCAAGAAAATAAAATTTAACCATAATCTGACACTTAAAGAGCACCACTATTAATATTGTTATTATTTTCTAGCACTTTTCCCTCTATATGTACAGCACACATATATTAATGATTTACATATTTGGGATGAAACTATATATAATGAATATTTAGGCTTATTTGGATTCATCACTGATTTCCTTTCTCTTTGCAACCCTGTACTGACTTTAATGTCCATGGTATATGTTTTTGCATAAGCATGTATTTATAAATAGAAAGTGATGTTTTATGTGTAGTTAAGTTTTATATAGTGTGTTGTATAATTTATGTGCATGTATGTGCTTTAATTTACACAAATGGTAGATCTTATTCTCTTTCTTACCTTTTTTAAAACACATTTTTAAAACATGTATTCATCTTGCTTTATATACATTTAGTTTATTGCTTTTGAAATGTGCATTTTATTTCATGGTAGTCACCAAAATTAAAATATCTTTTACTTAGTGATGGATGCAAACAAATTCAGACACTTCTTGCTCTTCTCTCATAGACTTATAGAATAACTTTTAGAGTGTACTTCCAGGAGTGAAATTGTAGGTCATAGTGAATGCATATACTTAATTTTAATGACTACTGTCATATTGTTCTCCAGGATATCTATGCTTGTTTACATTTCAAGCAGCACTGCAAAAACATTCCAATATCTCCACATGCTGACTAACATTTGGTATTATCTATATTCTTATTGCCAATCTGATAATCATTAAATGCTCTTTCCTTTTTTATTTAGTTTACATTTTTGTGAATACTAAAAAGTTTGAGAATTTCTTTAAATACTTGTTAGCTATTTAACTTTATCCTTTTGTGTATATGCTATATACTTTGACTATTTTTTTCTAACATGTTTCTGTCTTTTTCTTGTCACTTTGTAGGAGTTATTTCTACATTTTAGATTAGATAATCCTTTAATGTTTAGAATTTTAAACATTTTCTACCAGTCTATCACCAGTATGTTAACTTCCTTTTTCATCTATTTTATTACACAGCTATTCATCAGTTTGGAGTGCCATGGTTTTAGTGGTTTGTACTTTTTGGATCTAATTTAAGAAATTTTTCTCCGCCCAAAGGTCACAATCAATATTTCTTAATAATCTATTATTCCCATCTGGCTGATCTAGCACATATAAATATTGATCCTTATGAAGTTTGTTTTTCTCTTAAAATGAGCCAGTTTTCCCAGAGCAACCTCTGTAAGCAGTCTTTGCTCTACAGACCGACGATGTCACCTTTACTGAGCTCATGTCTCTTATCTTTTTTTTGTTCCATTGGTTGTCTGTTCTGGGGAGGTACTTCTGCAGTGTTATTACTATATCTTTAAAGTATGCCTTACTCTCCAGTGGAACAATAAATCCTGATTTGCTGCCTTCCCCCCGCCCCGCCCCCCACAACATTGCATTAAGTCCTGTGAATGTAAAATAAGTTTGTTAAATTGCTCAAAATTTTTGGTAACGTTTTGATGAGAATTGTATGGAAGTTATAGATTAATTTGAGGAGAATTCAAATTTTTAAAATATTAAGTCATTCTATCCATATCCATAGTCACACTCTCAATTTATTCATCTTTATGTCCTTTTATATTTTAATTCATTTCTTCTTTAAAGGTGTGTGGATTCTTTTAATTTAATTTCTACATAGAACTTGTTAATATGTAAATTGTATTTTCTTTATCTTTTTTATTTTTCCAACTTGTTATTTTTAGTTTAGAAAAAATGTTACTGAATTTTGAAAGATGTTCATTCATCTGTCCCCTTACTAAATTTGTCACTAGGTTTTATGGTTTAACTATTATTTTGGGTTTTCCATATAGTTGATCATATATCATCTGTAAGTAACGAGATCTTTGCCTCTTCCTTACCAATACTTGTATCTCTATTTTGTGTGTGCGTGACAGTGCAATTGTGAAAATATCTTTTGCTCTGTGAAACAGTAGAGATGGGAAACACCTTCCTTCTCTTATTTTGGTCTCCCAAAGATTTCATCTAAATTTTCTGCCTTCATGTGATGGTTCTTTTTTGATTCAGTATATTGTCTTTATTAAGTTAAGAGTGTTTCATTCTCTACCTGATTTTATGAGGCCCTGTATCAGACATAAAGAGTGAAATTTGTCAAATAATCTTCATCTATTGAAATAACCATGTCAATATTTTTCCTTTACTATACTAATGTGTCGAATTACACTGATAGATTGTTCTGATGTTAAAAAAAAATTTCTGCCTTCCTGGAGTAAGCCTTATTTACCATGATTGTTAATATTATTATTATTATTTAAGTGTAGATATTTAGTATTACTTCAATTAGGACTTTGTATTTTTGTTTATAGGAGTTATGTACTCATGTCTTCCTTTTTAATGTACTATCATTATCTCCTTTTGAAATCAAGGTTATACTAGTCTTTTAAAACGACTTGGTCAATGTTTCCCTCTTCTCTATCTTCTGAAAGAATTTGTAATAAAAAAATGAATTATATGTGCCTTGAAAACTTGATCAAAGTAGTGTGGAGCTGTCTTGGCC
Organism: Eidolon dupreanum; assembly: GCA_028627145.1. NCBI lineage: Eukaryota > Metazoa > Chordata > Mammalia > Chiroptera > Pteropodidae > Eidolon > Eidolon dupreanum. The sequence continues at coordinate 75,113,038 of CM053507.1, read as the reverse complement.
AGAGGCTCTTTATTTTAGTGGGGGAAAAGGAGAATTGATTGATTACTCTTTAAATTTAATTGTTATTAATCATTTCAAGATCATATTACTTTTCTGCCAGTTTTTACATATTATAATATGCAAAATGTTATCCACCATGTAATTTTCAAATGTATTGCTTTATAGTTCTTTATAGCATTTTACTCTATTTTAAATTTCTATTTTATCTGTAGTTATTTCTCTTTTATCATTCTTATTTTGAGCTGTATACTCTCCATCTCTTCTCCATCTTGCCATTGTCTACAGTGTAAATTCATACAAAGAAACCAACTTCTGATTTTATTTTCCTCTTTTTTTCCCTGTTTGGGTTTATTTCAATTTTACAGTTTTCTGTCCCTTTCTTCCTTTTATATTGGTATAGTGTGTGGCTCTTTTTTTCCAAATTGTTCAGCTAGCCATTTCCCTAATCTGTTTTTAGTCATTATTGGTTTATGATAATTTACTTAGTATTAAATGTCCCTTTATTTATCGCTTTGTCTTTGTATTTCTATTGACATTTTCTTCTATGTATTTAAAAAAATATTTGATTCCCAGCTTGGAGAACCAGCATTTCAGTGTTAAGATAAGATGAAAAATATATTCAAGCAGTCTGGCCTTGTCACTATATAGCTCCTCCTAGAAAGCCCTGTAGCCTGGGAATAGAAATCCAGGAAGTCTACAAATAACCAGATGTGGGTCCTGGCTTGTTTGAACCTTTGTAGTCAACATGCCTGGCCAAGCCCTTTGGAATTTATTTTTGCTTTGGGCATTTTTAATAATATAGTAACTAGTCATTCATTAAAAAAGCCTGAAAAACACTTATAAAATAAGTGTTTTATAAAATAAAACATAGAAGTGTGGGTGTATCTCACCCAGAAATCATTCACCCATAGTTAACTATCAACGAATGGTGTATATCCTTCCAGGTTTTTAAGGGTTTATGTAAATATTTGTTCCTTTGTTCATTTTACATGCAATAATAAAATAAACTCTCATGTATACCTACCACTTAGATATCTTTGAAGCTTTCCAAATGCATCCTTCTTCCTTTCCCATCCAGAAGTAACAATCTTAAATTTTATATTAGTCAATTAATTGCTTTTTTCATAATTTTTCCATAAACATATGTAATTTTTAATCTTAATATAAATAAATACCATTTTATTCTTCTGTGACTTTCTTTTTTTCCTGATATTAATCTTTTGCTATTTAATCTCATTTAAATGTATAGCTCTAAGTAATTACTTTTTGTTCTTGTGTGACATTCCATTTTATAGATACTACAGTTTATTTTTTCATTTCATTACGGATATTTGGGTTATTATTTTTTAACTTATGGATTATTTATTGGTGGAATTTTAAAAGATATTTTTCTATTATATATGTTTTAATTTATTACATTATGATTCGAGAATATAATCTCCAAATATTGGTTAGTTGAAAATAAATGTTTCCTATTACATGAAAAATAGTAAATGAGCTTTTTTTCTGTTTGAAAAAAATGTATATCTTCTCTTTGGTTAACTTTTAATATATTTGAACATTGTATATACTAGTTAAAGCTGATAGATAATTTAATTTAAATCTTTATAACTTGTTTAATTTTATTTATAGATCTATCAGTTTCTGAGTAAGATATTTCAACTATAATTGCTGATTTATCTACTATTCATACTTCTCTCTTTCTATATATACACATATACATATATACATATATACACATATACACATATACATACGTATACACATATACATATATACATATATATCGGAAAGTGTTTATGTTGTTAGGTACATACATATATTTTGTTGCTCATTATATCTTCTTAATCTACTGTTACTTTTGCCAGCATCTTTGTGACTTCATTTTAATTTTCTGATTGAACTATATACTTTTTTCTAATTAAAATTTGTTATCCTCATTTTTTGTTGTTCATATCTGTCACTTTTATTTTTAGCCTTACCATTTTTTTTTTCAAATATGTCTCTTATTGATAGCATATGACTGGATATATTTTTTGAAAGTCTAATCAGAGAATCTACCTATTGATTTGAACATTTAATCTATTTACTTTTTTGACTCTGACCATTAATAAATGTATTCTTTCTATATGTGTATCTATCTAACCATCTATCATCTATCCACCGATGCATCCATGCATCCATGCATCCATCCACCTGTCCATCTATCTATCATCTACTATCACTACTTATCATCTGATCATACCTCTCCATCATCACCACTATCAGCCCAGGCCAAGCCACCATCACCTCTCACCAGCTTTTGGCAATTACCTCTTTACCGCCCTTGTTGCTTCCACAGTTTCTCCACCACAGTGTAACTCAACTCAGAAGCCAGCATAATTCTGTTTAAATGTAAGTCAGATAACATTCATTTTTTACTCAAAACCATTCTATGGCTTCTCATCTCATTCAGAGTTAAACACAAAAATTCTTACAATAATTTCTAACACCCAACTTAATCTCCATTCCTCACAGTTTCTCTGACTGCATTGCATTATACTTTCCCCTTGCTTACCAGCCTTGGTGACTTCCTTTTTTTTACTGAATTGGCCATGTTTGTTCCCCTCAACATCTTTGCACTTCCATTTCCTCTTCCTAGATTACTCTTCCTTTTTTGTCTTAAGGGTGTCTTTCCTTATCTCCTTAAGCTTTGGCTTAAATTTCAACTACTCTTTACAAATCAAACCCCACTCTCACTCCTTAACTCCTTTCCTATTTTGTTACTTTTCACAGCACTTATCATTTTTAACATATCATACTTTTTTCTTATTTTATTTGTGTGTTTCTCCCAATTGGCAGTTAGTAGAAACACAATAAATGTTTGCTTAAGTAATAAGAAATTATAATTACTGACTTATTAAGACTATTTCTTCCATTTTATTTCATATTTTCTCATTACTATGCTTTTTTATCTTCATACTTTTAATGAATAGATTTTTTTTATAGAATTGAAAATTTTATATCTTATTTTTATTCTTGTATTGTTTTTCCTCTAACATTTTGTCTGTGGATTTTTTTAAGCTTATCAATCTCTGTCATTTCTCCGATATAAGAGAAAAACATAACCATGATCTTATACCTCTTTGGTCTTCTTTCCTTCCTCACTGGTCTTACTTGTACCATTCAAGAATTTAGAATATTAACTATGAATATATTACATTGATAAGTAAACATTTTTAGCTTTTTACTCATTTAACTTTGTGTATAGTTTTCAGTGTCTTGGTTTTATTTTCCTTCTTATTAAAACACTTCCTCCAAAACTTTTTTCGTGGAAGGTTTTTGTGGGCTGTACAATACTTTTTTACATGTTTACATTTCAATAATAATTTATCTGGATAAAACATTTTAGGCTCAGAGTTTTTTCATTCAACACATTGCAGTAATATTCCAATATCTTTCTGGATTGGTGTTACTATTGAACAATTTGATGGTGTTGAACAATCTGATTGTAGGTGGATTGTTCTTTTTGTATCTGAAAGTTTTCTTAGAATTTTCTCTTGATCTTTAGTGCACATTCCACTATGTTTAATTGTGAAGGTTTTTAAATTTAATTCATCTTTTTATTACTCTATAAGCTTTTCAATTTGATGTACTTTCTCATCTTTAATTCTTACTATTAGTGGTATCAATCATTAATTTTTTATTTGCATTACCTTTGAAATACAGACATTTCTTCTTTTCTCATTCATCTTGTCTAACTTTTTTTTTCCCTATGCCCCTTCCTAATTCCTTCTGAGGCAGATTTTTGGCCTAATCTTGCACTTCTCTGATTTGTTCTTCTCTGAATCTTCTCTGCTCTTTATGACATTTATTGAATTTTTTTTCCCCACTATTTTGCACACCTATTATTTCCATTTTGTTTTTGTTTATAACCTTTAAATGTTATTAATATCTTCTCTCTCTAAATCTCTTTTGAATATGTTTATTTTTAAGTTTCTGTTCTATTTAGTTCATTAAGTTCTTTTTCTCTGTATTATTCGAATTTCTTTTTTATGTATGTATGTATGTATGTATGCATGCATGTATGTATGTATGTATGTATGTATGTATTTAGCTTTAATAACAGTTATGCTCCGCAAATGGCTATTAGGTCTTTTTCACCTCAGATTACCTGTGGTGAGACTGACAAAGTGTTCCTAGGTAGGGACTGAGAAATTAAAATCCAAGTGGGAGCTTTTATCCCATTTTGGTGATTTTAGATATCGATGGGCCATTGGATTTACAATCTGGGTTTGACTGTTTCCATTTGTTCTTCTAATCAGATGACTTTGTTGTCAAAAACTTTCTTGTACTTTTTTCTTAGACGCCTCAAAGAGAAAGCTCAGAGGCTAGTATATCTACTATGATTATTATCCAACTATCTCTGGGTTCCAGAGCAACTATGATATCATCCCATTTCCAAGCTAGAGCTGAGCTAATTCTGCTAGGTGGGTAATATTCTGCCATGAAAAATGTGTGACAATAAAAAGAACAGAACTAAAATGATCTTCCTTACCTTTTGTCTGTCCTGGTGGTTAGCCCTTTTACATTCTAGTTCAGACTTTGCCCCAGGACCACACACCTCCCATTATATGGATTTCTTTCAGTTTGTATATTAATTTCTCTGATCCTTCAACTTCTTTTCATCTTTGTAGCATTTTCAGTATTGGGCTTGGTTAAAGAGCAAAAAGCTTCTTTTGCCTTGTGAAAATATGAAAGCTTTCTAAGTTTTAATAAATTATCTAACAAATTAGAAGGTATATTAGAAGGTGTAAATATGATGCTAGTTTCCTGCCATCATAACCAGAAAACCAGGAGATTATATTAATCTCAATTACATCAAAGTACAATGAGCAGTGCTTCCATTAATCTTGCCTTCCAAAGGAAACCTTTCAATTCAGTAAACGTCTCCTCTCAATCCTCAGTAAGTCTTCCTTGGACATTTTGATATCAGAGTTACTAAGCATGTAATAAGAGGTATACTTCCTCAGATATTACAGCCAGTGACCCTCTTATTGGCCTTAGTCTCTTTGCTTTGAAAGTAATATGCTCCAAAGAAATCAAACAATGGTAACATAAATTCTTATTAACTGTACAGTTATTTCTTAATTTTGAATAATTTTGAATATACAAATTCAGCATAATTGAGTATAATGATTGATAAGTCTTTCCTAACTTATCTTCTATTTTCTTTTAGATATCTCTAGTAGCTTCAACCTAGAAAGAATTTTTAAAATAATTTTTTTGTGGTTTTCAATTAAGAGAAAAAATGTCGAAAATCAAAGTTTCTTAATGAAAGGACAACTGACTCTAGGCTCGCATAATAAAACAATTTAAATGGTGAAAATTAATAGACCAAAAAAATAGGAACAAGAGGCAGAAAATAAACTTTTTTACTGCTTCCTCTAATTAAGTACTTCACTATGTAGTTTCTAAATATTTTACTCAAGTATTGTAAATTCCTAAAAATGTAGCCAGCACTCGAAGGAAATACACAAATAAAATAATTTAAAATATTATTTATTAAGACTGAAAGCTTCTTCTAAGATCAGGAACAAGATAAGGATGTCTATTCTTGCCACTTTTGTTCAACATTATGCTTCTACTGAACATTTAGGGCAATTAGACAAGACAAATAAATAAAAATTAAATTGAGCAGACTGAAAAAAATTATAAACTATATTTTCAGATGAAATAAACATATGTAGAAAACTCTAAAAAATCTACATACAAAATATTATAGCTAATGAATAAGCTTAGCAAAGTTACAGGATACAAGATCAATATACAAACATCAGTTATATTTCTATAGACTGGAAATCAATAATCTGTACTTGAAAGTAAGACAATAATTCCATTAATAATAGCATTAAAAACAATAAACTCCTAAGAATAAATTTAGACAAAGAAGTACAAAAGTTGTACTAAAAAGCACAAAACATTATTGAAAGAAATGAATATTGTTATATTCTACAACATGAAAAAACTTGAAAACATTTTGCTAAGTGAAAAAAAAAAAACCCAGACACAAAAGGCCACAAATTATATGATGCCATTTATATGGATTGTCCAGAACAGACACATCCACATAGACAGGAAATAGATTAGTGGTTGCCTTGGGATTGGGGGTTGGGGAGAGAAGGGGAAAAAGGGTAATTGGGACCAATGACTAATTGGTACAGAGTTTGGTTTGGTGATGATAAAAATGTTCTAGAATTACATAATGGTGGTGGCCTTACAACATAGTGACTACGCTTAAAAAAATCTCTGAATCATACAGTTTTAAATAGTGAATTTTATGTTATGTAAATTATATCAATAAAAACAAAAACAAAAATATTGAGGTGTACATTATTTCCCATCATCTATTCCATCACTATGTCTATTAATATTTTAAATTAATTAAGATATAGAGTATCTTTTTATTTTTAAGAATGTCTCTTCCTCAAAGTACACTGTTTAAAACTGACTCCCCACAGTCTCATTCTTCATTGGTAAAAAATAGGTTTTCAAACTCTGCTTAAAAAAATATGCACCTAGATTCTAAGTGTTTTTAGCATGCTCAAAATATTTTTAATCTACTTGTTAAAAATTCAATGATAGTTAAAATTTATTTTCTGAATGATTATTGGTAGGTAACTATAATTGCAATAAAATATTTCTTATTCATGTTACCAAAAGCACTGTTAAAATAAGAGTCATATAGTGATTAAATGAGAGGAGCACTTTTATTTTCTCCTATTTGATTAAGAAACAGATTCATATGTGAAACTACTACAGATATTATAAAAAATATTTTATCTAATAAAGAGTTTTAAATAATTAAGATAAAAGGGCTACATAATCTATCAGTAAGAGTGACTCAGTTTTGCCCATTTTAACTAAGAGCAGAGTTTCCTACTTACAGACACCAATAATTGAATGTGTTGGGACAAAGGGTATGAGATAACAAATCTAGATTAAAATCTGACCCAAAGGTACCTGCCTGACCAAGAACAAACTCAGTTCTTCCCTTTCCCCAACAAAAAGCTGAATCCAAATTAAATCCATCACTTTTTCAGTGTTTCCCATCACAGGAATTAGTGGGTCATCGTCATCCCTCATGTTTTGGTCTCTATTACCAGTTACATTCAATCCAATACTGTAGGGTACCTTTATTAACTTTGATTGTTAAGCATGGTATAAATATCCTTGCAGTGAGGAGAATCTCTCATTGGTTGTATCACTGTAAGAGGCAGAGCTTATCATCCGAGGATAGTGGGGATACTCTCTCTACTTGCTCACTGAGTCATCATCAGGGCACTGCATCAAAAGTTAGGCTCAGGTAAGTGGCTGCTCGATCTAGGTCTTTGCCTCTTGGCATGTAAAGGTGCAAAGATCCAAGAGTAGTCTGAAATCCTCAATTGTGGCTATGGTTGAATCCAGGTTCTGGCATGCTGTCCTTGTCATCCTATCCTTGGGAGGTAACTTCAGCTGTTTTCTTGGTTATCTACTCTTCTTTTGTTTTCAACTGTTTTCCAAGCTCAATTTTCAAGTTTCCCTTTAATTCTCCTAGTTTCTTAATATCTTTCCAATATATTTCTATTTTTCTAGAATTGGTTTCTGTTGTTCTGAACCAACAATGTTAATCATCATAATTGCTAAATACTTTCAGTTTTACTTCTTAATAGACTTTAAAATTATCCACTTGTTTCAGTCTCCATCACCAGTACCATCTAAGTTCAAGCCATGATGGCTTTTTCTTACATCCTAAACTTTTTCTTACTATTCCTAAGCCTTCTGCCCATTGCCATGATGAACCTTATGGAATCCATCCTCCACAATGCAGTTGGAGGGAGCCCTTGAAAACATAAATTGATCATTTCACCATACTTAAATCCTTCAATAGCTTTTCTTCATTCTTGAGATAAAGACCAAATCTCTGCATAGTCTGCATTTACTTTTCCTGTACTAATTTAGTCCTTTGTTTTCTGTGCTCCAACCTAACTGACTTTGAAATTTTCAGGTAAATCGTGATGCCCTCTGCCACAGAACAATTACCTGAAATTTATTCATATTCCTTCACTAAATATTATTTGAGAATGCCCTTTCACCTAGTTAATTTCTACTCAACCTTAAAACCAAAGTTCTAATGTCTTCTTACTCCTCAGTGCAAGCCATGTTTCTTTTTCATATACCCTTGTTCTTTTTCTTGAGAGCCCATTGGTAACATTTGTAATCGTATACTCTCTGGTGGAACTTTATGATTGTCTGTCACCCGTACTGACCTGTAAAGCTTTGGGTGATCAGAAATCATGTCTTCTATTTTTATTTCCTGTTGTGTGCCCAGTATGAGCATGGTGCCTGGAAACTAATAAATATTCTGTTACTATATCTTAAATAAAACATTTATCAAATAATTCACAGAATGACAGATTTAGAGAGCTATTATCACAACATAGTTATAAAAGTAAATATATTAATTATATTAATTTCTTTTTTCTGGTTCCATCTTGGTAAACTTTGTGGTTTATTGCTAAATTTTAGAGGTAAATGTTTCTTTGTCATTTGTGTTTTCATTCATGCTTCCTTTGATACATTATTTCTTGCACTGTACTTTTCAGAGAAAACAATGTTTGAGATCATGTATCTTGAGTTTATTGAAGTTTCTCAATTTAAAGCGAATAATCTTAATTCTTTCTATAGATTTCTAAACTGACCTCCCACTAAGAAAAAGAAAGTGCAATAAGCACATAAAACCATAGCTCTAATGTTTTCTTACTCCTCACTAAGAAAAGCAATGTCAGACTTCCTGTCGAAGATTCTTCTTCCAAGATTAACAAATAGAAATATTCTCTCTCCTCCTCAATTTTACTTAGTCGTAAGTTTTTATCTCATGTTTCAATTATAAGAGCTGACAAACATTAATGCTAAAGAAAAAATGAATGGCTGCTTCCAAATAACATACTGTTCTTTGAAAAAGATCATTTAAAATATCAAATTCATCTCAGCCCTATAATCAGTTGTTCTGAAAGCCTTCTTTGGGTCATTTATCTTTATGATCATTATTTTCATCCATATATTGGCAGTTAAACAGGAGGGACAGAAAAAAATATACACATGTATTAAAATATACCCTACTAAACATATAAAAAATGCCCCTACTAAAATATTTATAATAAAGAAACTAAATTTAATGTGTTTATTTTTATAATAACTTAAAAGAATTCATGTTTGATTAGAAGAGATGTATAAATCATATTGTTTGCTAGCATTATTGACTATGCCATTCCCATTCTACCAGATTTAATTTAAATTAATTGTTAATTTTCAGGCCAGTAGTCCACTCTTCATCAAGACATATGCTGATTATTTAGTCATGAGTCAGTGAAATATTAAACTTCATAACTGAGGGCTCTCTTTGTGGTGTCTTAAAGTAATTCTCAAGATTTGACACTACTCTAAGTATATAAGTTCACCTCTTTAGACTTTGAAAGGAATGTTTTGAAATATAACTTTCAAGTCATGCTATGCATCAAGTCTGTTTCACATTCAGTTGAATGGTTGCTATTTCAGTAAAGTGCACTTAGCATTAAGAGCAGTGTGACCTTTTAGGGTGCCAAAGAATAGCTTATCTTTTGCTCAATCACACACAAAACTGTGGACCAATCTAAACTTTTCTCACTTTATAATACTTGAAGACCTCTGGGTTAGTCTGACCTTACATAAACAAATATAATATTTCAGCGGCCTTTCACATGCTTGTTCTGAACAAAACTTCAAGCTGAATTAGCCACCAACTCCAAAGTAAGTGATGATTAACTTAGGGGATACTTGGCTGTATTTTCAAGGTTAACATGACCTCAAATGACAAAATTATATTACTTACTTATATTGTATGCATTTCATGCACTGTTAGAATAATTGCTATTTCATTTTCAGAGGAGGCTGGGCTGAAAATTTTGACCAGTAAATGTTTCTGCAACATTGTCCTCTTTGAACCAGTCTCCAACTTTACTAAATGGCTTTTATTTATATTATTTTTTTCCCGATAAGAAGGCACACGGACTCTTTCATTAAATAGAAATCCAATTCTCTTTCTCCAGGTGAACAAAAAGCATATTTCTTAATATTTTCACCTAGCAAACAGTACAGAGACCTATCTTTTCACATCTCTACAGCATCTCCACAGAGTATTCCATCCCACTTAACTAGGCTAGGGTAGGTCTTTCTCTTATGCCAAGCACATTCCAGCCTCTGGGCTCTTATCATTCCCATTACCTGAAATACCCTCTTTCCACTTGGAATTTTCCCCTCCCCAATCTCTAGACACTCAACATTTTTTATGATTTTCTTTGTCCCTCATCATGGCGAATGAAGCTTATGTTTGGGAAACACAGTCATAGCTGCATGTAATCCAGAGTTTCTTATGCTTCTTAATAATTCAGCTCTAAATCTCCTCTTGTACCTTTCATTCAAGAAATAAAGTTGGAATATGAGTGAGAATGTAATTGTTATACACCATAAATCCAATTTATTGTTTTAAATAAAATAATTGGAAAGTTTTATAAATTATTTTTAGAAGCAAATTATTTGTGATCCAAGTAATATGTCACAGCATTGGTTAAAAAGCACTGACACAGTCAAACTGAATCCTATTTATTTATCAAGGCCTAACTTAAATCCACTGTAATTCATTTGTTTACTCATCCACTCAACAGTTATTTATTCCCTGGGCCAGACACTGCACAAGATTTTGGGGCTGTAAAGACAGATGGAAAAAGTCCCTGTTCTCAAAATGAGCATGTTGTACTCCCCAGTTCTTTCTTTGTGCCACTTTTGAGTTGAACTCATAGAAGACCTCAGAATCCTTCTGAACACAGCTCTCTGAGAACTACTACTAATCTATTAGAGATGGTGTAGAGATAGATATTTCACTATAGTTAACCAGAAGGAAAAGTAAATAATTAGTAAAATATAAGTTGTAATGTCAAATAAATGTTATAAGAGCAAAATTTTCATGCCTATTCATTAATTTAAAATGTATAATTTCTGTAGAGCACCATTGGATCCTATGAGTGTCAAAGAAATGATCTCTGAGTAGAAAAAAAAGAATTTAGAGAGAAAATAAAATAGCCAATAATAAAAATACAAAATCAATGTCCTTATAGATACAGTTTTCATATATTACTTCAATTTCCTCTTTTCCAAGTCATTATATAACCTACTACACTCTGATTTCCAATCTACACCTCAATCTTAGTTTTACTGGCATCAGCAATCATCTCCTAGTTTCCACGTACAAAAAGCTCTTTAAGTTCTGCATTTTATTTGACCTTTTTATTAAATTTAATACTGTTGATTATGCCCCCTTTAGAAAATAGACTTTCAATTTTTAAGCATTTCACTTCTACTTTTCCTCTTACTTATCTGATAATTTATATTCAGACATGTTTTGATTCTTTTCCTTCTTCTACCTCTGATGTTCAGTGTTCCTTATGTCCCTTCAGCCTCCTCTCTTTCCTAAAATATTCTATCTGGTTTATTTTCTCCAATCTCAGAGAAACTACATTGAATAGTAGGTAACCATTTATATCATAGTCTAAATAAATTGTGCCCCTAGAATTGTACGGGGCACGATGTATGTGGCCAACACATACTCTCAAATCTATGTCTGCAGAGGAAAAAAATGACGTAGATAATAGAGGCTTTGTTCATCTCTCTTGCGAACAAATCAGAGTTGTGACAGAAACACAGAGCAAACAGCAAGGAAAGTCACCTGGTATCTAGATGAACAGAAATGTTATAATTAGGGAGAGAAATAATTAATCAACCTGCAATTGTAGAAGGTAGGAGGGGCTAAGACACGAGACTGCCTGATCCCTAGCGACTGAGTGGAACAGAGGCTGTGTCAGCAGCAGCTGACAGCTACAGACTCCTCTTAAAGAGGTTGAGTCAGAGAGTGGACTTTCACCACAATGGGCCTGCTTACTCTGAGCAATAATGCCTGGTTGGCTGCTCGGGGGGGCACCAGGGACTTTTAGGGGGACACTGAGTTGTTGGAGTGAAGGCCAGAGATGAGGATCTCTCTTGGACAGAAGTGTTGGTGGTATCTGTTGTTCCTCTGTTGAGCCCTCCCCAACTCCCAGTGTGCGGCTACAGAGCCACTATAGCTGAGATGTCATCAAACTGAATAACGGAGGTCGCTCTGACCCGAGGAGTCTCTGAAACTCGGCATCTCCCAACTCACAGCCCCACCCAAGCCACATCCAGGTGTGTCCTTGATAAGTCAGGGGCTCCTTCTCAAACAGCACCAAGACTCACACTGGTGGCAGCTTGCCTCTGTTTCTGGTGTGGCCTCCAGAGGCAATTATAAGTACAGCATCTGTGGATTGCTTGTTGAATATTAACAGGTGGTGCCAGAGGGGCATAGGCTGGGGCTAAACTTGGCCTACAGTTGAACCTTTCTCAAGACTGTGCCACTTGGACACCTACTACACAAAGCTGCACTGATAAGACTAGGAGACTTAGGAGCTTTGCTTAGTACATAAAAACAAACACAGAAAAGTAGCCAAAATAGGAAGACAAGGAAGCAGAAATCATATGAGAGAATAAAACAGACATCCATAATTAATAGTCAAGCAATCTAATAGATGTAGAGTTCAAAACACTGGTTATAAACATGATCAATGAACTTAAGGGAAGTGCAGATAAATTTAGTGAGAAAAGAGAGCATTCATTGAATTCTAATGGGAAAAAATAGGCTGTGAGTGTGTGTGTGTGTGTGTGCATGTAACATGTAAGTGGGTGAAACATGCTATAAAGGGAAAAAGCTATAAAGGGCAATGAGATAGAGAGAGATGAAGGAGATGGTGTTATTTTATGTAGAATACTCAAGGAATGCCTCTCTACTAGAGGGAAGAAAATGAGCCATAGGATTATCAAGGATATGAATGTTCCTGGCATGAGAAGGAATGAGTGTAAGATCTGAGGTACTGAAAGAGCAGTTGGCTTGGTGTTCATATCAGTCAGGTTTCCTGCAGAATAATTTGAATAAAGTCTAATCATGAGTCTCTGTGTAAAAAGCAGAGACGGAGTACAAGGAAATCATTGGGGAAAACATAGTACCCAAGACTAACAACAAGGGTCTTCATTATTGATATTATACAAAAAGGGAATAAGGTGCTATATTTGTTGTAGGAACCCAAAGACAGAGAGGGAACGTAGAGAGCACTGCTTGGAAGATTGGACTCCTTAAATGACAGGTAAAGTCTGACAGTAGAGAACGTGTAGGGAGAGAACTAGCAGGTACAAACTCTGACCTTTCTTTCTTCCTCCCTCTGATTTCTCAGCAGTGATCCCTATTGCTCAAAGCAGAGGGCTAAGGCACCCATTGACCAAATTCATGTCTTTTCCTTTCTCAGGGCACAGAATAGAGGGAAGAAACATGAAGGGTATATCTTGAGAAACAAATGAAAAGTAGCCTGCATAGCAATTTTGAAGGACTCAGTGAGGCCAGAGAATCTGAAATATATTGAGTAAATGGAAAAATGGCAGGAGATAAGAATGATGAGGTAGGGGCTAAATCGTGTAGGGCCTTATATTCATAATGTGGGCTTTGTAGTTTATTCTGAGTGGTATGGGAAACCACAGGGTGTTTCTGAGCAGAGGAGAGGGTAAGGATAGAAACAGAAAGACCATTTGGGTACTATTGCAATAACCCAGGTGAGAGATGAGGGTGGACTGAACGAGGGAAACCGTAGGCATGGTGGTGTGAGAGGAGGTCAGATTCTGGAGGTGTTTGTAGGGTAGAATTATCATCATCTTGGATGTGAGAAATAGAGAAGATAATCAAGGAAGACCTCAGAATTTGGGCAACAGAAAAAATATAGTTGAATTATTGAGATGGGAAAGGCTTCAGAAGCAGTAGGTCATAAGCCTTTTGGCATCTAGATAGAGATGACATATGGAAACTTTTAAGTGGTTGGGCCTGAGGATATAACTTTGATATTTGTCAGAATATGGAAGTTACATAAAATATGGGACCAGATGTGATCAGCCAAGAATTAAGTGTAACTGAATAAACAGTACCCAAGCACTGACTCCTGGGGAATTCCAGCATTTACATTTTAATAACACAAGGAACATCCAGCAAAGAAGAATGAGATGGACTAGAATATTCCATCATGCACTGAGTATAACTGAGTGGTATAATGTAAAAACAATTTGGCTAAAAAAAAAAAAAAAAAAGCCTATAGTTGTTGTGCTAAAATAATCCAGAATTCTCAAATTCTGATATATTTCATTATCTTCGGAAAATTTTTATTTATTTATTTATTTTTTTACTCACTTCTTTATTTCTTAAATTTAAAAAAGTTAGACATTAATACAATCCATGAAGTGATCCCCTCAATTACTCTAGCATCCATCTGGCACTACACACAACCATTATAATAATATGGACTATTAACTTACACTATGCTATACTCTAAATTTAAATTTAAAAGGGACAAAAATATAGTTGACTACATTTTGGTGGTGATTAAGACAATTTTGATCTTGCTATTTTTGAAATCAATAGTTTCATCAAGTTAGTTTTAGATTATTCAAAACCTTTAGATTAATTTTTCCATAACAAATTGATATTTTAAAATAGTTTAGTCAAAAAGCTATCTTGAACAGAACCTGATCCAATAACTAGATTCATTTACATTTATTTATTATTCAATTTACTTTCATATCACCACCTTTGACAATAGGAAACTATTTGGAGGACTATGGAAAGTTCTAAAATTGTTCATGTATATTCTAAAAAAGAGGTCAAGGTTGCAAAGATGTTTTCTTGTAAGTATCGAAGAACATTTATAACATTCTGCCACTTTCCAGGGTATGATAGTCAGAATGATGGCCCCCAAAGATGCCCAGGAACCTGTGAATATGTTACCTTACATGGCAAAAAGGACTTTTTAGATGTGATTAAGGACTTTGAAACAAAGAGGAATCTCCCGGATTATCCTGGTGTGCTCAATGTTGTCATGTGAGTGCTTAAAAATCAGAGAATTTCTCGGCTATGGTCAGAGAAATGTAACTTTGCTGACTTTGAAGATGGAGGAAAGGAGTCATGAGTCAAGGAATGTAGGTAGTCTTTAGAAGGTGGAAAAAGGAAGGGTTTCTTCCCTGGAGTCTCTAGAGAGAAACAAAGCCTTTCCAACACTAATTTTAGCCTCATAAGACCTGTGTCAAACTTCTAATTTTGAAAAATTAAGTTAACAAAAGTGTGTTGTTTAAAATTACAAATTTTGTGGCAATTTGTTATAGAGCAATAGCAAACCAATACATAATATCAAGATTTTCTGGGGGGAAAAAATGATCATCTCAAATAAAGAAATAACCAAAATAGTGAACTTTTAAGACTTTTTTAAAAATGAGAAGCAGTTTTCTTCCTCATATTCAAGTGTAGGTGTTTCTATAGAAATTTCAACTCTTATCCATACCCTACTGTTCTGAGAAGATGGTATTTATTTTGTAGATGAAGGAACAGAAGCTAAAGAGATTAAATGCATTCATAAAATCACCCAAATTATCAGAATGTTCTCAGATCCAAAACCCATTTTTCCCCCAGCACATTGCCTCAAAGGCTTTCTAACATTTCTTTATGCATATATATACTTATGAAATACAAATAAGATTGGAAGTGGAATGATTATGCACAATTTCCTTTTGGCTGCTTGATTTCCTTTTGGCCTTCTGAAGTTGGAAAGTGGGTAGATTTGTATGGTCTCTTAACACAGAAAGGAACAAACCAATGTAGTCTAACACAGTAGCCTGTAGAAGTCAAAACAAAATTGTTTGGCATTTCACTTAAGAAAAGGGCAAAATTTGTGATTTACTTTTTTAGAAAATGCATATATCAGCCCTGTTGAAAGATGATAATCAGTACCCTATTCTGCATTTCCTGTCCCTTTAATTTTTTGCTGGTAAGAGAAGGGAAATAATCAGGGCATCAGGTGTTAAGTTCCTCATTAAACTAATTAACAGTTCTTTGGGGAATTTTACTAGCTTCCCTCTTTTGCCCAGTTACTGGCAGGAAATTGGGTGACCAGGTGGTTTTTTGGTGCTATAACTTTGCCAAGGGCTGCTGGAGGTTGGAATAAGGGCTTTAACTTCTCTCTTCTAGATCATCAATGTTTCAGCCCAGGTGTCTTTCATTCCCACTCCTCCTCATGCTTCCCCCCACCCCCGCCCTTTACATGCCTATGTTTGATCATGGAGAATCTGGTAAAAGGTAGCATAATAATACTACAACTTGAGTTCTTAGTTTCAAATTCAGTAAGTTGTAGTACGACCTTGCTTTTGTAGTAAGAAGGCTAGTTCTTTTTTTATTAATATATATTTGCCTTACCTAGAAGATATTTGAGGAATTGCAAGGACCAAACCACAGTTTGTCTTTCCTGGTTGTGTTTCTCACTGAGCGTTGTCTTTGGTGGAAGTGGCTTGTATTTCATTACAGGCAGAGCACTGAAGAACTGTTTATTTCCTGTATCTACAGAGCATAAAAACAGTTCAATGAAAGGAGTAGTTGGAAGTGAGACACTGGATGATAAGGAAATGGGAATATTTGTTTGTTTGGGCTATGAGGCAAGTTCAAAGATGGAGACTTTTGTTTTCTGAAACCGTGGTGAGCCACTCTGGTTTCATGTTAAACATCAGGGTTTCATGCAGGATGTAAACATTTCCTGCTGGCCAAGTCTGTTTCTATAATGGTAACCCCATAGGTTCTGTGCTACTTGCACTGTAATTGTGCCAAGAGTTCCTGTATTCAACAGGGGAGGTTAAAAGTCGATCTGGTTTCACAGCTGTTTTTGGTAAGAATTGGCTTTCCAGCAGCTCTAGAAATGTGCAGTTACATTCCTCAGACAAACAGTAATCAGTGGCCATCATCTCACAGTGGAGTTGTCTGGAATAAAACTGGAAATATACCTCTCTGTGCATATATTTAATAGTGGTGAGTAGGGGTGATAATGGGTGTTAACTTTAATAGTGACTTTAATGAGTACTGGTCATTGTGGAGTCTCATTTCATATTTTGTTCAGGTACATGTTAAAGTGAAAAGGAACAGAACTGAATGCTTAGATGGTGAAACATTTTTTTCTTTAAATTACTAAGTTTAGAAATGCTTTATCTTCATTTTCATTAATCTCAATTTGGCACTGGTTCCCAATACCTTAGCTTTTATTTTCTCTTTCTCTCCAGTCTCTCTTTCAAGTAGTTTTTGAAATATAAACAAATACTTAAAGGCAAAGAAGATGAAGAGAATGATATAAAGTAACTCTGTTGAAAAGAAGAATCATTTTGAGATGTAGAGAAACCCCCTGTATTGGATCTGTTTTGTAAGTTTGGATTTTCGTACTTCAGGTCTTCTTTAAAGGTGGGCACCCTCTTTTCCCTGACAGTTTTCTTAATTGTGCCCTAATAGTGTGATCTGTCTTTGATGAACCAATTTTAGAGCTTGTTCTGTGATCTAGATCACAAAGTTGACATTGAGAATTATCTTCTTTCCCTTGATAAAGGTACCAAGAAATGACAGAACAAATGTAAGAGATTTTACAAGTACTTGAAAGAGGCAATATCCCATGAGCTTTTCTAATTAATGAAGTGTGCTGTGCACATCTCTTCTCAGGAGGCAAAGGAAAGCTTTAAAAGAATAGGTACAGATATCAAAAATATTTTAGAGATACCATAACATTTTAAGGACAGCCAAAGTTGTCACTTTTCTAAAAAACCAGAATGGAAAGCACAACATAAATGGTGAACCTTGCATTTTTCAGGATGAATTATCCAAGTCCCTTGATTTTTAGAGAAGTAACTCATATAAAGCAGCTTTATGTTCTCTTCCATACTACCCTCATCCAAAACTAAATGAAGAAAAAAAAATTTTACTTGTGTTCAAACAGATGAAGCTTATAAGTTTTTAACAAGTGGTAAGTTTAAAAGCTTTCATCTGAGTGATATTTTCCAAACTGACAGTTGTTCAACACTCTAAAATTCTATATTTATAGTCACTGATGGACATTGATGATTATGTGTTTCCTGAGTATAAATATAAATTTTTCTTGTTTGTAAATAGCATTTTGTATGCACAACAAAAAAAATAAATAAAAGTTCTTTGCATAGATATAAAATTTATTATCTGATAATATGATAGCCCCTAGTCACATATGGCTATCGAATAGTCTGAATTGAGATATGCTGTAAATGTTAAATACACACAGCATTTCAATTTTAAAAAAGTGTAAAAGATCTCAATAATATTTTATATTGATTACATCTTGAAATAATAATAATTTAGACATATTGGGATAAATACAAATATTACTAAAACTAATTTGTTTCACTTTTTACTATAGCTATTAGAAAATTTCAAATTACAATTTAATTTAAAATTACACAGGTAACTCACATTATCTTTCTATTGAATAGCACTAATCTAGAAGGCAGCCTTGGATATTTAAATTTCTACAACTTCAGGCACTAAAGTAGCTTTAAAAAATATAGACACAAGAGACTTCAACCCTAAGGATGAAATAAAGATGAATAGACTTTAACCTAAACACATGGAGAAGAAAATCAAGAGAGGAGTGGGACAATAGAGTTAGGGAATCCAAAAGTTTAGAGAAGTCAGGGGAAAGGGTCAGATGACAAAATGTGAATGTAAAATAACAAGAACACCACAGTTCAAACACAGAAGAACACTACAAACACAGAGCTGCCATCCCCAATCTTTTTTACTTCATTTCCAAGCAAATTGAGAAAAGTCAATGACTTTGCTAAAATTTCTTTCTGCAACTTTCGGTGAACTCACTTTAATGGTACAAGTTGTTATCATTAAGTACATCTCTAGCTTTTTATATCTACCCAAGTGGTCATTGCCTATATTTTCATTATTTTTTCTTGTTGGCTTCTTACACGTGCTGTGTCTTAGCCAAAAAATTTAAGTCTGAAACATCAAGCAATTTGACAAATCTACAGGCTCATGTATTATCCTGGACTGAACCTTCAATGTTATATGGGAGAAATATAATAAAAATTGATTCTGCAAAAATACCTAAACCCTCACCCTTCCTTGGATGGTCAGGATAATAAAAAAAAAAAATATATACCACCCCAAAATAAATTTCCACAGCTTTACTGGCCTTGGATAAATGAAAAATTATAGTTTTTAGTTTTATGGATCTTCTAGCCTTCATCAGCACCAATGTTGAGGAAATTAAAGAATTAATCTTTCTTTTAATTGTACAGGAATGTCAGTCAGTGAAGTAAACACAGCTCATTCCACTCATGCTCAGTGAAATTATCTTCTGTGAAGGATTAGCTGGCACGTTCAACAGTAACAAAGCTCTCATTTTCCAATAAAGAGGTTAATTGGCTTCAGGGAAAATATATATACAGAGCACATAGGCCTAATATATGTTTTGCCAAGGTCCTATGTGAATGAGGGAAGTTAATGTTTCCTGTTTATTAGCTGTTTTACAACAATCTGCCCTTGACCAATAATTATGCTTACATAGCTGATGTTAATATATGTCAGCACAATAGCCACTTAATGTACCCTCTACACCTGTGTGCAATTGAGTTTGTCATCATTCCACAGAGTCCTCATTGCTTGTTCTCTGGGCCTTATTTCTGGTCTACAAATGGACTAGAATGTCAAATGGTGGAAATTCTGATGTCAAAAATATGCTGCTTTTCCAAGACCTTTTTTTTAAAATTTTAAATAGAACCATCTGTTCTGTTCTGCAGGTTTAGCTATGTGGTTGAAAATTAGAAAAACAAAAGTAGAGGATACTTTCTAGACTCAAAGAATTTTCCAAGGAAATTTTCCAGGTGTCCCACACATATCCACTGGGGAGGTGCTTCTGAATTTTTAATAACATAGATATAATTGGGGTGTGGTGGTGGTGGGGACCCTTGTTAAATTACAGATTCTAATTCAGGAAGTCTGGGAAGGAGTCTGATAATTTTCATTTTCAATAAGCTCCTAGGTGAGGCTGATGATGTTGGTTCATGGAGCAGAATTTAAGAAGCAAGTCATTGGGCTCCTTAGGACTTCAGTCATCATAATCATTCACCAGTATTTACCGAAATCAAGGCAAGTTATTACTTTCTGGATAGTGAATATGCTTTCTATTTCCCTTGAAAAGACTCATAAAACTTGGGTACAGCATGGTTTTGAACATAGAGATCTAATCAATTTTGTGAAGGACTATCAGCTGACAATTTACTAGGACTATTTTGGCCATGAAGATATTTAAAATCACATACAGTAGTGTTAAAAACAAGGCAACAGAAGCCAAATGAAGTCACTTATCCTAAGCCCCAGTTCTGCAAACTGAGACTTAATTACAGTTTTAGCTCTCCCAGAAATTAAATCTAAACCAATAAGGAATTGCCTGATCAGCACTAGATAGATAATCTGCCTCATAGACCCCCACCATCCTCTAGAGGAAAGTAACCTTGCAATATCAACCCACTTTTTTGCCTAGTATAACTTCCTGTTTCCCACTCCTTTCTACATATAAAAGTCTTTCATTTTGTACAGTTCCTCAGAGTCCCTTACCATCAGCTAGATTGGATGTTGCTTAATTCAAATTGATTTTTGCTCAAATAAATTCTTAAAAAATTTAATATGTCTTACTTTATTTTTTAATGGTTGTATGTATTATAATAGAAATCAAGGGAAAATGACTTAAATAAATATAGCAATGAGAATTCCTAAATGGAGCAATTAGATTCATTAACTCCTTAATTTCTAACCTTTCACCTCTACCTTCAGTTCTCTCATTCTCACTTAAAATATTTATTCTAGTTTGCTCAGTTCACCATATTCTGAGGGCATGCTAATGAGGTTTCACATAGCTCTTTTAAACCATCCTATGTCATAAGTAGGGTACATAAAGTTTATTGATGGCAAAAACAAGGATCAGAAACAGTACCAATCGCTGAGACATTGAACTTCTTGTAGTAGATGAGAATACTCCCCCTTGTCAAATATTTCTGATAGCTATGAAAAACATTTATGTTAGTTCTTTAAAAAACAAACAAACAAACAAACAAACAAAACAGGATAAAAGGGTTATGTAAAAGTAGACTGAAGAACAACCACCAGGACTATTTTATTTCACCAAGGAGGTTTTCAGTGATAGTTTTAAACTAGCAACTTTTCAATTAAATGCAATCTGTCACGGTGGGGAAAACAGTGTGGCTGACAGGCCCTGCAAAGAGATTTGGCTGTGAGTGGCCAAGTTAGCACTTTTAACTAAAGATAAGCTATATTTATTTAAACCATTTCTTAAATAACACTGCATATTTTTATTCCTTGGTAGGCACTGATGCCATTAATTTTTATAGTTCAGAGTTAGGCACAGCAAGCTCAGAACTGGAATCTCCATTTTTCAGTCTTTCTCCTGTTTCTAAGTTTGCCTAAGTGGCAGTAAAGCAGAATGATAAAATAATATTTTCTTCCTTTTTGCTCTCTCTACCACTTTGGAGAAATTTTTGTCCTTGAGAATGTTAAGTGTTCAAATCATCTCTGAGCCCAGTTCATGGTCAGCACTTGAAGGAACAGTTTGAGACAGCAGAAGCCTCTTAAACCATCCCACCACAAATCTACTATGATAGAAAAAGACAGGAAATAATGCATCCCTCCATACTTTAAACTCTAGTGACACAACACCATCACAGTAGCATAAAGTACCTTCTTTTCAAGGTTGTTCTTAAGAGCTGTGGAATTGTACATTTCAAGAGACCGCATTATTAACAAGGTTTGTATTATGAAAAAATGGAAGTCATAAATTAATGGCATCAATATCCCATGGAACTAGATATTAGCTGTGTTTGGTTAGAGGCATTCCTATTTCTGTTGGTCTAATAACCAGGACGTTTCTCTGATAGAAAACACTCATTACACTTCAGCAATTTGGATTGCCTGTATCATTAGTTCAGAAGCACAAATACCAGAACCCAGCTCCAGAGTTATATCAGTCATCTCATGCTTTTCTTCCCCTCTCCTTCTTCACCATCTCCTCTTCTCTCTCTCTCTTCCTCACTCTCTTTCTTTCTATCATTGAGATTTAATTGAGAAGGCTTGACCTTTTCTGGTAAAGAAGGTTAGACACAAATTTAAGACTGCAGGTTGAGTCTCACTTCCTTTCACTCTCCTTCTTTACTCAATGTAATATGATCAGCCTTGGGAGGGGCAGTGGTCTACATACCAATATTTTATTGAGGGCAGCTACCCCTAATTTCTTCAACTGTTGAATGTCCTTTGATTTAATTCAGAATTGAATCAGAGACTTGCTTTCTTCCATTTACAGATTTTCAGTTTTGAGAAAATTTGTTCATGTGCCAATTATAGTATATCCGTTGAAGGTTTAAATTTCCTCTATGAGGCTCTCAATGTGTGTCCTCAATTAGTTGCACTTGGACAATGATTGGAATTTTTATAAATAAAATAGTAACCAAGTAGCCCACATGAATGAACACTATTTTTGGGACATAGTGTAGCCTGTAAGTTAAGCACCTAAGTAACACAGAGAGGAGAAAGAGAGCTCTATGTTGGTGGTGCTGAATTTTAGAGAACAAATTAGTCACCTCACAAAGGCAAACTTGAGCTCTACTAGAAACATGCAAAACAAGAAAATTGCATACTTGGGGCGTGGCATACTTCCTAAGGCACCATAAGGTCTATCTCAAGAAACTAACATAACAGTGAGTGATGCTAAATGCTACTGAGGAACTTGAATTATTTTTCACATATGGACTGACTTTGTGGCAGCATATATAAATATTTCATTTGCTAATTGCAGTTAGTTATCAAAATTCACATGAACAGACAGAATGACATATGAGAAATTCCAAGAACACTGTGTGACAGGACATACAGCTGAAATATAGTTTTCTCATCTTTGGCGAACATTTGAGCTCAGCAAATGCAACTTTTTCTTTATTCTTTAATTAAGATTAAAATATTTTAAAATCACCAAATTGAGACCATCATTATATTGTCATTTTCAAGGACCAATGCCAAATGGAAAGTTAGAAACTAAAGCTGAAAAACTATCAGTCTTACAAGTTGCCTGATGTTATTTGGAGTCAGTTGATAGTTCGACATCTGACTTCCCCCAACCTGAGGTACCCAATAGCTCACTTTTTCATCTTGTAGCTTAATTGATGAGCTAGTTAGAAAGGAGGGAAAACAGAAAGCAAAATAATAATTAAAAAATCACAAAGTCTCTAAAAATCAAACTATCTAGTCAATTATTTATAATTTTAAAAGCAAAAATGAAAGGATGAAAAATATTTAGAAATGGAAGAGAAGGAACCACAAAAATAATTAATACACCTCCTCTTTTATAGAGGATTTTCACATAAATCTGCCTTAGATAAAGTATCTCTTTAAATAATGAGTCTAGTTTGTCAGGGCAAAGACTAGAATTTCTACTTCCTAGCCCTCTAGTTTTTCCAACTTTTGATGCTATCCTGATCATTAATAGACCTCTTTAGTTTGCCTCTAAAATATGACTTGGGAGTCAGAGTGGTTTAGTGAAATGAAATTGAGTTTTTGAATCAGTAATATGTAAGTTCAAATTCTGGCACAGTCTCATTTTCTTCAATTAGAAAATAAGTATAATTTCCAGTAGTGGTTTAAGGATTACCAATAAAGTGTGTGCAGTGCCACAAACCTGAGAAGTTCAGAAAATGATAGCTGTTATTCCTATCTTTGAATCCTCAAGGCCTGGGGCACACAGCATATACTCAATAAACATTTGTGAAAAAATGAAAAAATGAAGAAAGAAATGAATGAATAAATAATACATAACAACAAATAAGTGAATAAATAATAACAGTAAGAATTGCTACTGAAGGGTAAATGAAAGAAGAAACCTGTGAATATTTTCTTTGGGATCTTTCAATCTAGGAGGAATACTTTGTTTCTTCTTTTATTTCACTCATTTATCAAATTGTTCAACTGGCCTCCATAGTACTTGAAAACATGACCCAGAAAATTGATAATCAAAATACACTAAATTGCTCAAAACTGTAAAAAACCTCTGTGCAGCCTAAATGGGAAAATCTAACTGAACACCTATCCAAACAAAGTTTTGTAAACCTTTCACTAACTATCCAAACTCAAGCAGAAACTCTCTCCTAGGAATAGGCCAGTTTAATTAAATTTTCTAAGTAGTGGAGGGCAGCATGGCTTTCTGCCAGATATTCCTTTTTATTTTTTTTTTAAATTAATATACACAAAATTACCCTTATGCCATTTCAACATCCTGATTAATCAGGCTGCCTGTAAAAGTTGGGAGTCTCCAATATTAACATTGCTAGTCCTTAAGACCAGAGGAAGAAAGAGAACAAGGAGAGGTTGTCAGTTCTCTGGGGAAATGCTAAAAGAAACACTATCCCTTATGTTCCAAAGAAGCTGAACTTTTACTAGGGGTGAGGTCAGGATGAGGCAGCTGAGTGATCATAAACAATCACTCTGCTGAGCTCTTTGGCCCATATAATTCTCTAACAAAGCATGTGCAGGACCTTGTGTGTGAGGGACTTTTTGCTTTAAAATGGTCTGGTTTGACTATGGGAAATATGTTAGATGTCTTCTTTAGTAGTCTGTTATCTTCCCAATTTGTTTAAAAAAGCAAATAAATTATGAGCAGGATGACATATAAAGCAAACCTGTATGGAACTTTGTATAGAAGATTTTTTAAATATTTAATTCTTTGCCCTTAAAGGAGAAATACTTGCACATTTAAAAATTAAGAATGAGAGAAACAAATATAAACAAATATAAAGCTTAAAAATTAAGAATGAGGGAAACAAATATAAAGCAGAGGGGTGGAGGTAATCTCACACTAGTCTAATAACACAAAGCTAGTCTTGGTGGATTTTTTTGGTCAGCTTTTTTAAAAAAAAATCAACACTATTGAGACATAATTTGTATACAAAACATAAACATCGAAGCAACCACCACCAAGACAAACAGTTCCCTCCTGTTTCTTGGAACGCCAACTCCACACCCCCATCCTTGGCCTTAGGCAATCACCATTACTCTTTCTACTACTATGAACTGGTTTCCCTTTTGTCGAATTTTATATTAATAGCACCATAAAATACATATTCCTTTATGTATGCTTCTTTTATTCAGCATGTTTTTTGATATTTATTTACATTGTGGCATATATCAGAGATTTGTTCCTTTTTGTTTCTGGGAAGTGTTCCATTGTATGGATATATTACAATGTGTTTATCTAATCCCCTCTCAGTAGACTTTTGGTTTTTAGTTTATTACAGTTCTGAATATAGTTGTTATAAACATTCATCACAAGTCTTCATGTAGATACATGTTTTCTTTTCTCACAATAAGTACCTAGGAGTGAAATTGCTGGGTTGTATGACAAATGGATGTTTCACCTTAAAAAAAATGTCAAATTGTTTTCCAAAGTGATGGCAAAATTTTACTTTTCTATAATAATGATAGTCGTTTCAGTTGCCCATATCCTTGGTAACATTTGGCATTGTCCATTATTTCCATTTTAGCTATTCTATTAGATGTGCAGTGGCATTTTATTGTTACTTTTAATTTACATTTTCTGGTGACTAATCATGTTAAACAACTTTTCATGTGCTTATTGGCTATTTAAAAATTTCCTTTGCATGAGTATTTAGTTTGAATCTTTTGCTCACTTTAAAAATTGCTGTTCTTATTTAGTTTTTAGGGTTCTTAATATATTCTGTATGTAAATTATTTGTCAGAAATATGTATTGTCAATAGTTTCTTGCAATCTGACTTGCTTTTTAATTTCTAAATGGTGTCTTCCAAAAACCAAAAGTTTTAAATTTTAACAAAGTCTAATGTATCTTTTATTTAAAAACTCATACTCTGTGTGTTCTAAAAAAGTGTACTTACTCAACAATATAAAGATTTTACCTGTATTTATTCTATAAGTTTGGCGAAAACTCTAGGCAGCACTTTAACTATATCTCTTAAAATTTGACGTCTTCCTTTCATTTATATTCAATTTATTTTTTGTAGTTTACTCTTGATTGTTTTTATCCTTAACTTATATTATGATGGGTTTTAGCCTCCAAATATTTGAAAATTATTCAGATATCTTTTTCATCTAGATTTCTAATTTAATTTTGTTGTTATTGAAAAATACACTCCATATGATTCAACCATTTGAAATATTAAGAAATTTCATTGTCTTACATATGATCCATCTTGATAAATGCTACCTTAGATGGAAGAGACTAAAAGAAACAGAGAAATATCATTTTTTAAAACTTATTAGTGTGTACATGTTTCAATCTGAAATATTAATTGTCAAATAACAGCATGAAATTAAAATTTCACCAGGAACACACATAATAAATTTAGGAATAAATAAGTTATCTATAAATAGCATAATAGATGTTAATATTTGGAGATTTATCTCATCATAATTCCAAGAAATCAGCAAAATTAATTTTGCCATATCTAACCTTATTCAAATTTGTTGACTATTTTTCTGTAGGATATATAATTCTATTCTCGTATCTTTTAATAATAATATTACTTTACCAAGTAGCCTATCTTCCACATAACTTCTTAAAAACTTTTGGCAGAAAATGTAAACATATAAGCCTAAAAGGAAGCTAATCTAACAAGAATAGTTGGGAGTTGGTCAAATGCATTTATTTCATATAATTTGTACTAAGATTCTTTCCATGTTAAAAAAAATTTTTGAGGAAAATCATCAATCATATAACTGAGAATTCCTACCTCACCAAAATGACCTAAAAGTAACAGCAATTTGAGGTTGAGAAAGCACGCTAATAGATTCCCCAAAGTTTCAATAATGGGAAGACAATAGGATGAACAGTAAACAGATTATAATCCTCAGTGAACTCTAAAGGACTGACAGAACAGTAAAATTGTGCTAACCAAAAACCA
Organism: Eidolon dupreanum; assembly: GCA_028627145.1. NCBI lineage: Eukaryota > Metazoa > Chordata > Mammalia > Chiroptera > Pteropodidae > Eidolon > Eidolon dupreanum. The sequence goes on along the minus strand of CM053507.1, from coordinate 75,086,043 downwards.
TAGGTGACCAACATGGGAGACTGGATAAGGCAGTAGAGCAGAGAAAGGAGCTTGAGTGTCATTTTGGGAGAGAACCAACTTCTGTCTGAGTCTGAGTAGCCACCATACATCACTTGTTCTTCCAATGAATTAATCAGTGATTCCTCTTCAAATCATTGGTAATTTTTTTTTTTTTTTTACCCTTTGACTATTCCTTTGGAGTGCTCTACTGATGCCATACAATTATATCTGTTAGGAGTCAACAATATTAAAAGTCTTATATGACAAAAGGAAAATGAGAAAGGGCCTTGCTTTACTTTTAAATTCAAATTAGCTTTCTCAAATCAGAGCTGGAATATATTATTTTTGACCTTTCTTTAAATTATAATTTATATCTTTGCAAATTACCACCATCAAAGTTATCAGGGCAGCATGAAAAATGTTTCTGTTTCACATAGTGGAGAACATGATGCCATAACGATGGTTTGAATGAATTTGGGTTTCTTTACTCAGTTTTTCAAAATCCTCAGACTGATCACAATTATGTCCAGCTGGCATATTTGCCTTGGTTTTATCTTCTTTTATTCTTTTTTCTCCTGACTACTTATAAATTCAAACTTTCTTTCTGCGGTTAATAGATTATCACATAAAGTAATAATCTGCATGGTTTTTAATGTTATCTCTTTTTCAGGTACCATGTTCTTTTAACCCTCACAACAACATCAGCAACCCCCATAACTGACGAAAAAAACTGAGTCTTAGATATATTACATTATGTTCACAGTCAAACAAATTGTAAAGGAAAGAATCATGTCTTGGACCTCGAGCTATTCGACTTGCCTATTTAAAAATAAGATGTGACCAATTCAGTCTTTCATTCATTCATTTGTTTATTAGTTCATCACTTTGAGTACCTTTGTATGCTAGACATTATTCAACATATTCAAGGTTTTCAAGGGCATATAAAGATGAATTAAAAAGCAGGCCTTTTCATCAAGGAGTTCACGATCTAATTAAATAAATAAAATAAGTTGGCCTTATTCATGTGATGGAATCACCTTCCCTTACCATTTAATAAGATTTGTCCTAATAAGTTTTTTTTTAAATTGTGCTCTCTTTTTGCTTACATTTGCAATTGAAAAGAGAATAGGTAGTTTTTAAAACTAGAGAATTGTTGTATTGAATTCTATAGATAGTTACTATAGGAATAATTTCATATGAAATTTATTTTATCATATCCAGTTAAGTTAATAATTAGGCATATCGGAGAGATTCTGTTCTTTAAAGAATAGAAAAAGGAAAGATGAGAAGTCAAATACATACTTGTTACAGTGGTTTTCAATTCACCAATCAAATGGCCTGGAGATGAAGTCATGAATTGTTGTGTGGAAGTGTGGGAAGGAGCAGCACAAGAATCAAGTGAGAGGACAAAGACAAACATGAACATAAGATTAAAGAACAGTCAATATTCTCTGTATAGAAGGACAGTGTCCAAAGTCTTCATGTCAATAAGATATTGAAAACTCAGAATACCCTGACCTGACAAAGTATTACATCTGAATTTAGAGCCCCAGACAAATCAAATCTGATTAAAATCTTTTTTACCTTCCAAATTATTTATCACAATAATGAGTTCTATGTCCTCAAACTGGGAAAATTAATTGAGGAAAGTAAAAGAGAAGGAAAAGAGTTTCTTCTATCTCTTCCTGATTTAGAGCTGCTCCTAAACACCATTTGAAACAAAGTATGCTTGTTTGTTTTTTAACAGCTTTATTGAGATATAATTCACCTATCTTGCAATTCACCCATTTAAAGTGTACAATTCATTGTCTTTTAGTATATGCATAGTTGTGCAACCTTAACCACAATCAATTTTAGAACACTTTTTTATCACCACAAAAAGAAATCCTGTATCTTAGTTATCACTCCCCAATCCCTCCATACCTGCCAGCCAATCTTCTTTTTATCTCTAAAAATTTGCCTATTATGGACATTTCATATAAATGAAGTTATAAAATATGTGGTCCTTTGTGACTGACTTATTTCACTTAGTAAAATGTTTTCAATGTTCATCCATGTTGTAGCATGTATTAGTACTTCAATTCTTTTGATTGCCAAATAATATTCCATTGTATGGATATAACACATTTTATATACACATTCATCATTAATGGACATTGTATTTTCCCCCTTTTTAGTTATTATGAATATTGCTGCTATAAACCTTCATCTGCAAGTTTTTAAGTGGTCACATATTTTCATTCCTTTTGCATCTATATCTAGCAGAAAATTGTTGATTCATATGGTAATGGTAGGTTTAACCTTTTAAGGAACTGCCAGACTGTTTTTCAAAGTGGTTGCACCATTTTACATTCCCACAATCTATGAATGAAGGTTCAAATTTCTCTACATCCTCATCAATATTTGTTATTATCTGGTCCTTTTATTATAGTCATTCTAGTGAGTGTGAAGTGCTAGATCATTCTGCTTTTGACTTGCATTTCCATAATAGCTAATAATGTTGAGCATCTTTTCAGGTGCTTATTGGCTATGTATATCATCTTTAGAGAAATGTATATTCAGATATTTGCCCATTTTTGACTGGGTTACTTGAAAGCCCATATGTTTTCTTAGCCCTCTGTTGCTTCATAGAGCCCAGCTTTCAAAGTGCTTCAGGCACAGAATTCTCCTTTGTCTTGAAGTAGATTGGCTTATAAAATTTTAAAGGAAAGACAATTTTATCAATCGTATTAACATCACTGTGTGTATAATTAATGGGGCTTTGGACATCCAAATAAATATTTACAAGTAAGTTTTTGTACTTTCTAAATACACTTCTAACTGAGTACTACAGAATCGTTCCCTTGCTGAGTACCATCTTTGCTGCCCTGACTCCAAGGATTTTGCACCTTGTCTCTGTCTGTCTTCCACTTGAAATGTTCTCCTCCCAGTGATCTTCATATAGCTACCTTCTTCTTGCCATTTAGTTTTATGTCAAATGTCACCTTCTTGGAGGAATTTTACCTGAGCACCCCATTTAAATTTGACTCTCAACTACCTCTCTTGTCTTTCTCTATAATATTATGAAAGTATAATATAATCATTATATTTTCTTTATAGCACTTATTATCTCTAAGTGTATATTTATATGTTTACTCCTTTATAGTCTCATTTCTCTTAAAAACATGACATGAAAACTGAGCCCTCATCTCTATTGTTAACCTTTCTATCTGCAGCACCTAGAATTTTATACTGGAATTAGAAGATTCTCAATAGACCATTGTTGAATAAAACAAAGGCTCATTTGATAAGCAGACATATTCATTCCAAACCCACATTATGAACATGATTTAATAGAATATGAAAAAGTTTAGTCTTAAAATCAGAAAAAAAGCTGAAGAAAGAAAGAATAAATGCTGCTGTGTGTCATGCATTTAGCAAAGTACTCTATATGCATTATTTCTAAGGGTTTTTTTTCAATTATTTTTGGAAAAAAAATAACATGGAAGGCAGAACAGTGTTAACAGTTCTGTTTTTTATATTCTGACACTACCTTTGAAAAAGAAATGACTAATGCTAGGTTTCAGACTATGTGCTCTCAAGTCACAGTTCCACTACTAACAAGCTGTATGACTTTAACAAATATTTAATTTCTCCTTAACTCAATTTATGCATCTATCAAACAGGAATGGTGATGTACTCTGCCTGTTTTACGTGGTTATTTTAATAACAAAACAAGAGACTTGAAAATATAAGTTGCTCTGCAGCCATATGATACCAGAATTATTATTATTGTGTATATTCATCTATTTAAAGAATCATGCAAACTTTCTTATTTAAATTTTCTTGCATTCTACTTCTTGTTTTCTCTGATGTCTGTCATTTACTCCTTTGAATTTTTTAATGAATTTCTCTTGTCATATCCCAAAAGAACCCAATGTAAGATATTCATGTTTAATCAAACACTGTGGTGAAATAGAGTATTTTGGGATGGAGAGTCTTTTTATTTAATAACTGACCTTAATTTATAGACAAAATGTAATGCAGTTTTAGGTAGAAGGTTGACTTAGCAAAATGCCTGCCTTCAAATTTCAAGTTTTCTCTAAGTATACATGCATTAATTTAAAATGTGTCAATCACACTGTCCTGGTTGAAAACATCCTCCCAGTTGATTTACTTTGCACATTTTGATCCCCTGAAAAAACTCATTTGTATAATTAAAATCTAGAGCAAATTGTTCTTTGTATTTTTCCAAAAGACTTTTTTTTCAGTATAAACTTTTCTTGGATTAAGCAGCCTTCACCTAACAATCACAGTCTGCCTTGGGGGAAGATTTCATTTGCTCACTGCTTTACAGCAATGTTCCTAGCCCATCTCTGACTTGTTTTCCTTGGAGATCATTGACCATGGTTGAGAGAATCTACAGTGGAATAATCCAATGACTGTGGCATGGCCCAGGCCTGCCACATAGAAATCATTGTACTAGTAGGTGGTTCAGCCACTCTTTTACATTTTTTGGAGGAACTAGGTTGGAAAAAAATGGAGGCAGAAAACATGAATCATTTTTTGGATTTGGTCTTTTAAAAACTGGCTTTGTGTCTATGGGAGATGACAGACAGGAGAGAGCTGGTCCAGAAAAAACTGTTATTTCTGTAATTAAAAAGCTGCAGAATCCAAAGAGAAAGCTATTGTTCAGTCTGGGTTTGAATTACAGTACATCTTTAATTATCAGCTTTTCTTCTTGTTATTTCCATGTTTTATTAATACTGTTCCTCAAAATATCTTCTTCCCTTTGCAACCACTGAAAGAATGAATTGTGATGATTTGTTTTGTTTGTGCTTAGTAGTGTTCTCTAACACTATGGGTCAATGTGACATTAACTTTAGTTTTATTATCCAATATCTACAATGGTGTCTTATCAGTGCCTCCTACACTTTTGTATTTATACAATTTTTGAAAAATTAATGTTGATCAGTGGAACTTAACTCTTAGTAGCAGAAAATCAAATTATGAATTCTTAGCAATTAATTGCTTAGATTGTTCTGAACTAAAATTACAAAATAATCACTGGTTGTGGGGGGGTGAGGTAGAAAGTAAAGAAACTTATTGGTAGCTAGTAGAGTTAATATGGATTTATTGATCATCTTGACTTCAAATACTAAGCCTCTCAACTGCAAAAAATAAAGACCTGAATGTATAACAACATTGCTAAGGAAACTAGTCAGATTGTACAAAGGTGAGGCTGAAATATTGTAAAATATTTACGAGGAGACTCTTCTGTTTGGAGATATTTTTAATATAAATAATTTCTACTTCAGTTGTTCTTAAAATGTGGTCCACAGACTAGTGGCAGCAGCCTAACCTAGGAACTTGTTAGATGTGCAGATTCTCTGGCCCCACACACACCTACTGAATCAGTCTTTGGACATGGAATCTAGCAATCTCTGCATTAACATCTCCTTAGGATTCTAATGTTTGACAGACATTGATCAGATTCTCAAATTGGCTTTACATAAGAATTCCCTAGGGGAGCTTTTAAGTGTACAAGATCTGGGTTCCACCCAGAAACACTCAAATAAGAATCTTTTAGGTTTGGACCCAGAAATTAATATTTTTAAAAGTTCATCAGATGACCCTAATGAGCAGCCAAGCCAGGGTACAGAAGAGTATTTTTCAAACCTGATTGCACTTTATAATCACCTGGGGATATGTCAAAACATACTGATATCTGGGGCCTCACTATATACCATTGAATCAGGTAAAAACTTCCAGTTATAACATAAATTATGTTCTAAGGATATGATGTACAACATGATGCCTATAGTTAATAACACTGTGTTGTAGAAATAAAATAAATAAAAAATAATACTGCATTGTGATTTTGAAAGTTTCTAAGATAGTAGATCTTAAAAGTTCTCATCACAAAAAAAATAATAATAATTTTGGGGGGAAAATAAAAAGAATCTCTGAGGATGGGATCCAGTGATTTGTTTCTTCTGGAAGTATAACTCTCATACACAGTCAGAACTGAGAACCATTGCTTTAGCTGAAGACATTTGAATGTCTTCATTAAGTGATCTCTCTAGATCTGTTCTCTGGATGCAGTTTATTTTTTAAAAGTTGTGCTAAAAGATATAATTTTATGTGTAAACTTTTTCACTTACCATGTTTTTAATTTAGTTCAATACTTTTTTACCTTGTGTCATTTTTACTGTTCTTCATTGGGCTGGATCACCTGACGTACACCTGTTGTTAATGAATGAGTTGCTACATTAACCACCACTGATAAAAGGAAAGAGTAGGGCCTGACATGCACAAGGGGTGAAAGCCAGCCACAGGAACAACTTTTAGGTCACAGATAGTTGACATGATGAAGCAAGCTCTTTCTTGATGCCAAAGTCACATCCACATTTAGAGAACAGCAGGAACTTGTCTAAGATCTCTTTTGAGTCTCTTACCCCATAATGGATAAGGTACAAATAAAGTGGATAAGGTACAAATAAAATACAAGGTATCCATATCTTCCCATTTTGAATCCACAGGTCTATTAGGAGCTAGGCCAAGCAGATTGGCATTGATATTTACTTTGTCTCCTCTGATAAACCAGTCAACACACAGTCACCTTAAAAATAACATACAGTTTTGTTCTGTTTCATTTATGATTCAGATTTCAATGAATGCTTTCACAAAGGAAGTTTTCAAAGATTTCTTTGGTGAGTGAGATGAACCTTCTAAGTTTGATACAAAAATGCTCATCTAGGTCATCCTTGACAGTTATTTCTTGTTCATTTCCTATTTGGAACCCTCCACTAAAACTTATAACTGCTTTCTTGAGAATGTCTCTAGGGACCACCATTTCTCCTCTACTTACATTTGCCACAACTCCAAGTCTCCATTCCTCACATGAGTATTACTCACATTATCTCCTAACAAGCTGCTTTGTCCCAGTGTTTCCTACATCTGATGCCACTCTGCACATACAACAGCCAGAAATAATTAAACTAAATTACACTGTCCCTTCATCTTACTACCCTGCAAGTGTTCCAAATCTCCAGAATACAGTGAAAGTACCTTTGCATATTTCAGATTTTTCCTAAATGAATGCAACCCTTCTGTCCAATTTCTTTTATGCTGGTCTCGAAGGCAAACTTTCAGCTCCTGTTGGCTGGTCATCTCGTTTTTTCCATATGTGAAAAAAAATTATTCCAATTGCCATAACATAACAGCTCATGTTGTTCCTTTCACCATCCACTAAATATTGCCATCTATCCAAGCTGAGTCCATACTTTAGAGTTTGGATAAAATTTCAAATCCTGTGTTGCAGGATTGGTTACTCTTTAAGGTTCTCTGATTGCTAATGTTCTCTACTTCAGCAGTCACTGATCTTTCCATGCTTGGCCCTCCTGGTACAATTGAAATCCTTATCATTATTTGTCCTTTCTGTAGATACAGGTGCTCACTCAAGCTCCGTTATACATAGTTTTTTCTTCAATTTCAAAGCTGTCCATTCATCTCTTAAGTAAATCGTAACTTTCACAATAGCAGGAACTCCACATTTTTATCTAGTCCTACCTTTACAGTAGACACTTAGCTATGCATTTTACATGGATTAAGATTATTTCATTTAATCATACAATTCTAGGATGTAAATATTATTATTATCTGAACTTAATAGATAAGGAAAGTGAGAAAGAGGTAGTAAAAAAAAAAAAAACTTACCAAAAATAAATAGCTATTAGGTGGAGAAACTGGAATCAGATCTCCCTCACATTCCAAAGTCCATGATCTTTTCCTGATATCATCAAAAGTCATCCAAACCATTCTTTAAATCTTTATGACTGAATTGAAATTATTTGGACTTTTAAAACAAAATATCATTTTTTAAGGAGAGATGTTATCTTAAATCTTTCTTAGGCAAACAAATAGAACTGAAAAAATATTTTTATTAAGTAGTATAATTAATTTTCTATTCAATGGGAGTGTATGTTGCCAATGATCAAGGCATATTGCCAGTGTGTAAGGGGTCTGAGAAATCAAAATCTTAGACACTGAATCAAGCCAAGACCCTGAGCTGGCTAAATTATATATTAGGAAGGACATAAGAAGAATAAACATGAAGGGTGGGAATTTTCCAAGGTTAATTACAAAACAAACATCTGGAAACAAGGCAGTGAAAACAAGGAGGTCTTTTGTGTAACATATGTTGAAGGGCTAGGAACAACACATTGGAGATATTGTGCAGTACAGTTCATTATTTAAGAACACATTACCTTCTGAATTTTCTAAAGGTCAGGGTCAACTTTATACTCAGACTTTATTTTCATTCTTCGTTAATTTAGAAATGGTCTCTGTGTACCTCTCTAAGTCTCATTGTATAGCACATAGGTACTCTACTGAAAATATTCAGATTAATCATTCAGCTTTCCTCAGGCCCTAGTATTTTCTTGGTTTTGTGCTAAGTGATACAGAAATTACATAAATATAATATACATATTATAATATGTAAAAATATATCCATATTAATATATAATAATATATTATAATAAATATGTAATATTTATTGTAATATGTATAAATTTATAAGATATATATCTTATTCTCAAAAAGATCACAAGCTGTTTAGGAAATGGTAGATACTATTTATTCAGCATCTATTATATAATAAATACTTATTGTGTGTTTTATATAACCTTATAATAACTCTGCAATGTAGTAATAGTAACTTTCATTTTATAGATTAGGAAACAGAGGTGTAAGATCTTTCTTAACTTCATAAAAGGCACATTGCTATTAAGTGGCAAATCTAGGATTTGAATTTAGGTCTCTCTCTAGCTCTCTCTTTCTCTCTGATGGATATCCTTTCCATTGTACTACTTGTACCTCAGGATAAATTAGGTTATGCTATGGCAATAAATACTCCCAAAATCTTAGTAGCATAACCCATCATAAGTTAATTTCTTGTTCACACAAAAGGTTCTTTAGGTTTGGGCACCAGTCCAGGTAACTGTCCTCAGTGTGGATGCTCAGCATCTCAGGCTGCTTTGCTCTTGGACCACGGCCACATCTACATGGGCTTCCAGAGCAATTGAAAAAAAAAAAATGTGGGAAAATTCACATCACCTCTTAAATGCTTCAGCTAAGAAGTGGCAAATTTCATTTGTGCTCTCACTTTGTTGGCCAAAGTAAGCCACATGACCACACCTAACTTCTGAAAGGAGAGGAGAACCACAATTCTTAGTAAAAGTTAGTAATTTCTACCACAACAATAAATATTATATTTCAACCAGCAAGTACTTACTAATTCTTTACTTAGAACAACACATTTTGCTAAGAACAGAGATGATGATATTTGGTTTCTGATATGGAGCAATTGACTGTGTTGATGTAAGAATATCCAAACTTGTGTAGAATATTATGAGTTTATTTGAGCCAAACTGATAACAGACATGCCAAGAAGCAAGATCTTAAATGCTCTGGAGAATGACAATTTTGCAGTTTCTTTTATGCATTTGGAATTAAGGAGAGGTAAAGAAGATTACATGAAAATGGGAGAAAGCAAGAATGGAATTGGATTACAGGAGAATTAAGATTATGTGCTCTCTTGAGGGTGGTTACACTTAGCAGGGCCTGAAAAAGAGGCTTACTCTGGCATTTCAAAAGTGTGTTAACTTAGATGCACAAGAACGACAGACAAGGCTTGCTTAAGACAAAGATAAAACTTTTACTGAGAAAGTTATATTTTTGATGTGTAACTACCCACCATGACCTGTCCAGTTAGGAATTTATGATCTGATCATCTTGTGAAGCTACTTTCAACCACTGGACTTGTCAGATTTATTATGGAGCTCCTTTTTCATCCATAACAGTTTGATAAGGAAAATAAATTCTATATTAAGGAACTAGTATACTAACACAGAAGGACAAAGACTCTGAACACAAAGAAGAGATAACTAATTTAGATCTGTGAGATTATGTAAGGTTTATATTGGTCCATAGAGAATAGAAAGAATTTAATTCAGAAATACAAGGAAGAAAGTCATACTTGAAAAAATGTGAAGGTGTAGTAAAACATTTTGTCCATGGTATAGCTACTACTGGCAGCTAACTTAAGACATCTCTACTTTCCAGAGCCAAAGCAAGCTTCCCAATGTTGATAGGAGGGGACAGCCCTTCCAGTGGCAGTCAGGCAGCAAAACTATAAGAAGTCCCTGCCTTTTGATAACCTATTCTGCACAGTTCTTGTTTTCATACTGCTTTCATTAACATATATTTATCAGCATTACCACAAAGTGCATTTCAATTTTATTATTATTATTTGAAAGGTGCCACATTTGGAAAATGTTCATGGACAGTTAGAGAACTTTTCAGACTCCATGCCTGGAAATATATGTCTGCCCCTCCCACAACTTATTCATTTGCTTTTGTGTTTGAATGCTGCTGAGGTGCAATTAAACTGGCCCCTCATTAACTAACCCAGGAAGCTAAGGAGTCACATATAAGTAAAGCAATTGGACATCTATCAAACATTGAGACTCAAGGTCACAAACAAGTCAATGGGATAGAATATTTTTTGCCCCAAAGCCAGAAAGGACAATGAAGACTGTAGTAGAAAATTTAGTGTAAGGAAATAGAAACTTTAAATCAAAAGGCTGGACATACAACCAAGATATATGTAAAACGCTTTCCATATATGTGCTCAACTGCTACAGAATTTCTTCCATCTCAGGTCAATTGTGTGCTTTGAAAGTGCAGAGGTCAAGAGTTACTCAGGACACTGAAAAGTTTCCCATGAAATTTATGAAACCATTTGAGTGAGGAGAACTGAAAGAAAAGACTTATGATTCAGACAAAACTCCCATCTATCCAGCTCAAGTGATCGGTCACTCTCTTATCGCAGGCTTGCATAATCCTCCCTTCTCCTTCCCTTCTGGGCATATACAGTTGATAGTGCACAGGCTCTCATTAGAATTACCCTCTTAAAAATGCATTCTGAGAAAAGTGAGGCTCTGTATTTGTCCAGAAATTCAGGCCCCTCTGTCTCTCACTACAGATAACAATTCAAGTTTATCATTCCCATGCGTGTTTTTATACTATGACTACTTACACATACATATTTAAATATTATATAGCATTTTTTTTTTGAAATATGGAGAATTATAAAGACTTTGGTTTGGGCCTGGAAAAATGAAAAATTTTTCAAACGTTTTGAACCAAGGTGTGATATGAAATGACTGATGTAGTTCAAAGGCTCCCTCAGGTTGCCATATTAAAATTAGACAATATGGGGGAAGCAGTGTAAACAGGGGTACTAAGGCATTACAATAATCCAGGTGAGAGATGATGGCATCTTAAGTCAAGGTGGTAATTGTGGAGATAATGAGAGGTGGTCATATTTTGGATATGTTTTGAAAGTGGAACTGTCAGAATTTGCTGGAAGGTTGGATTTAGGTTAAAAGGAAGAAAAGAGCCAAGGATGAGAGCAAAATTTTTATCCACAACAATGAAAAGGATAGAATTACTGCTGACTGAGATGGGGAAGATTATGAGAGGATCAGGTCTGAGGTGAAATCAAGAGTTCTGTTTTGCAACATCCAAGTAGAGATATCAAGTAGACAACTAGATATGTGAATTTCAAGTTCAGGGGAGCGGTCCAAGTGGGAAATGTAAACTTAAGAGTCATCAGGATATGAATGGTATTTAAAACCTCAAGTATGGACTATGTCACCAAAGAGTGCATATAGCTATGAAGGAGATTGGAAGACTGGGTGCTAGAGCATTCCAGTGTTTGGAAGTCCACCTACCTCCTGATAATCAGTCCAGAACTAGGTTTTATAGTGGTAGACTGGGTTTCCTGCTGCATAGTAAAGTGTTGGTTTAATCTTATTCAGAGACTATGTATCCTTACACAACCCTTTATTAAATGCTTAATAAAAATTATAGTCCCAGATAATGGGAATGAGTAATATTTTTAACTCCATGCCTGCTACTGACTTAAGTGAGTCTGACCAGGCTTCTAAAACTTCAGACCATTTCATATAAGCACCCTTAGACTTCCGGCCCACTTGCTTACTCATGGCTTTAGCAGCACTAATTACTTTGCTCTTCTATTTAATTTTTCAAAAATAAACACTTTGTAAACCTAGCTGTGTAATTATTTTTTATTTTATATTGTATCCATAGATGTGCTTGGGTCAGATCTTGACCCCTTGACCTCTTGGCTTCTACAATATCCTTTCATGAACATTCAGTACAGTTAGCTTTTCCCTTCTCAAATACATCTCTGACACTGGCTTGTGTTACACTCACTTTCCTAACGTTCTCCTGCCTCTCTGGCTATTTCATTGGTCCTTTACAAGTTCATCGTCCTCTCCCAGAACTCTAACTATGAGCATTTCTTGAGTCTTAGCCCCAAGTTGTCTTCTTTATAATCTGTATTTCTCCCTAGTCAATCTCATTGATTTTTCCAGTTTAAAATACATTTACATACTAATGACTCCCGTGTTTATATCTCCCTGCTTGACTTCACTTCTAAACTCTAGACTTGTATATTTAACTGCATATATACTAGGCTCTTGGAAGCATCCCAAACTTAAATTGTCCAAAATTAAAATTTTTATCTTTCCCTCCAATGTAGTTCTCTATTTTTCCAGTTTCAGTATCCACCCAGTGGTTTATGCCAGAAATATTCATTGCATCTTTTACACATACTTCTCATTCATTCTCACAGTCTAACCACCATCACATATTGTCAACTAACCATTGAAAATATATGTCAAACCCATCCTTTTGTGAAATAACTAGATAAGGCAAAGAAGCCAAAGGTTCTGTGAAATAGCATGAAGCTGATGAAACCCCCCTAGAAACTTTACAGTAAGTGGGTGTCATCTGACCTTGGATAGAATAAAATAGAGGTGTTATACCTAAATCTCTTCTTTATAGATTTTAGAATTATAAACATTTAAGGTTAGAATGGATTTAGTGACATTTTGCACTATTCATTGTTTTCATAATAAAAAACTAAAACCCAAAATGTAAATATCTTATTCAAGTTCCTACAATTAGTAGTATGAGATTTAGTACTATCACCTACATCTCTTAGTTCAGTAGAATGCTGTTTCGCAGAGCATTATGTTAGCAGAAATTCATAACTGGCTTCTGATAACTACAAGGCTGGTGCTGTACAAATATGTTTTTGATATCTGTTATTTTCTAAAAAGTAAAGCAAAAGTGATTTTGTAGATATTTTCAGCTTTGTAGTAATAGTGTGAATAATCTGGCTTAAATACAGCTCAGGCTGCAAATAATGCAATTACTTGTGGTTAATGGTATTTGACTATTTGTGCAAAGTATAAGATTTTGGAAGAACTCTGGGAAAGTGATGGCCTTGTACCATCACTGCCTCACCCCTCCCTGGACTCTATTACTGCCTTCAGAACTATTATGCTATGAGCTTTAAAGACTTGACATTATTATCCATTATTTGATAGAAAAGATAATCCTATTGATGTTTCTGCAACCAAGTTGTCTACAGACTTGATCCACTTAAAATAAAATATGATAACAAAATTATGCCTTTCAGTCTCTGAAGAACCTGATAATAGTATAAACAAAATGTAATTGAGGTAACCAAGAAAAGATTAAGGCAATTGATGTTAAAATTATTTTCTTACAGAAGAGACTATTATTCATTAGTGAAAGCTCAAATTCCATTTTTACCTGAGTTAAATCTTTCTTATTACCTTAGTTCCAGTAGATCCTTGCAATTAAACTACCATTAACAGAAAACTACCTGAGATCTTTTACTTTGTTTAAATGTTGAGCATGAAATCATAGAAATAGGACTACAAATATTTTGTAATAAAAACAAAAAAATCAAATCTATTAACTTCATCCAAGATGAAATTGCCTAAGAATATCTGATTAATTAACATCTAACTTCTTTGCTTTAGCAAAAGAAGAATTGCTGAGACAAATACTGCTTATATTGTCAAATATCTAATTTTGGCTGCATGTTTTTAAATCATATGTGTATAGTCAGTGTCAAGGGCAAAAATTTTCTCATTAAAATAATTATTAGGGTGACTATGATTAATAAAATCAAATAAATTTCAAATGTACAATTCAATAATACGTCTTATGTATATTGCATGGTGTATCCACCACTTAAAGTTAAATCTCCTTCTGCCACCAAATATTTGACCCTCTCTACCCCTACCTACCTCCCTCCTTCCTCTTTCTCTTTGGTAACCACTAATCCACTGTTGGTGTCCACAAGTCTCTGTTTGTCATGTTAGTTTGTTACTATTTATGTTTGTTACTATTTATATCCCACATATGAGTAAAATTATATGTTCTCAACATTTTCCATCTGATTTATTTTGCTTAGCATGATAATCCCAAGATCCATCCATGTTGTCACAAACAGCAGGCAGTATTTCATCTTTTCTTATGATTGAATAATATTCCATTGTATATATGTATGACATTTTCTTTATCCAATCATCTATCAATGGACAGTTTGGGTTGCTTCTATATCCTGGCCACCATGAATAATGCTGCTATGAACTTCGAGATACTTATATCTTTGTGGATAAATGTTTTCAGGTTTTTTGGTTAAGTACCCAAAAGAGAAATTGCTGGGTCATATGGTAATTCTATTCTTGGTTTTTTAAGTGCCATACTGTTTTCCATGGTGGCTGTACCAATTTGCATTCCCACCAGCAGAGTATGAGGGTTTATTTCTCTACCTCTTCAACAGTTGTTGTTACCTGTCTTGTTGATAATAGCCATTCTAACTGGTGTAAGGTGATATCTCATTGTGATTTTGATTTGCATTTCCCGAATAGTTAGTGAAACTGAGCATCTTTTCATATGTCTATTGGCCTGTATGTCTTCTTGGGAGAAGTGTTTGTTCAGATCCTCAGACTATTTTTTAACTGAATTGTTTGTTTTATTGTTGAGTTGTATGGGTTTCTTTATATATTTTACATATTAGGCCTTTATTGGAGGTGTTGTTTGCAAATATCTTCTCCCACTTGGGTGGTTGCCTCTTTGCATCGTTGATGGTTTATTTTGCTGTGCAGAAGCATTTTAGTTCAATGTAGTTTCATTCATTTATTTTTGCTTTTACTTTCCTTGCCTTTGAGGTCAAATTCATAAAACCCTCTTTAAGTCCAAGGTCCCTGAGTTTAGTACTTATGTTTTCTTTTATTCAATTTATTATGTCAAGTCTTATATTCAGGTCCTTAATCTATTTTGTGTTAATTTTGGTGTGTAGTGATAGACAACAATCTAGTTTTGTTCTTTTGCAGAAAGCTTTCCAGTTTTCTCAGCACCATTTATTGAAGAGGCTTTTTTTCTCCATTGTGTGTTTTTGGCTCTTTTGTCAAAAATTATTTGCCCACGTAAATGGGGGTTTACTTTTGGCCTCTCAATTCTGTTCCACTGGTCTGTGTGCCTGTTTTCCTGCCAATACCATGTCATTTTGATTACTGTCACTTTATAGTTTAATTTAAAGTCAGGCAGAGTGATACTTCCAGCCTTGTTCTTTTTTCTCGGGATTGCTTTGCTATTTGGAGTCTTTTGTGCTTCCATACAAATCTGATGACTTTTTGTAGTATTTCTTTAAAGAATTCCATTGGGATTTTGATAAGGATTGCACTAAATCTATACAATACTTTAGGTAATAAGGTCACTTTAACTATGTTGATTCTTCCAATCCATAAACATGGAATATCTTTCCATTTCTTTGTGTCGTTTTCAATTTCTTTTAATAATATCTTATAGTTTTCAGTGTATAAGTTCTTCACATGCTTCATTAAGTTTATTCCTAGGTATTTTATTCTTTTTGTTGCAATTGCAGAAGGAATTGTTTTTTTCATTTCTTTTTCTGAAAATTTATTGTTAACATATAGGAACATTATAAAGACCTTTCCAGAGGATAGATTTTAGTTTCATAAAGATCTGGTTTAATTTCTGCCTTAGTCACTTCCTCATGACATTGGCCAAAAAAATTTAAAATATATATACAAATTCCCAGTGTCCCCAACACACTAAACCACTTAGTATTGCCTGAAGTTATCATGCTCCCTCAGATCTCCACATCATTGTACCTCCTTTCTCACTCTTCTGAATGCCTTCTTCTTCTCTTCCTCTTCATTACATAGTTAACTCCTCATCTGTTAATATTTTGTTCATGTGTTTTGTCTTTCAGGAATTCCCTCTGATTCATTAAAATTTAGGTTTGGACCTAGCATATTTAAGCCTTATTAAAATCTCTTGAAATTTTGTTTTATTGTCTTGTTTGTGAACTCCTTCAAAGTAAAGATCTTGACATTTATTTTTGTATTTTCAGCACTTAGCATGAGGCTGGGCTCACAGTAGGTATACAATGTATTTTAGTAAGAAAGAAAGAAAGAAAGAAAGAAAGAAAGAAAGAAAGAAAGAAAGAAAGAAAGAAAGAAAGAAGGAAGGAAGGAAGGAAGGAAAAAAAAGAAAGGTGGAAATGCAGAGGAGCTAGAAAAGTTAATAAAAATTCACTAATGTTACAAAGCTCTTGACCTCTAATCAGTGTGATAAATGCCTAAGGATCCACAATCACCTATACTTAACAAATATTAGAAAAATAAGGCAAAGACTAAATGATAGAAGTTGAAGGTTACTCTTTGCTGTTCATATTCTGGTTCCTTTACTGTCAAAGCTTATGATATCTATCCAACCCCTCCTTTGGGATCAATCCACAGGCCCATTTTCTGGTCAGCTTCTTTTCTCTTTTCAGCTATGTCTTGGAGTGACAATAAAAAAGTACCAAATCAGATACTTCAAGTCTATTTTTACCTCCTCTTTTTCACCATAAGCCACTGGAGGATCTTACCTTTCTATGGGTATTGGAACTGAATACCCAAATATCTGATTCCAACATCAGATATAATCCTCAAACTTAATCATTATATAAAAAAAAAACAGAGTTTATGAGAAAAGTTTAATTGGACAAATAGAATTTGTGAATAGAAAACAAGCATTAGCCAACAAATTCTTTCTATTCTGTCTTAGACAACAAAAAATGTTACAGCAACTCTTCAGCTGCAGAACACATTATAGCCATATGAAACATGCTAATAAAAAGAAACTGGTAGAAGAGCTCTCTGATTTAAAAAGAAATGCCTGAGGCAAATTTACTTGCCAAGGTTTTTCTACACTTTGGCCCCTGAGAAATCTTTTTTTAAAAGTTAAATAAGATAAGGTAGATTGAAGGAAATCACTGTTTCAAAATGTAAATGCATAATATTTAGCATCTGCATTTTTTTAATGCGTGAGAATTATGTTTCACAATGTTCTGTGAGTGCTGTTATGCAGATTAGTACAGACCTGGGGACTGAAAGAAATAAGGTGTAAAGAAATGAATTAGAAACCAATCAAAACAAACTGTCAGGTTTAGACTGCAAAACCCACTGCTCCCAGACATGTCCTTATTAGAAATAAAGAAGTGCAGGTGAACATTTTATGCAAAACAATGTAATTTTTAAACTTAACTATAAAATATTCATTAAGATTATCCTAATTTTAAAATAGGCAAAGTTATGAAATCTCAATATTAGAATAAACTAAAGTCAAGCAACAGATGACGTTGGAACTATAAGTTACCCCAATCTTGAGCTTTGTTAACCCTCTTTTAGAGGCCTGAAATTTTATATCCAGTTTTATTCTTAAAGTTATCAATTAGGAAATGGAATAATATACTTTAATAGATTATAATTCCCTCTCTCTCTCTTCATTCTTATTTCCCAATTAATAAAGCCATTATTTATCTGTCCTGTGGCTCCATTTGAAAGCATGATCAGGAGAGTTTTGTCCGGGTCACACAGCTAGGAAAAGGATCTTTTGATATAGTCCTAGGAAATTCTGAAAGATGCTAACTTCATAGTATGTTTGCAACAGCTGAGTGATCCTTTGATCAAATTTGGCATATTTGATTCAAGCTTACAGTGCAGAGGTCTTCAAAGGGAATTTTCTCCTGAGATTTCAAGAGTCTTGGGACATTCACTTAATACACCGAGGAGAATAAAGCAGTTGTCTTTCTATCTTATTTGCTCAAACTTGTGGAGCAAGTCGAAGAAACTGGGTGTTTAGTCTACAGAAGAGCTGGCTCTGTAGGAAAATGATGCCGTCATTTAATATTTGTATGATTACTGGAAGAGAAAATAGACCCTCCATGTGTGGCTTTGAGAGTTAAACTAGAATGATGTAGAAGTTACAGAAAGACAGATGCTCGTGATAAAGATTTTCCTACCAGCTCACCTTGCAAATAGTGGTCTCATCATTACTGAAGGTGATTAAGTATGGTCTGAACAGCCATTTATTAGATATTTAGAAAATAAAATTCAAGTCCTATGGCAGTGAGATAAATTTATTTATTGATAATTTTTGAGATTTTTTTTCTAACTGTAATAATCTATATTTCTTTAAAAAGTAAAGTGTTATGCAGAGAACTGCTTCTGGCGATGATGGAATAACTGTTACTGGACTAGACCTGATATAAACAACCACAATAGTGGATAAAATATATGAAACAACAGTTTTTAGACTTCGGACAAAAAAAATTAATAAAACTGTGCTCTCTGAAAGAAAGGAAACAAATCAGGTGAGTCTTATGATTTCCCCAAATTTCTTCTGGGAGGCACTTTGTAGGCTGCAATGTGTAGAAAGGAAACCAACTTCAGAACAAACATAGGGATCTCTCAGAACTGGAGAAACATAGATCACAACTTGGAGAGTATGGACAAAAAAGGGGTGCAATAATAAATCATAAATTTCTAACTGGGAAGGTCGTGGTAGGTAGTCACCCCTCAGGCATATAACTTTTTTAGTGAAAGGTTTTAAAGCAAACTCTATTGTTCTTGTGCATCTACGTGAACATACCTTTGAAATGCCAGAAGTAACACCCATGGAAGGCACGACCACCATCACAAGAGCACATATTCCTAACTATCCTGTAATCCAGTCCTGGCCTTGCTTTCTACCTCCTTAATGTGATCTTCCTTACATTCCTTCCTTAATCTCAAATGCATAAAAGAAACCACAAAGCTGTTATTCTCTGGAGCATTTGAGATCTTACTCCCTAACATATGTCATCGATTTGACTCAAATAAACTCGTAAATTCTTTACAGCTTTGGACATTTCTTATGTTGGCTGGAGAATTAGACAACTAGAATCTGTGAAGCTGATAGAAAGATGAGAACTACTAAGAGAAAGATCTCCAAAATTCCGCAGAGGGGCTCCCTCAAGTCTTTGGTAAATATTAAGTTCCACTGTGTAAGGTGAGACACTACAAGGCAGAACAAAGGACTCCTGGAGAAAGAAAAAGTATTAGATTATACTAAGATAAGTGTCCATTTGGGATGCTATAACAAAATACAAGAAACTGGGTAGCTTATAAAAAGTGGAAGTTTATTTCTTATAGTTCTAGAGGCTGGAAGTCCAAGATGAGAAACAGCCTGGTTAGATGAGAACCCTCTTTCAGGCAGAAAACTTATGGTTGTATTTTATCTTGGCAGAAGGAGCTAAGGAATTTTCTCAGGATTCTTTTATAAAGGCATAAATCTTATTTGTGAGGGTTCTCCCCTCATGACCTAATCACCTCCGAAAGGCCCTATCTCTTAATATTGGACATTAGAATTTCACCATATGAATTTTGGAGGAACACAAACATTCAGATTATAACATTTTATACTTGCCCCCCCACCCCCGCCAAAGTTCATGTCCTTTTTGCATGCAAAGTATATTCATTCCATCCCAATTGTCTTAAAGTCTTAACTCCTTTTAGCATCAACTCAAAAGTCTAAGTCAAAGTCTTATCTAAATTAGATATGGGTAAGAAGATTAGTCCTGAAACAAATTGCTTTCTGTCTGTGAACATGTGAAATAAAAAAAAGTTACCTGGTTCCAAAATAATATTCTCCTATTCCAGGAGAATAAGAGAAATACTTTATTCTAAAAAGAAAAAAAAATAGGAAAAAAAAAAGGGGGGACACATAACAGGTTCTGAGAAAGTTCAAAATCTTAAGGCTCGCTGGAGTGGAGATCCTGCCTTTCGGACCTATTGAAGCCACAGTCCTGTCCCCATGGCTTTGCCAGGCACCGCCTGCTTTGCAGCTCTTATGGGTTGGAGTCTTATGCCCGTGGCTCTCCCAGGCTGGATTGAATGCCCGTACCTTTACCAGTCTCCAGCTACAGGGCATTTCATAACAGAGCATTGCCTTCCTTAAGGCTCTCTGCTGAAGTCATATGCTCACAGCTTCAGGTAGCTATCTATATCCTTCAAAATCTAGGTGGAGGTAGCCATGCCCTATGGCTCTGATGGGAAGTGATCTGGCTTTGGGTGGGGGTATTCTGGTCTGTTGAATGTCTCCCCTCCCTTTGAAACCAAGGAGGCAGCCCTGATGACCTCTGAATCACTTTTGGGTTGCACTTTCTTTGTCTCAAAAATTTTGCACATACGCAGCTGAATAGCTTTAAGTTTCTTTCCTATAAAATCTAAGAAGTCCAACAACTTTCTTTCATTCCTTCTTATCTCCTTTCTCTGTAGTTCAAATTGGCTGTTTTCCTGCTGGGGTGGCTGATTAAATCTGTGGCTCGTGTCCACACTAATCTTATCAAAGGGTCTCTTGGTCATATTTTTAGTGTTCTCTCCAGAATATGCTCTCCCATTTTTTGCAATAAAAATAGGTTGAGAATTTTTTAAGTTCTGTTTCCCTGTTTATTGACAATTCCAGCATTAAGTCACTTCCCTCTTCTCTCATTTTACCATAAATATTCAAGAGAAGCCAAGCTATACCTTCAACACTTTGCTTAGAAATACCTTCAGCCAAATATTGAATTTCATTGCTCACAAGTTCTACCTTCCACAAAACTCTAGACCACAAACACAATCCAGACAATTTCTTTGCAACTTGATAACAATGACGGTCTTTCCTTTATGGCCCAATAGCATTTTCCTCATTTGTGTGTGAAAGTTCATTAAAACGACCTTTACCATCTATTTTCTACCTATGTTCTGTTCATGACTACTTGGGCATTCTCTAAGGATCTTGACTGAGGCTTTCTCCATAGCTCTCCTCTTTTTTTTTTTTTTCCCCTGGGCTTTCATCAGAATTGTCTTCAAAGTTCTGTTCACAGTAGTGTAGGCTTTTTCGAGAGTACACCTACAAGCTCTTCTAGCCTCTACCCATCACCCATTCCAAAACTGCTTCCACATTATTAGGTATTTGTGGATGAAAAAAGGATTCTACAGAAAGTAATCTCAGAGTGGTCTGATCATAAATTTCTAACTGAGTAGGTCATGGTGAGTAGTCATGTCCCAGGTATATAAATGCCTTAGTAAAAAAATATTTGTCTTTGCCTTAAGCAAGCTCAGTCCATTGTTTCTATGCATCTAGGTTAACACATCTTTTAAATGTCTCTTTTCAAACCTCTCAGAATTCAAACCACCCTCAAGAGAGCACATAATCTTGTTAACTATCCTGTAATCCAATCCCCACTTGGCTTTCTCCTACCTTTATATAATCTTCCTTAAATTCCTTCCTTAACTCCAAATGCATAAAAATGCTGCAAACCCATTCTTAGAAGCATTTTCTGACTGTTGAGATCTTGCTTCCAGGCATATTCTCTGTTTGGCTCAAACAAATTTTCATAAAAACTCTACTAGTTTGGATGTTCTTACCTCAACATTTTTATTATAAGAGTAACCCCACTTTTTGATACAAATTTTCTGTCTTAGTCCATCTTAACTGTTATAACAAAGTACCACAGACTGGGTAACTTATAAAGAATAGAAATTTATTTGTTGCATTTCCAGAGGCTGGAAAGTTTAAAATCAAGCTGCTAATATGGCAATGTTCTAGTGAAAGATTATCAAACAGAATGCTGAGAAAACTGGTTATTCTTATGAAGAAGAATTTTCCACTCAAATGGCTAACCTTGTAATCAGCTCTTTGTTCTGCTTCTGTAGACATGCTTGCATAGGCCAAAGGACAGGGTGACCTTGAAATCAATTGAAGTCTCACCTTCCCCTTTGCTTGTTCTGTCTAGATAACAGATGTATCCCCTTTGCTTGTTCTGTCTAGGTAACAGATAAATCCCCTTTGCTTTTTCTGTCTAGATAACAGATGTATTACCTTCGCTTGTTAAGCCCTATAAAAGTAGGGTTACTCCTGAGCTCAGGACCCAGATCTTCAGAGCACTAGCTCTTCTGGGACTGCTGGCGTAATAAACCTGAGTTCTCCAACTCTACAAGTGGTACTTGGTTTCTCGCCAGTTTGATTTTTCTGCAACACTTACAGAAAAGCATTACATTTTATGTCTACCTCACAGTAAGCAAAAATGTCAGTTCCAGATGTAAAACGCTTGAAAGCAAATAAAAACACAATATTTTCAGAAGAAAATATTGGAGATTATCATTAAGAACCTCAAGGGAAGATTTTTAAATGTATAAAAAACACAAGTCATGAAAGAAAAGATTGATAATCTATTTACATTAGAGTATACTTTTGTTTATTATAAAATACAATTTATAAATTAAAATGGAAACCAAAAACTAGTAGAAATATTTCCAATGAATATAATCAACAGAGGATTAGCATCCAGAATATTTGGAGAACTCTTAAATATCAACAAGGCAAACATAAGCAAGCATCTAAACAAGCAGTTCACAGAAGTAGAAGACATAATTCCTAAGAAAATACAAAAAAAAAAATGTTAAAAAAATACTTAGAGTTTTTTACAGCTATCAGTTGGAAAAAAATTATAGACTTTTGTCAAAATATTATGTACCAAGAATTCTCATTGGCTGCTAGTAGGGATATATATTCACTATATTCACTTTGGGGGAAAAATTTACTAACAGCTATTAAATTTGAAAATATCTAATAAAATTATACCCTAGCCACAAAAATAAAAGTCTCTTTAGAAGAAATTTACTTAAAACAAAAAGTAAAAGGGAAACTTAAACTTACACTTAAAAAGAAGTAAAAGGAGTACTTAAACTAAAAAAAGAACAAAATTTTGTTAAAACAGAAAAATATAAAGCAGTATGGTAACTTTAATCTGAGAAAAAATATGAATCATGTAATTACCTTAACAATAATTATAGTGCACAATGAAGGTACATTGGAGACAAATTATTACTTGCCAAATAACATGGATTCAAATTAGTAGTGAAGAAGAGCCAGGTTGGGACCCTCATAGCAGAGGCCTCACAGAGTCCCTGGCTTCACTTTTCCTTGCTCTATAACTTCACAATAGATCATCCCAAGCAGCTTGATCCAGAGATTGCAACATCCTCTGCCATAAAATTTGCCCTGAAACTTATGCCTTTATGCTTACTGATCACAATCCTTCTGGTCTTGCATTCTTTTTAGACTACTCCCATCTTTGTTTCTGAGTTGCTAATGCCACCAGAGAACCACATTGCCAAAGGAATGTCTCCATGAAGCACAACAGACCCCCCTGGAACTGTCAGGTAGCCCCTGGCATGATGCCCAGATTTTCCCTTAAATACCTTAAGCTGGACTGAGAAGGCAAGGCAGTTTTGTAGGTGTTAACCTGCTGCCTTCTCAGTTCACTGATGCTCTGACAATAAATGCTTATTTTAAATATCTCAACTCCTGTGTTGGTCTATTGTCTGAGTGGCACAGGCAGCACAAGCCCCAGACTCGGTTGCCTTCCAGTTAAAGTAGAGTAAAAACAATTTATAAAAACAAAGAGAAATTTAGAAAAATATAATTTTTTTCTCAATTGGAAAACATTTAAAAATATTAATATATTTTGTCAAATCAGAAACACAAATGTTGACATGGATAATATGACTAGTAGATTTATTAAGTATCAATTCATAGGTATATTAAACTTTCTACTTTAAAAATCAAACATACCTTCTTTTCCAACATCCATGGAAACTTTATCAAATTTAATCCTGCATTATATCTTAAAGAAAGACTTAATTACATTTACAACACAAATAAGAGGGATCTAAAATAAAATCAACACAAGCTACATTTAGCTATGGTAATAGGATATAAATTTATATAAAAATTAATAACCCCTATGTACAGTAGTCTCTCCTTATCAGTAATTTTGCTTTCCATGGTTTCTGTTACTGTGGTCAACAACGATCCGAAAATATTAAATGGAAATTCTAGAAATAAACAATTTATAAGTTTTAACTTGAATACCCTTCTGAGTAGCAAAATGTCAGGCTACCCAACTCCATCTTGCCCAGAATATGAATCATCCCTTTATTCAGTGTATCCACTCTGTGTACCTACACTACCCACCCATTAGTCACTTAGAGGCCACTTTGGTTATCAGATCAATTATCAGAAAGAGAAAGAGAGACCACGGTGTCATAATATTTACTACAGCATATTCTGATAACTGTTCTATTTTACTATTAATTAGTATTGTTATTCTTACTGTGCCTAATTTTTAACTTTTTCATAGGTATGTATGTTTAGCAAAGACATAATATATATAAGGTTCAGTACTATCCATGATTTCAGGCATCCACTGGGGTCTTGGAACTTATCTCTAAAGATAAAGGGGAACTACCATTTACAGACAATAAACAATTAGAAATACCATAGAAAATTGCTCTCACAACTCTTCCCATCTCTTTCAATATTTAGAACTAAACTTAACAAGAAGTGGAAAAACATATAGAATTAGAACTTGAAAACACTTCTGATAAATACAAAGACTTAAATAAATGGAACGAAATACTTGTTCTTGACCTCATGTGAGATAACCAAACAAAGCGGTTGACTCCATAAAAGAAGCCATAGGCGTGAGTCTACAGGAACTGGGCAGGGCTGTTGAGGTCATGACATTGTGGGCATCACTCATTCATAGAGTCTCTAGGAGTCAAAAGGACTCAATGGCACACAACACACACTTGTTCTTGGGTAGGATGATTCAACATCATAAAGATATCAATTTTTTTTAATTTAATATATAAATTTAGTGGAATCCCAATAAAATATTTTTTTTCCTGGATCAAGATTATCTGTTTTTGAAGATTATGGGAAAAAATGTAAACGTGTAATATAGCTTAGAAATCCTTGGGGAAAAAAAAAAAGAAAAGTTAAAGGAGAAGTAGCCCTATTAAATATTAAATATGTTTGTAAGTCTCAGTTTAAAAAGTGGGATACTGGCACACAAACAGATACAACAATGAAACATAGTAGAAAGCCTAAAAATAAGCCCAAGGGCATATGAAAATTTTGCATAAGTAATATCTCAAATCATTGAAGAAAACATGGACATTTTATAAATTTGGGACAGCTAAATTATCATTTGGAAAAAAAAAAAAGATAAAATTGGATTCATACCTCACACAACGCACCAGAAAAAAATTCAAAATGAATCTGAAATTGAAGTGTAAAAATGAGTATGAGCAGAAAACATGGGTAAAACTTTCACAGTTTTAGAGAAAAAAAAGTTTTTTCAACAAGATTAAAAATTCAATTTTAGTAAAAGAAAAGACTGGTAAATTTTACTAAATAGAAACAAATTGTATGACAAAGAAACCATGATCAGAATCTAAAGAAAACGACACTTAGAAAAAAACATATCTGAATGTGACAGATAAAAGGCTGATTTTCTTTAATAAAGAATTTTTTACTATCGAAGGAGAAAAATATCAAAATCTGATAGAAAAATAGTCAAAATCATGAATATATAATTCCATAAAAATTTATCTCTGGTATTTAAATATGAGAAAAGTATTCAACTTCACTCATCATAAGAGAAATACTAATTAAATCTACTGTGTAATACAATTTTTAAACTATCAGACTGGCAAAAATTAAAAAGCCTAGCAACCCACTGTGTTGATGAGGCTGTAGAGAAACAGGCACTCACAAATTGCTGATGGGTTGCAAAGTGGTACAATCTGGTGGGAAGGAAATTTGGCCATGTCTAACACAGTTACATTTACATTTATCTTTGGACACAGTAATCTCACTTCTGGGAGTTACCCTAAAAATGTACTCCTACAAACACAAAACCAAAGCTATATATGCATTATTATATGTAATAGCAATGCATATAAATGTATAGAAAACAATCAAAATAGTCATTTATAGGAGACTGAATAAATTATAGGATAACCATAAAATGAAGTAGTATGAAACAACTTAAAGGGATAGGAGAAGGGCATGGGGAGAGGGAGAGAGAGAAAGAAGCTGATATAGAATTATTTCAAAGATATATGGACCAAAAAAAGCAAAGTACAGAAACATATACTTCTTTTTTCATAAGAAGTAAGAGACAATAAAAACATATGTATTTGCTTATTTTTGCTAGAAGAAACATGGAAAGGATAAACCATAAATTAATGAAATGAGTAGGGATATAGGGGAAAGGATAAACCAGACATAGATAGAGCTATGAATAGAACCAGAGCTAAAGATAGAGATAGATATTTACCAAGGATCAAGTCAACACTTGTTTTTTGTCTGTCTGTGTTTGTTTGTTTGTTTCAAAATGCTTTTTGTTTAATAAGCTATTTCCTGACTGTGATTCTCAAATTGCTACTTAACAAAAGTTCCTGATTCCTGATAAAGAATAACTGCCCATATAGCAAAGGATATAATTCTTCTTATTTGGACTTGGGACATTTTTTTCCCCAAGATAAATTAAACCACAAGATTAACAGAGCAATTTTCTCCTTTACATTCGGCTCTTTTTTTTCCCTGAGGGTTTATATGTGTTGAGAAGCACAGAGACATTCTCATGTTGAAGTGAAGAAATCTAAAATAGATTTTATTGAAATCTAGTTAAGCTGGGATGGGGGAGAGGCAGGAGCATCTGTATATATATATTTTTAATAGGGTGGTGATAAGAAGCTAATACTAAATCATTGAGCTAAAAGACACTCCTAATTTCTTCTTTGCTTATGAATATTTTGTGGATATTTCCACATAGGCAAAACAAGTTTAAAAAATAATCAGCAAATTCAGATATTTATACGTAAACTCAAAAAATTTTTACTAACTGCTAAAATTCTTCAGGCATGCTGACTGTGGCAAGTTGCTGGTATGGGAGAGTTAAAATTACTGTTAAAGATTGGACCTGAATAGAGGATTCTTGACAAATTTTCCTCAGAAATGGGCGATCAGTAGCTTACCTGATGAGTAGATCTCTGGTGCTATCATATGTTTCTCTACCAAGGGGCATTCTATGAGGGGCAAATGATGGCTCCCCAAGCCTTTAATACATACAAACTTCTTGCTACAGACATGAACCCCTGCATGACCCTCTCTGCTTATATATCTGATACCATCTTGTACCATGCTTCTCATACTATGTTCTAGCATGACTCTTTTCTCAATCACATCACACTAATCACTAGCTGAGGCCTGTGCAATGGCTGCTTCATCACATATCTTAGTATGGCCAGAGGCTTTTTCTAATTCTAATCACAGCCTGAAAACCTTGACCTTAGAAACAACCTCACCCCACCTCTAGTTATCACACTAGCCTATTTCATTTTTTTTTTCAGATTTCTTATCACTATTTGAAATTCCCTTATTATAATATTTATTTACTTATATGTTTTATGTCTGGTCCTACTCGATATAAGCTCCATGAGCATGAAAACCAGACCTGTCTTGTTTACTGTTGGCTGAAACACCAACTTTAACAACAGCACAAAGTTGTTCCAGCTCATAGCACATAGTAGGTACTTAGTAAGTCCTTGTTAAATGGCTAAATAAATGCATCACAAAGATGATGTTTAATGATCCCTCCCCTACAAAAATGTCCATGTCCTACTCCCTATAGCTGTGAATATGTCATTTTACATGAATAAAGGACTTTGTAGGTGTAATTAAAGTGAAGGTCTTAAAGGAGATAATCCTGAGTTGTCAGGTGGGTGCAAGGTGAGTACAAGGCTTCTTATAAGACAGAGACAGAAGAGTCAGACTCAGAGAGGTGGAAGATGCCACACTGGAGGCTTTAAAGATGTAGGAGGTGGCCACAAGCCAAGGAATTCATGTGACTTCTAGAGCTGGAAAGGACAAAGAGATAGAGGATTTCTTTCCTAGAGCCTCCAAAGGAATGCACAGTGCCACCTGTGTCAGATTTCTGATTCCCCAAAACTACATGATAATAAATATATGCTGTATTAAGCCATTAAATTTATGGTAATTTGTTGTAGCAGCTATAGGAAACTAATCCAAGGACTGCTTTTTAAATAAATTTTTTGGTTACAGTTACTTTGTTCTTTCTATACCATTGCTCATCGGGTGTGTTGGGATGATTAAAATTTACTATCTATTCATGAAATGACAGGATGCCATTGAGCTTTGAATGTACTGGGATAGCTACAATTTCTCATTAACCATGTATCAATGGGCCATGAGGACCAACATCGTTATATGACTGGGAGGACTGCACGTAACTCAGATTTTATACTTGAAGATGGCTACATTAACTAGATGAGACCTTGAACTGTCTTTCTTTGAGGTTTCACACTTGGGAATGCATGGAGATTTTATCTGTTATTCTTGCCGCTCATTATCTATTCTCTCTTCTTAAAGTCACAGCTTCCAGACTTCCCCACACTCAGCTTATGTTCTCAGCATGAAGCTGACTCCACCTTGATCTCCAGATGTGTAATGTGTGAGTCATGCTGCTGGTACCACTTTCCTGATCCTAGTGTTTGAGCCATGGTCAGAGATATAAGCCAAGTCTGTTCAATTAGGACAATGAGGCTCAAATCTGAGACTGCTGATTAGGGAAGCAGAATTTCTTTTGTGTTTCTGTGGACCTGAATCTTCTTGCTCACCTGTGAACCTAAAAGGGAGATGGGGTGGGGAGAGAGAGAGAGAGGGAAGGGAAGGGAAGGGAAGGGAAGGGAAGGGAAGGGAAGGGAAGGGAAGGGAAGGGAAGGGAAAGGAAAGAGGGCATGGGGAAGGGAGGGGAGAGGAGGAAAGAAGAATGAAAGGAATGGGGAAAAAAAAGAGAGAGAGAAGAGGCAGATAGAGGGGAGAGATCCAAAGAAGCTTAAGAAATTAATCTGGTGGCATCATTTGAACCAGGAAGCAAGCTCTTCTCCAAATAATTCTACTTCTCTAAACAGATATATTTATAAATATAGCTTATACATTACTTAAGTCTTTTTGGCTTAAGTTTTCAGTCACTCATGAACAAAAGTGTTCTCACTAATATAACTCCCTCATCCTACGGGAGTGATTTTCTGAAATGGCGAAGAATGTGAAGTACTATTGAGCAAAAGAGACTCTCTAACCTGATATTCTAACTGCTTCTATTTTTTGTGGTCAGAAATCTTAGTGGCTGCTTCTGTCAACATCTTTCATTGGTGAAGGACTTACCCCCTTCCAGCTCCTGAAGAGATTGACTCTCAGCCACTCTTACCTTCGCCTAGCCTACCCTAGACAACAGATCACAATGGGCCCTCCAGAAGTGGTTGCTATAATGCCACAAAGCAGAAAAAAAATTTTGTTTTGCTTGTTTTTTAACCTGCAAGTTGTTCACTAAGAACATTAAGAAAGGAAGGTTTGATAATTCTTAAAAGTTTACAGCTGGAGGGTAATTTAGTATTTATCTAACAATCCAAATTTGAGTCGCAGATAAAAAGTTCATTGAATAAACCATGAAAAGAGTTCATCAATTAAGATTATGTTCAGCTGCGAACAATAAAAGCCCCATGTGCAGTAGGTTAAATGAGACAGATGTAGGTTACAGATGGAGTTAGTTAAATGAGGCAAGATGATATTTTTCTATCTGGATAGAATATGAAGATCAGCAGTTTTGGTGGATGGAGATTGCTCTTTGCTCACTAGCAAGCATTCTACTCTCTTCTATTATAATAAAGTTGTTGCTGGGCACAAAAGTTGAATGTCTAGCTGAAATAGATTTCTTAGCTTCCCTGGCATTTATGTACGGTGTGAGCAGAAGCAATAGGTGTCTTTTGTCATTGAAGTTGTGCTCCTTGTTTCCACTGGCTTGTCATGGTAAAGATTAAGGCAAGCTAAGAGCCACGTGTTGCCCTGCCAGTCTGGTACCCTGGGTGATATTGAGGCATATAATCTGCTCATCTAGCCTGTGAAAAGGAAATAATTTCTAACTTATCTGAGCTATTATATTGAGGCTCTTTCCGCCCCCCCCCCCCCAAAGAAACATGATCTTCACCATAATTAATACTTCAGCCCAAGTCTAATGTAGTAGGTGTATGGTATCTGGAATCACAGATCTTTCAACCCTGTTACTATACTTTTCTTGATTTCCATTAAAGAAACCTCTTGGCCCAAAGAAGCATCTGCCATTATATGTACATTTCAAACAGTAGGGAGAGGAAGAAAAAATATAAAAAACATGATGCCCCTCCTTTCTAAAAGAGACTTTCCAAAAGTGTCATACTATACTTCAGCTTACATCTTTTTGGCAAGAGCTTAGTCACTTGGCTTACTTAGCTATGAGAGAAATGTATCTTTACATGGGTGGCAATGTGCCCAGCTATAAAAATCAGGGTTGTTTTACTAAGAGGAATGGTAACCATAGGGAATAAAATAGCAGTTTTTTTTTTATTTTTTCACACAAAGAGGAAATTAATATTTAATTTCTCATCTAGAAGAAAAATTAAAAAAAACAACAATAATTCCAGTATGGACATGGCAGAAATGGAGAAGTCCTATCAGGATTATTCTCAACCTGAGCCATCAGAGGGCCAAAATAAGAAAGTTCTTGAAATATTCAGGAAAATTTCTACCGCAAGGAATTACAAACACCAGTTCTGGTTTCAACATCTGAAATATTATAAAGTAGACCTAAATAGATTGTAAATTTGTTAGAAGCTCACTTAGGCCAGACAAAAGCTTGGAGCTTCCTTATATGGAGAGTGAAAATCAATTGTTTCTATGAAGAGCTTTTTATTTTTGGTTTGACCTAAGTAAACATGGCCACCACACAAGGCCATCCGCACTGCTGCCCCCTCAGAGTATTTTGCCTCTTTCTAATAAAGTTATGTTCACATCAAATTTTTAGCTTAGGTTGTATTCTCATATTGCTGAGGGAAACATATCTAGAGTATTTCAGAGTAAGCCTCATCAAGTGCCTCAGCATTATCCAAACTTTGTTTCTAGGCATATAGTTAAGAAATACTTACAAATAATTTTAGCTCTGGATATCTCAATGCTTCGCAATACATATGAGCAAACACTAATAATGATCCTGGAACAAGAGCATAAGAGTAGACAAAATGTAACCCAACTATGAGCTACTTGATATCCTTCACTATTAGGTGATTTCTTAGAGTCTTCTCATATGGCTCTGGGAGTAAGTTACTCAAATGATAGGTAGATAGATGATAGATAGAATCTCCTGATCTCACATAATTTGTGAGAGCCATCCTTCTTTGCCCATATTTTCAAGAATTTACAGAAAGCTTACCTTTTTCCTGATCACCTCTCACTACATTTTCTTGTTCTCCTCCTGTCATTGTTTTTTTTCCCTCCATCCCATAGCCTCAAACATAGAATTTCCAATGTAACAACAAACACAGGACTAAAATAAAAATTCCTTTTGCTTTATTTTTCAGAAGAGTTCAGTTTTCTTGAGCTTGCTATTCTTCCTTTAAGAATTTCTCAGGGATTTGCCTTGACACAATCAGAAATAATTACTACATTTTGTTAAACCATGACAATATTCAAGGTCTTAATATTATAGTCTTGCCTGAAATGTCATAAAAAATTCTTAGGCAAGGCCTGCATATCCATCTGATTTTGTAGGTGAAAGAGAATATTCTGATTTATTCTTCTACTAACATGAATTATTATATATTATGACAAAAAGAAAAAGAATTATAATTTTTTATTTTAAATAGATAATTTCTTTATATGAGAATCTTGTGTACAATACCTGATAAAACTATGCTCTGCAATAATTTCTTAATCTGTTATGTATAGAGCTCCTGGCAGGTGTCAAGTGCTGCTCTAGCACTTTGCATCCTGCACTCACTTAATCTTCACAAGAACCTAATAAGGTAACTGATCCATTTTATTGATGAGAGAATTGAGAAACAGAAAGAATAAGTATTGAGGGAAACCCATTGTTAGTGCAGCCTGGCGTGTGTCCATAGGTGTCTGTGTTCTTTAAGGTAGTAAGACAATGTGCTCTGCTTCATCCTACCAAATCCCTCCAGGATCTATCTAGCTGTCCAGCTGTCCCTCTCAGCCCATGGCAGCTCAAAAGGTACAATTCTATTATAAGTACTCAGTCTAGATTTACTGGGTTTAGGTTACAAATTTTAAACTTGGTTCACTCCACTCGGCCCACACTGAACAAACATCCTTTCTATGAAAAAGGATTAAGTAAAAAATATCTTACCTGGTTGCAGCTCATGAGGTGCACCTCCTAGGCACAACACAAACTATTTCATTAAGTAAAGGGGAGCTGGTAACTGCGCTATTCTCAGTATTCCAGGATTGCCTTTTATCCCATGCCAATGCCATATGCTGGAGCTGTCCAGGTAAGAATATAAATTTTACTACCCTCAGGAGTATCCATGAGAGCTTTGTAAACAAGACAAGAATTATTGTTTTCATTTAATATGCCCTCCCTTTGGAAATGCTTTATGACTGACTTGGGCATTTCCCTTAGCAACCCATTCTCTCATTTGGGAAATGGAGATAAAATACTCGACATTCACTTCATAGAATGATTTGGAATTATATTAAGGTAAATTCTAAGATGTTTCTCAAGCTAGCTGGAGAGAACATGGAGTGGACATATTTCTCCCCTAGTGAGTGGTCCGGGTGCAAGCATTGCCCTGACATATTGGAAAAACAGTACCATGTGGCCACCCTGTGTTCCCTTATGCAAAGACTTCAAATAGATATAGTCTGGAGCAGAATAGAAAAACTGATTAACATATAGCAAGGACACATATATTCCCTACTAATGTAAAACCTCATTTCTCTTAGGACCTCACCAATGCAGACCTGGCTTTGTGACCTTTCTGGGTAGTCTGGTAGACCCTTGACCTTTATATAATTTCTATTCCCTCACATGATAGTACTTTTCCTGGATAAAATAGGAAGAAAAAGATTCCTGGGACATTTTGTGTACATTTAATTTACAGATTTGATGCAATTCTAAGGTTTTTTATTCTTTCCAATTATAAAAATGTTATTAATTAAAAATAAATAAATAAAGCATGAAGACTGACTTAGAAAAATGAATGAAAGATATCTAGACAGTATTGAGTAGATTAGATGCCAGGTTACATTAAGGCATGGGTGTACCTAATTCAAGTTCCCTACTTAAAAGTTTTATAAGCATTGTAAACCCAATATGTCCAAAATCCAATTCGTGACCTGCTCCACCATGTCTTGGACTATCTCCACATCTCCCTGTTTCCATGAATTCCTTACCTTTCATCTGGTTGCCTGCCCAGAAAACTGGAATTCTCTCTTAACATCGTCTTCTTTCCCATCCCCAATATTCAAGCCACCATCAAGACCTTTGACTTGACATCCAAAATATCCTGGGATTTATACACTTTTCTCTTCTCCATAGGTCTGCTTTAGTTCTTCTGTCTCTTGCTCTGTTTTAAATCTAGTATGCACACTGCAGCTGAAATAACCTTTGAAAAATGCAAATACTATTGTAGATTTTGTTTCTTAAAACCCATCAAAGACTTTACATTGCTCTTAGGACAAATATCAAAGTCCTAATTATAGTCTTAGGGCCCAGCAGGCCTAGACTTCACTTATCTCTAAAGCCTCGTCTTCAGTCAAATTCCTATTTGTCTGTTAGAGTGTTGTCTGTGTATGTGTTTATATGTGTTTGTGTACACAGGTGTGTGTGTTTGTGTACTTTATAAAATTGTTACGGTAGCGATAGGAAATTGTCATCTTTTCCTTTCACCCTAGATTCTTGTTGTTGCCCCATTGGTTTGTGTTTAAATTCCAGAGAAGCCTTAATGTCACTGAAAATTAACACTCATTCCCTGGTGCCCTGCCAGGTTCCTGCAGGTCAGTGATCCAGCAGCACCAAGTTCCAGCCCAGTGGTGTACAATCGGTTTTAGCTTCCATTGTCCACTGCACACCCTTTGAAGAAGAAACCTTGCCTAGAGTGTTAGCTTCCGGAAAGTGCTTATTCATCCTTGCAGCTGCAGTTCCTGGGTGAGTGCTTGTCGTTGGGTGCTGAGGGTTTGCTGCTCAAGAGTAATGACCCTCAACCTGTTAAGGAATCCCCTCCCCCTTTTTAGTATCCTATCATAAGAGTAATCATTCAAATGTGATGCCACATGTAAACAGTTTGGTGAGATCTTATTTAATGAAAAGCAAGTAGAGACTTTCTTCTGAGAATGTATGTCTTTTGAGGAATTCAAAGCAAATTGGATATAGCATGTAAAATGTCTCAGGAAAAGAAATAGTTTTAAGTGAGAACATTTATCATCATCATAGATTCATGTGGGCTGTCAAGACACAATAAAGATTTTAACTCATTTTGTCTCCGGCAGCCTATTCCACAAGGACCTTCATTAACAATACTCCCTGCTTGACCTGTTTCTGCTCAGCCACATCTCCCACTGTGGAGGACAGGGTGTGAAATATATCTTTTCAAATGGATGTCATTGATTTTAATATACCTTTAATAATATTGCAGCTTAGTGTTTTAATTACTCATACGTTTTGGTACTTCCTCCCTCCAGTAGTTTTATCTAATAAATCTGATAAGTGCAATAGACTCTGACACCCACAAATTAGATGTACAGCATACGCTGTGGGAAGGACTATTTTCTCTGTGGTGGGCTCAGGGATGGGTCAAAGTTATGCCCGGAGGAGTCCAGTCACTCTGTCCTGCTGCTCACAGAAAGAGGAGGCTTTCGTATGCTCAGTTGCAGTGGGACATTCTTCTCTACTCCATAGCAACACCACCAAATTCCTTAACTTACTGTTCAAATGACAGCTTCCTTCTGCCATGAGTGAGCTCTACTCCATCTACCTCAGTCCTATGTAATACCTTCCCTCCGGACTTTGCCAGCCCTTAGCGCTTATCATTAGTATTTGGCTTCTCATATTTTATTCCAATTAGTCCCATTTGTATGTATTTTGCTCACTGTTCCAGGATGAATTGTATCCCTCCAAAATCATATGTTGAAACCCTCATCTGCACTCTCTGAGTCTGTGACCTTATTTGGAAATAGAATTGTTGCCAATGTAATTAGTTAAGATGAGGTCATACTGGAGCGGGGTAGGTTCTTAATTCAATGTGACATATTTCCTTAGAAAATGGGGAAATTTAGACACAGACAGGTACAGAGGGAAGATAATGTGAAAACAGAGAGAATAGCACCAGTACATTAAAAAATGCCTGAGGCTACCAGAAGCTAGGAGAGAAGCAAGGAACAGATTCTCCTTCATAGCCCTTAAAAGTAGCCTTAATTTCAGAATTAGCCTCCAGAACTGTGAGACAATAAATTTCTGTTGTTCTGAGTTACCCAGCTTGCGGTACTTTGTTAAGGCAGCCCTAGGAAACCAATACACCTACTAAAGTATAAATTTCTTAAGGACAAAGATCTAACTTTGTTAATCTTTGTATCACCAGAAATAGTGCCAACATGAGATATTTACTCAAAAAAACGTTTATTGAACTTAATTATATGAAAATTGAAAAACAACAAGGCGTAAAGCTGATTTGTTGGAGAGTAAAGCTAGATGATACCAAAGGATGAACTATTCCATTACTGGGAGAGATGGGATAGAAAGAGATGATATCAAGGAACAGATATTTTAGCAGGAATGGTTCAAGTCCTAATCATGAATGGCAAGCAGGTCCCAAGCACAACCCTAAAGGTGTTATACAGTACCAGGGAAGCAGGTAGGTAGACTCGAAGAAATCATGCAAGGCTGAGCACTAGTACCCAGTATACATCTATTCAGCTAGTTTACAATGGAACAATAAACTCAAAAACGTAGTGTGGTTCAAGGGAAAACAGTGGTCCGGACATACAAGTTCATGCAAAAACTGGAAGGCAAGTTACAGGTGAGACTATGTGACACAGAAGACAGAACTGACACCAAGCAACTAGAATTCTTCAAACAATCTCAGATGTAGGAGACCAATGCGGGGAAGTCCAGCATTGCCATGGTGCTGATCTGAGGAATAAAGATCCAATATGCATTTAAGGGTCCAGATAAAGACAGATTGGTCTTGAGATGGTCTTTTAAAAGCTCTAGTTTCTACAAGACTATAAACAGACTTACTAAAGTCTAAGATAAAGTAACTTGACACGGTTTGTCTATTTTTGTTATCATTTCACTTCTAATTGAAGTGAATAACTATAACTGTAAACCAGTGATTGACTCAAGGAGGAGTTGCAAAGTGGCTGCTTCTATTTTGCAAGCAGCCTATAGAGGTTTTCTATGAGGCCTGTATACTTGGCCCAGTTTCCTTTTTTTTTTTTTTAAAGTTTGAATTAGTTGCTAAAATGACCACCGAGGCGCATTAGTCAAGGTGTTGCTTCTGTCATTTCTTACACTGGCCTGGCCCCTGTCATCACTTATGCTCCTGATCCTGGACTTAAAGTTTGGCATGGAACAAACTGATTAAATCCTTCTAGTTTTCCTTAACACTTCAAAAATTCTTCTCCAGTAGGATACAGAATAATGTTGGCCTAAATTGCTTTAATTTACATATATCTAAATGCAAATTCTAGGACTAGATTCCAGAGAAAAATCATAGCTGTCCTACTTGTAACAAACATTTGCAGTATAAAAATGTCTAGATGAAAATAAAGCATGACTAAGCCAGATGGACGGTGAAGTGACATAACTAATAAGAATTTTAAAAAAGCAATTGGTTTTATGATTTTGTAAGTAACAAGTGAGAATAAAAGAAAACTTTAAAATATAGAAGATTATAAGGAAAAAAAATCACCTACAATTGCATTACCCAAAGACAGTGACTGTTGAGATTTTTCTATCTTTTCTCTATGTAGAATGTCATTATCTTTTTTTGCCTTCAAATTTAATATAAGTCCTCACCAGCAGGATTAGATTAAAGGCTGAGGCATTTTTAACCCCTATACTGACTGCATGGAAGTTCGGTGGAAGGATGTCTTCAAAAAAAAGTCTTATGTAATCTTTTGGATATCAAGAACATTTTGGAAAGAGACTTTTTTCTTCATTCTACACTAATCACCAGAATTATCTAACTTTTTAAAGCCAGGCATAAGGGTCTTTGATATGGTCTCCCAGTCCATGTGGTTTTTAATGTTTAGCCTCTATCACCCCTGTTTGCCCCAGTTCCTCATCACACACTTGTGCTATTCCTGCAAGTCATTTTACTAGTGGGTTGGGTGTCACCATGATGTGGGGACTTGTCTCCATTAACTGAGGAACCTGGGGAAAATAATACCAGCTACTTCCCACTAATGGGAGAAGCTCTCTAAATTTCTTCCCAATTCTCCTGTTTCTACCTCCTCTCCTCTGAAAACACTTGACTTCCAGCCATGACACCATACAACCTGGCATAATCTCCTTTAGGAAACTAGGTGGAGGTGGGAGTAGGATCTGCTGATTGGCAACTCTTGCTTCACAACCAGGAAGAACCCAAACAAATTAATTTTTTACTAAATTGTTTTGTCATATATTTTTGATATAATTAGGATCATACTATATATGCAATTCTGAATTCTATATTTTATTTATATTACACCCAAGCATTTTTCAATGTCATTAAAAACTAAGAAATTGTGATTAAGAGCTGCATAGTGTTTAAGCATGAGTTTGCATTTATGCACACAATATTGAGACAGGCAGCATAATGTAGGAGTCATGAGAAGAAGCTATGCAACCAGACTGGATTTCAATCCCAACTCTGCCCCCTATTACTAGCATAATTTAGATAAATTAACCTCACTGAGTCTCAGTATCTTCAACTGTAAATGGGAATGATAACAATATATATTCATGTTATGAAAAGTAAATGATCAACATATGATAAACCCTGAGAAGAGTTACTTGCACACTGGAGAATGCTGATACTATTTCAGTACACTGCCTTGCTGTATCATTACAATATGGGCTCTAGATAGCCAGCACTCAGTTTGAATCTGAGCCCTATTATCTGTGATCTTGAGTAAACTACCTAGCTTCTCTGAACTTCAGTTTTATCACCTACAAAACAAAAATAGTAGTTCATTGTTTTAGGGTAGTTGTAACAATTAAATCCAACATTAAAGGTAAGTTAGTCAGCATAATTCCTGGCATAAATTAAGTATTCAATAAATTACAACAATCTTTCCATATGGCTTGTGCCTAAAACAAAGACTTCTAAATAGTAAGTGCTCAAAAAGTATTTGTTGAATAGATGTTTATTGACTAAAGAGCTAGTTCACAATGTACTTATGTTAATGTAAATGTTTATAAAGACCATGAAAGATGCACACTAACTTGGTTATAGAGAATGCCTGTGTGGAATAAGATTGGAGAGTGTGAAGGGGGTTTGACTTTTACTTAAAGTTTACAATGAAAATAAATTCTCATTTTAA
The DNA here is from genome assembly GCA_028627145.1 of Eidolon dupreanum. Classification (NCBI taxonomy): domain Eukaryota; kingdom Metazoa; phylum Chordata; class Mammalia; order Chiroptera; family Pteropodidae; genus Eidolon; species Eidolon dupreanum. Next base: position 75,047,484 of record CM053507.1, on the reverse strand, counting down.
TTTTATTACTTAAAACTAATTTCAAAATAATTAAACTTAAAAATAAGACAAGAACAGAGTCTTAAAGCATCCTAGGTTTGGTGGATGGTCACATTGCTACTAGTAGCATGAAGGAAGAAGCAGAGTGGCATACATGTTTCATATCTTTTGAAGACTCCTCAGATCTCACTTTCTTCTGACCTTCCTTTTGACTCTGAATCTGTAGACTATCTAATATAGTCAGAATTGGTTTCTTCTGCATGAGTAGTTTTAACACACATACAAAATATTTTCTCATAAATTGGGCTGATTTTTTTAAAAGATTACTTTCATATCACCATTAAGAGACACAAGTCCCTCTTGGAGTAAGATCTTGTTTTGACATACTCTTCACCAGGTGGAATTCTTTCATTGTAACATATTCCATTAAAAACTTTGTGTTAAGATGAAGTGGTAAAAATTTCCTTGTGTTTATATAGGAAAAGAGCTTAGCACAGTTGGCAAGATATGAATTTCCCAAGGTTTGAAATTTTTCTGTATGCTGATAATTGCCTGGGTCTTGGGTCCTGCTAATGCCCTTACCCCCTCCCCCACATGGACCCGGTGAAGAAGTAATTGGTTATCTTTGCAGTAGACTCTGTCAGGTATGTTGGGCCACTTCCAAGCAGCATTTGTCAGCAGCTGTTTACAGATGAGGACCCTGTGCCCAGAGCAGAACATGATATCCACCGGAGGGGTTAATCATTCCACCTGCCAAATCATGCATGCAATGTACTGTCCATTGGGTGTACTCACTTGCTCCCTTTGGCCAGCCCCCAGTTCAAACTAGCCTGGAGTTTATCCTATTTTTTCTGCATTATGCCTCACTCTTTCCTGTGGAGGAACCTGCCAGTTGGCTGGAGATGGAAATTGTGGTCTGAGGCCTGGGGCATTCACAGATCCCAGAAAAAAGAGGAGAACCTCAGGTGCTCAGCTGACAGGAAAGCCTGTGTTCTTTGGCAAAGAGTCTTGTGAATCTGAGATTTCAGAGAAAATGGCACAAATTAGAGAAGATGCCATAGTATCAAATTAGAAAAAAAGAAAATACTTGGCTTAATATATTTTTTTGGACAAAAAAATATTGAATGACAAAGTCAACTTGTGTAAAATTAGAAGTAAAATGTTACCTAATGACTTCTAATGGCCTCCATCTCTCTAAAGCCTTGTTATGGTGGAAAACATGCAGAACAAGAGGATTAGCAGACATTGGTTCAAATTCTGGCATTGACATTAACTAGAGGTCTGATTTCAGCTCTGTTCTTTATCCTTGAAGGCTCTCAGTTTCCTTATGTATAAAAAAGGTATGCAAATATCTATATCACAGACTGTGGGAGAAGAACAATGAGATAAAGCATTTAGCATCTGGTAGATCTTCAATAATAATCATAATTATGAATGACTGGGCTACCCAGTCTCAGCCTCTCAATTACTTGAGGTCTTCAAATTATCAACTAGCTTTTTGATTTAATAACAGAATTAAAGTGGTATTTTGTTACAGGTATTGTAGTTTAATAGAAGATATTTATGAAATGATTTTCTTATTAATTTAAAATTTTGTTCAGGTTAAACTCCAGTGAGATATAATTTCACATCCACTACTGTGACTACAATCAAAATCTTGGAAAATAACAAGTATTGGCAAAGATGTAGAGAAATTGAAACACTTGAACATTACTGGTAGGAATATAAAATGGTTCAGCCAGCCACTATGGGGACAATTTTGCAGTTCCTTGAAAAGCTAAACACAGAATTACCATATGACCCAGCAATTCCACTACTAGGTATACAGCCAAAAGGATTGAAAATAGGTATTCAAACAGATACTTGTATGCTAATGTTCATTGCAGCATTATTCACAATAGACAAAGGGCAGAGACAACCCTAGTGTCTATCAATAGATGAATGGATGAACAAAATGTTTTATATACATGTAATAGAATGTTGTTCAGTCATAGAAAGAAATGAATTTCTGATACATGGTGCAACAAGAACAAGCCTTGAAGACATTATGCTCAGTAAAATAAACAGGACACAAAAGGGCAAATATTGTTTGATTCCATTTATATGAAATTTCTAGAATAGGCAGATTTATAAAGATAGAAAATGTATTTAAGGTAAAAAGAGACTGGGAGTTAGCAGAGAATGGAAAGTTATTGCTAAATAGTTGCAGAGTTTTTGTTTGGGGTGATAAAGAAGTTTTGGAAATTGATAGCAGTGAAAGTTGCACAACATTGTGGATATAATTAATACTACTGAATCGTACACTTAAAAATAGTGAAAATGGCAAATTTTATGTTATATGTGTTTTACCAGAATAAAAAATTCTTTTCAAAATACATAAATATATGGTTTGTAATTTAAATTTTAAAAAAAGAAAAAAATAGGTTGTACATTCCCATGACTCAAAAATAAAACCATTAAACACTGAGAATTTTTACTCCTCTCCCTGATCTCATCCATCTTGTTTCCTTCACCACTTTCCCAAAGTAACCACTGTTATTAGTTCCTTAAGTATCTTTTCAGTATATCTTTATGCAAATACCAAGCAAAAATAAAAATGAATTCATATTCCCCTTTCCACATATACATATACAGTTGCTCCTTGACAAAATGGGTTTAAACTGTGGAAATCCACTTGAAAGCAGATTTTTTTCAATAAATATGCAAATGTACTTTCTCTTTCTTATGATTTTCTTAGTGACATTTTCTTTTCTCTAGCTAACTATCGTAAGAATGAAATATATAATACATATAACATACAAAATATGTATCAATCAACTGTTTATGTTATCAGCAAATCTTCCAGTCAACAATAGGCTATTAGTAATTAAGTTTTTGGGGAGTCAAAATTCATACTCAGATTTTTGACTGTGTAAGGATCAGTGCCTCTAATCCTAGTGTTGTTCAAAGGTCAACTGTATTAACATATATGCATTGTTTTATGTCTTCATAAATCCATTTAAAGATATATCTTAGAGACATTTCCATACCAGTATATAAAGAGCTGCTTCATTCTTTTATACTATTGTATAATAGCATTGTCTTAATATACCATAGTTAATTTAACTAGTCTCTTTCTGATGAAACTTAAATTGTTTTAAATTTTTGAAATTTATAGATTTTTGCTGTATAACTATACATTTTTCATCTGCATGTGAAGTTTTTACTGATTTAAATTGCTGGAATCAAAGAGTAATGGCAGTTTTTCAGAGTGGAGCAAGTGGAAGAAAGATAATTAGGGTAATGGAGTATATCCAGTTCTCCCCACCCTCATCTCTATGACACAATCCAGGCAGCTAACTCTTCCTAGGGCAAAACTTGTTTTCAGATATCCTAGAAGTAGGTGGGAAGAGTGTTGCTTTTGGCTTGAGGGGGATGAGGTTTGGAGGAGAAGGCAGTCTGTCCTCTATGTGCACTAGATCACATTAGTATGAAAAGTAGGCTGTTAGTCAATAAGTCTAATAAAACTACTTCTAATGTCCCACCAACTCTTTGATGCAATTTCCAAAAAGCTACCTTTTAAAATCTCAAGAAAGATGATCACCTGAGTTTGCAGATTTCACACTATATAGCTCCACAGTTTTTTGGTAGAAAACACAAATTCATTCAATCATTTCCTTTGAGATGAGAATAAATAACAACAATGGCACATAAATAGCATCAGTTGGCTGTGAGGGCAAGCTGTCATTTCCAGAAGAAGGATGTGGTTTTATATCCAAAGGTGCAGCATATGATCATATTAAAAAATTCCGAAGATAGCAGAAATTCAAATGGGTTCGTTTTGTCACTAAGCTGCCTGCAGGTGTTCCATTTAGATCAGATGCCACATTTGCAAGCCAGAAGGAAAGAAGTGGCTTTTGCTTAATTCACTGACTCTCAGAAGAAAATGAACATTTTTTTTTTTCCATGACAACCTGGAATTTACTTCAGACGAGCTTGACATATTGCCGGCCTGTAGTCTAACTTTGTCTGAGAATGTCACTCCACTCTTCTAAAGTTGCCAAGATCAGAGGCCAAAAGGAAAAAGAATGGGGCTTTTCTAAGACTGCTAGATGATATCTTCCCCACAATCCGTCCTGATGTGTCATTGCAAGTGTCTGGGTGACTAAGGTCAGAGAGGAAAACAAAAAGAGAGGCATTCTCAAGCCCAGAAATGGCTTCTGATAAGATATAATAACCAAGGGATGTGATGGGATCAGGACATCTATAACCAACCTAGGCTGGATCAGCATTTCTAAGTTTTTAACCAAGAAATATTGATTTATGTTTATTATGCTCTATGGCACTTTAGAGCAATTTATAACACTTACATTAAGGGATGGATGGTCTGGGAGAAAAGCCAATATGGGCATGAAAAAAAGATAAAGTGCTGTCAGGAATAGCAACTTTCAAGTATCAGGTGCAATTTCTTGCTTTTGCATTTTATCTAAACTATTTAACATGAAGCAAGAAAATGATTATTGATTTTTAAGTTACACAAACAAAATCATGAGATAAGTTGAATAAACTTAAAGCAATTCTTAAAACACACACACATATATTGTGTATGTGTGTGTGTATATATATATCTATACACACACACATACATGTACACACACATATCCTCTATGTTTAAGACTAAAAAGCAAAAATAAAACCCTTCTCTACATACTTATTTTTAAAATATACTTAAGTGTACCCTATGTGAAATAAAGAGAACAAATAGTACCGTATAAAATATATTTTTATTTCAAATATGAGTTATTTTCATTAAAAATGCAGAAAATTACTATGGGTCATTGTCAAGACCGTTACTTTTCTTCTCTAATAAATTTTGATAAATCAGAAATGTCTTTAGAGACCCAAGACACTTTAGTTTTACAGATATAGAAATTGTTAATTCTTTTCATGACTACCTGTTAATATCATCAATTGTTAGTGCCAGGAAACACTTACAGAGGTTGAAATTTGCCAAAAGCATTTATCTAATTAATTACTGTAATCATTAGCAATTTTAAATTAGGAAGACATTTGCTGAATATTCTATACATCTTCCTCAAAACATGGCCCTATTTTAAAGAAGAGTCCAGGCTGAGATAAGGATAACAAAGAAGTTGGGAGTGATGTGGGTCACAGCAAAATTTTTTAGGGTAGATATCATTTTCAATAACTTTAATTTGGAATTTTTCCTTTTGGAGGATGAATGTCCATTATTTTGCAGAAGAATTGAGTTTTGAGTTGAGTTTACAAAGGCTCAAGTAAAATGATTTGCTCATATCCCATGGTGAAGTTCTAAGAAAATAAGGATAACATAAGACAGAAAGTTTAGATTAGGTGAATGAGAGATGAAATAAGGAATCTTTTGATAAAATTGATAACAGTAACAGTAAGTAGGTATGATTTTAGCAAGCAAAATAACACTATGCTAATTGGATGCTGAGGACAAGATTAAATATTACTTCAATGCATATGAACAAACAAACAATTTGTAAGAGAGAAAGCTGAGTATATGGATAAAGCAAAGTATGTGGAAGAGTAGACCTCAGAAATCTTTTGTTTAATTTTGGAAAGATATGGTCCAAAATAGGGAAATAAGTGGGCCCATGGAAAAATATGTTCCCCAATTATCTGACATCATGACCTTTCTCAGTCCAATAACTATTCTAAATTCCACTTATTGGTTTATACTATAGAATTTAGGTTGGCAGGGCCCTTCACAGCATGGTCTGAATATAATGCTCCAAAGGTATATTCCCAAACTCCACATTTTTCCAGGCAATTTATTCCATTTATCCTCAAAACACACAAAGGGCCTTCACATGTAGTGGTGTGTAGTCACTGAAGGAGTATTAATGAATACTTGGATGCTTTGTCCAGTTGTCAGCTTGCAATTCCCTCCCTCTGTCCCTAGAATCATGCTTTCATCACACATAGATTCTCTCCATGAGGATCCCATTACTCTTTAGGCAGGCTTCTTGGGTAAAGACTCTTTCAGAATGGCTCAAAGTCAGCTCTATTTTTCCTATGAGCCTGTTGGGGAAAGTGCAGCTCCTTCCCAGGACTCTCTTGTCTCCCCTTAATCTGCCACCAGGTAGGCAGCTTTAGTCACTCCTGTTACTTTTAAGTTTCCTAAGTTTAGAGCACTCTGATTACCCATCCTTCTTCAACAATTCTCTTTTCCTAGCTGACGATGGTGATTCCCTATGCTAGTAGAACTAGTTTCACTCCCTTAGCATGTTCTTTGCAAGGGGTCTCTCCCCTCAACTTGAGTATGTTCACTCTCAGCCTTTGATGCCTCAGACAAAACTGAATTTAATATTGTTACACATAAATATTTAAACATATTGTTCTTATATAACATTAGAAGTAGAAAGACTCTTTGGTGTTCTCTAGTATATCTCTTTTCAATAAATGTTTTATCATATTAGTCATTCAGCCTTAGCTTAAATATATTCATTAGTGTTGTGTTCATCACTTTTGCAGCAACCAGCTTCATTGTGGGGTAACCCACAACGCTAGATTTTCCATATATTAACTTACCACTTCTCTCACTGTAATTTTGCCTTATCAATCCTAGCTCTGTCCTCTAGAGCAAACACTGAATTTTCAGTGTTAGCTTTTAGGATTGTGTCAAAATTCAGTGTTGTGTAAAGATGGTTGGGTCATCAGCTGGGAGAAAATGGCAGAAATGAGAAGAAGTGACTTAATTAACCTATCCTTGAGGAAAATGATGGTCAAGAATCATATCATCAAGATATAGCAAAGACAAGACAGTTGCAAGAAGATTAGAGTTGAAAGATGGAGTGGTATATTTTATGAGTGTGTTTGTGTATATTAATGGGTTGTTTAATTCAGGACCCGTAGCATGAAGATATGGCTGCAGATGTACAGATAAGAGACTGTAATCATGCATCTAAATGAAGTCTCCAAAAGTGAAGTAAGGCTTGTTGACAGATTATGTTGTTGGGGAGGGAGAAGAAGGATACAGTCAGAGCAAAACTTAAAAAATTAATATATTTTGTATTGTGACATTTCTTTAGGCAGTTAACATATAATTATTCTCCTCTAGGAAGAAAAAAAAAAAGAGCTTAAGGGAGCTGACCTGGCCATGATGGTAAGGTAGGAGTGAAAGTTGGTGTCCCATGAAGCCAAATCTTGTAGAGAAATATCCCTGCTGAGATCCCAAGAGATTAGCACAAACTTGAGGTTAAAAAAACATTAAAGAAGTGCAGCACTAAAATAACCAAGGCCTTAAAGCAAAATTTTGGGGTCCAGAAACACCAGAAGGAATTTTCTACCTCATTCAAAGTCAGGAGCCTTAGTGTATCTTTATGTAGGAGGTAGTAGACCGGGACCACAGTAAATGTTAACTCTAATTTTAAATGCTAGAACATTACAGATGTAACTTGGATCAGACAAACCCTTTCCTTCCATCCATCATATTGGCCAGACAAAACATGGCCTGGAAACTCCATTTGGGTTCTTGAACACATTTTTTAGAATTGGTCTTGAGGTGGTGCTCTTACTTGAACCTGAGGTTCTCGTAAGGGTAGATTCATTAAACAGATCAGGATCTTGTCTAGACAAATGATGATGAACTCTTGATAGAGGGTACCTTGCTGCAGGAAGGACACCAATCTAATGGCATTCAGATTTACTAAGGGAAGTCTGGGTGTCTGCCTTTTATTCAGTGTCCTCCAGATCCAGACAAGGTTGTATATGCCATGAATACCCAATAATTCATTCACCAGAGAAGCAAGAAGAGGCCATAGCACCTGGATGGTGTGTCTTATTTGGTTGGGTCTAAAGGAATGAAAAAGATAGAAGAGAAGGTATAGTTCTCCTGCAGGAAGGGTAATGATTCTTACCGATGCACTGAAATCCAGGGTGGGGAAATCAAACCAGTATTGTGTGGCCACAACATGAAACCCTTGCAAGTCTGAGGATGGCTCATCTGAGTGTGGCAACCTGGGCTTAGGTCATGGAGGGAGGATGGTTGCTCTGAAGTGGAGCTGTGTGTAGTTGCTTCTTAAATGGATGATAACAAGAGGTGAGAAATGACTTTGGGGGGAGGGGCAGAGAGAAGGCATCAGACAGGTGAAGGAGCACCCAAGCAGACTCAGACAGCAGAGGTCCAGAAGGTGACTATAACTGCCAAGCAGGCTGAAAGTGAGAATTTAAGTCCTACATGAGCCCCTGAGAACAGAACAGAACTGTCAAGAAGCCTTGATTCCAGTGGTGACACTATGAGAGGTTACAGTGACCAGAGAGGACAGCGTTCTTTTACCATCAGGAATTATCTCAGTTCTTTCCTTTTCCCATGTATAGCTTCCCACACTATGAGCAAGAGGAAATATTACATTGTTTTTAAGAATAAAAATTGTGTTTAACTCAAGCTAGTTAATTATCTGTCTTATTGGAACACTTAGTTTATCAATAGGATTCTTTTTTTCCCCCAAACAGTAGCACTTATTACTTCTTATTTTCATCTTTGTATCTAGTGACTCATTTTAGGCAAGATCTCAATTTGTATCAAAGAACACCAATATTTGATTTCTTCGCCAAAGAAAATCTTGCCAAATGGAGGTCAGTTTTGAAAAAAAAAAAAAAGATAAATGTACATGTCTTAAAGGTTTAATTATATTATTTCCCTCTTTATACTCTGATTACTTTAACAGATGGGATCTTCACAACATATTCTTTGTTCAGCTGGAAACCCCAGGAAGCTGTAACCTGAACCCTTATCCTGAGGCCACTGGAAGGCATCTTCATCCAATGGTGTCTGCAGACCCCAGCAGAGAGGCGGGTAAAGGGTTATTAAGCCACCTGAAATTGCTTTTAGTGTACTGAAAAGTAGTTGGGTCATTTCAGGCCATAAGAGGGTGGCAGAGTGCCTGATTGCCTACGTCAAGCAGTGTTTATAAATTAGAAATTACCAGCCATTTGGGTCCTTGCTGATCAGTGAGAGTCCTAGAAGACTGTGCCGATGTGCCTGGGGCAGAGTTGTTACTGGGCCAAATAAAACATAGCTCTTGGTTAATTGGTCATGATTTGCCTATCTGGTGGTGGTACTGGAGGAGACTTAAATTGTATGTCCCTTCAATTGCAGTGCTACATGGCTAATTATTCCAACTAATAGCAACCATGAAAATCATTCTTCGAAAGTTCTGTTGCCAAGCATAGAAACTGACCATAGAATCCAGAGACAAAAAGATAGTCCTATATGATTACCACTAGGTATATTTTACTTGTGTAATCAAAAAAGACTTGTTGAGCACCTACTATGTGTCAGATGGGAAGCATGGTTGAACTAGAATTCCCTCCCCATTTTTTACTGAGTCGTTACTAAATACTTGAAACTATTTTAAGCCCTTTATGTATATTAACGAATTTAATCTTCACATCAACTCTGGGAGGAATGTATGCCTAATTATCCCATTTTACAGTTGATAAAACATAGGCTCAGAGAGTTAAGCAAGTTTTTAAGCGGGCTAACAACTAGAAAACCATGGAGCTATGACATGGATGCAGCCAACAAACTCTAGAGATCATCCTTGCCTTTTGTTTTTCCAAATGTCTTGCCTGCATGTCCACTGGTGGTGAAACCGAGGGCTAGTGACCAGGACCACCTCTGGATTTGCTTAGAATTTCTAAGAAGCATCCCTGACTAAGTCTAGACAACCCCTAAAAGGCCTGCCTTTATCTCTCCAGGAAGGCTGGAACAACCCCCAGCCTGGACTCACTATTGCTCACCAGCTGCCTCCTATCCTCAGCTCAGACCAGTATCCCCTGAGTGTGATTCATGCCCATAGCCTAAACTGAGCACAGTTTCTCTCTCATTCCTTGCCACCTTGGAAACTGGTCCTGTCATAACTTTCCTATCCATTCTGCAGATAAGTAGCCAGACACAGCCACTGCTTCAGGTAATTCGAGAATGGGAAGAATAAAGTGAGGTGGAGAGAAAACAAACATTTTGACCAAAGGGAAAATAGCTAGAAAGGTACAATAAAACAGACTTTAAATTAAATGTGGCAGATTGAACACAAATGTTTATCTCCCAAAACCCTCCATATGACAAGAACAAAGAGCAGAGGAGCAGACTAAAAAAAGATTTGAGTGTTTTTTTTATGTTGTTGTTGTTGTTGTTTTAGAATTTACATGCCTGATGGAGAGAAGCCAAGAACAACCACAGAACCCTGAAAAGACTCAGGGACTAGAGGCACCAGGCAGCTCAGAAGGAGGAGGTGGGAATGTGCCTGACCCCATATGGATTTACGGAAACATTTTAGAGAATAGTTGTATTCCCAGATGGGTTTTCTTATTCACATGGTGGGTCTGCTGCCCCTCCATGATTCTGCAAAAAACTGCAAAGGTTATCAAGTCTCATCAAAGTGAAGCTCTGGACTGGTGGATGCTAGACACACTGACCACAGAAGGGAGGCTAGCACTGAAAACAAAGGCATTAGATGATTTTCTGCATTCTACATGGTGACATGCCTGGACCACTCTTTCTCCACCCTTCTCCTAGAGGTCCCAGATTTAAGTGGACAAAATTATATTCCACTTGGCAGGAGAATAAAGAACCAGTTTTAGCAAAATTTACTAGTCTGAAAAAAAAAAACCACTTGCAATCCATAAACCTGGTCTCCTGTATCTTACTCTCAACTCTTTAGAAACTCACTCTGAAAAGGAGTAATAGCCAGTGTTTTGAGAAAAGCTGCTATTATAAATACTAAATCTAAAATAGAAAAAAAAGAGAAAACAATAAAAATTAAAAAATTCATTTTAATTAATGTAATCAGATAGTTGGGAAGAAATTGAATTTTTAAAACAAGAACAAAAATAATTTAGGGCATCTCTTAAATAGAATAAGTAGAAAAATAAATTGAAAATAAGAGAAAAAAAGTAAGAAAATTAGAGGATCAAGTTAGGATATTAAATAGGCAGATAATAGGAGCTCTAGAAATTGAGAAAATAGAAAATAGAGTAGGAAATAGTAAGGAAATGATCAAAGAAAACTTGATAGAACTCCAGACATGAATTCTGACATAGTCCTTCCATATAGTGAGAACTTGATAAATATTTGGAGTACAAATTCTAAAGAATTCATTTACATGCTATATAATAACAAAATATTGGGAAAACTTGAGATAAAGAAAGTATTTCAAAGTCTTGCAGGAAGGTATCAGCATCAAAACGGTTTTTGACTTCACACTAGCTACCCAGGAAGCTAAAATTCAGTGGAGCAAAACCTTCACAATTTTAAGAGAAAATTTATTTACAACATGGAATTCTATACCAAACCAAATCAAGTATGAGGATATAATGAAGACATTTTCAGACAAGCAATAAAATTTCAAAATAGTTATTCATTCTTCTCAAACACCTCCCCCCACTGCACATACACACCAGATACACTCCCTTTCTTGGAAGGATGCTGGCATATGTGCTGCAAAGCAAGAGCACAAATTGAGAAAAACAAGTAATCAGGAACTAGAATCCAATATGGGATAGATGCTAAGGGAATTCCTAAGATGAAGGAAAGTCTCAGGAAAATAACTGTGCTGAGGCTAACAGAGCAATCAGCCCAGATCAGAATGGGAAAACAGGATTCTAGGAAGGATTTCACCAAGAAAGCCATAAAGCCAGTATGCCTGACTGCACTTGTAAGAGTTTAGAGGTCAAGCAGGTAGATTATGAGCACAGTTATGATACATATAAGCAAATAAATGAAGCAATTATTAAAATCAGGGAAAACTGAAGATTATATAAGAAAGTAAATGCAACACATTTTCTATAAGACTCAATGTGAACAAAAATTTAACATAAACATAACAATGCAAACACTAAACATTGATTTTTTGAAAGTATTGTGGAACTATGATAGAACAATGGGGTAACAGGAAGTATGTATGTGGGCATTGATGTAAGACTACTAGATCCTAGTCTATTTTACTAGTAAAGAGATAATTTATAAATCTGGGGAAAAAAGCCTAGAAATAGCAGTTTAAGCAAGTTATTTAGAAACATGTACATAAATGGCATAAGCTGTAGCCAAACCAATAGAAAGTCATTTCTTTGAGGTGTAGAACTAGGAGGTGGAAAGTAGGAAATATTCTTTTTAGTTAAAAGAGTTATACCACTTGAATTTTTAAATGAAGTACATATATATATATATATATATATATATATATATATATATATATATATATAGAGAGAGAGAGAGAGAGAGAGAGAGAGAGAGAGAGATTGAAGTAAAAGTTAGATTGGAAAAGAGAGTGAGAAATAAAGAACAAGAGGAGAAGGGAGGGAGAGAGGATATAAGGGAGGAAAGAGAAGGGATAAGAAAGGAAGGGAGGGAAGAAAGAAAAAGAGAAAGAATGGGAAGAAACATAGCATATCATTAGAAAAGTACCCATTGAAGTGGTGCTGAGTGTTTTAGGTTTTCAAAGGACAGACCAGTACACCAGGGCAGTCAAGGCAGGATCTCACAAAGGTGGTGAAACTGAAAGGACAGGTATGACTTAGACAAGTGATGAGGATTGTTGAAGAAGGATTGATGCAGCCAGAGGCACAGTGTGAGACAGTCACTGAAGCAAGACTACATGCGATATATTCAAGGCTGCTGGTAGCCCATAGAATAATACTTTCATATGAAATACAAGATTTGGTAATTGTTTAAGCTAAGTGGTAGTATTGGGGAGTTCTATCTTTATAATTTTGAAAATATCTTAGTCTAAAAAGAATAATAAATGGTACTCGCTTGACACTGATGCAGTCCCACCCAAGGAACAAAAGGCTTATGAACAGATGGTAACCATCTGCCAATTTAAAGGGTGCCTTCTACCTCCCAGTGGCAGCCACATGCCAAGGCACATGGGTTGGTGATAGAATGTGAATAGAATTTCAGTCCCTTCATTCTCTGAGTTGGCTGAGGATTCCAAATTACCCCCTCTAGGTCTCTGATCCTGGGGAGCCAGAAATTACAGCTAGGTTGAAAAGGGGAATGTGTCTGTTCATCCCGTCCTTGCTCCTGCCTCCCAGGCACAATGCAGTATTGAGCTCTGAGATAGAATGAGTACTAACTAGCATAAGTCTAGAATTTTGATCATGACCCTGTACTAGATATTTTAGTTGACTAAATGAGATTATATTTGTGACTAAAGGTGGCTGGATGAGTTTTTATTATGTGAATACTCAAGATGTCATCCAAAAACAACTTTCCAGGCCAGGTCTAAAAGTTGTTTTCTGTATCCAACTGGTGCATTAAAACTATTATGAAATGATCTTATTATGTTAATGGAGGTATATCTATTATCATCAGTTAAAAGAACAATAGAAGAATGGAATAGCCATCTATTTCTGTCATTCCTGGATATAATGCCTTAATACTCAAATATTGCCAAGCAAAATAGTACCATAATTTTACATTCCTAAAGAGCAATTCAAAAAAGGCTATAAAAATTTAACATGATAAATGTTAAAAAGTCAAATAACTCTGCAAATGGTATCATATCACTTTAACAGGTTTAACTTTGAGTTTACTCAATCTAATTTCACTTAAATTAAAAAAAAGTTTGATTTATATATCAGGATGTTTTGAGTACATACATACATACATAAATTTCTTAAAATATCTATAATGTTTCAAAAAGATCACAGAAGTAAAATGAGTTTTAGAATTTCTATAATCTACTGACAAAAGTGCACGAGCCCTTGTCTGGTTTTGTTTTTTAAAAAACATTTTTATTGAGATATAATTCACATATCATAAAATTTACTAAATGAATTTTAATGTATTCAGAGCTGTGTAATCCTCACCACAATCTAAAGTTAAAACATTTTTGTCATACCCTAAATACTTCATCAATTGGCAGTCACTCTCCACATCCTACCCCCACCCTGCCACCTTTAGGCACTCCACGCTACATTCTGATATTATAGAATCACATATTCTGGACTTTCATACAAATAGAACCATATGATATGTGATCTCTGGTTATTGCCTTCTTTCGTTTAGTGTGTTTTCAAGGTTTATCCCTATTGTAGCATGTGTCAGTACTTCATTTCTTTCAACTGATGGACAATATCTTGTTGTATAGACATACAGTAGATGGACATTTGGGCTATTTCCACTTTTTGGCTCTAATAAATAATGCTGCTGTGAACATTCACGTGCATATTTTTGTGTGGATGTACGTTTTCCTTTCTCTTGAGTATATATCTAGAAGTAAAATTATTGGGTCACAGTAAAGCTAAACATGGTATCTCTATATCTAACTTTTTGAGGAACTTCCAAACTATTTTCCAAAGTGGTAGCACCATTTTACATTTCCACTAGCAATGCAGGAGTGTTTCAGTTTTTCTACATCTTTCTCAACACTTGTCATTTTTCCTTTTTTCTTTCTTTCTTTCTTTCTTTCTTTCTTTCTTTCTTTCTTTCTTTCTTTCTTTCTTTCTTTCTTTCTTTCACTTTTCCTTCCTTCCTTTTTTCTTTCCTTCCTTCCTTCCTTCCTTCCTTCCTTCCTTCCTTCTCTCTTTTCTCTCCTCCTCCTCCTCCTCCTCCTCCTCCTCCTCCTTTTCTCCTCCTCCCCCTCCTCTTCCTCCTCCTCCTATTATAGCCATCCTAGTGAGTGGAGGTATGTCTCATCACAGTTTTTATTTGCATTTCCCTAATGGAAAATGATATTGAACATTTTTCATGTGCTTATTAGCCATGTGTATAGCTTCTTTGAAGAAATGTCTATTCAAATCGTTTTCAAGTAGGATTTAAAAACCTATTCTTAAATGAAATTGTCTTTTTCCTACTGAGTTGCAGGAGTCCTAAACAGAAACTTGGGATGACAGAGGCCAGCCAGAACGATTCTGAGCTTAACATTTCCTAGAGAACTCCCAGGTGAATCTCAGCCATTACACCATCATTGTCTCTTGGAACTTTCGCATTCAGGTACTTTGCTCAGAAAACACCAATATGTCCTTGTTTTCCTGCTTTATCTGTTTCTTGCGGTGGTCCTTTTACCATGTGTTTCCCTATACTTCATCATCAAATTAAGTTTTGAACATAGATTTCCAGTGCCCTGTCTTTCTCTATAGCACCCCTTCTCCTCAATTCCGCCCTCTCCCAGCATAGTCCAGATCCCCATTATTGGTAGGTGGAGAGAAGTTGGTCTGCCATGATAAAGGTCCACCAAAACCTTGGCCATCCTAGAAGTAAGCTCTTAAGAGGGGATCATCTGTCAGTGTGCCCCCATGTGGCCCAAGTGGTTGAGCCTCTATATCTACACTTACACACCTTTGTCCATTACTGGATGCAGGTAACCTGGGGAGGGAGGTACCTTGGGTGAAGAAGCTACACTCTGCAGCTGAAGCTGACCCTGAAGGAGCTGCCAGCAGCTCTACACTGACCACCTGCCTGCAGCTGGTGGTCAGCACATTTTTCCCTGAAAGAGTATCAGGGTGACACATCTGGCTTACTGCCACATCTCCCATGCCACACCACAAAATGTGTTCTTTTTTACCCCGCACAAATGAATACTGAAATTTCACCTTTCCTACATTAATTTCAATGCAAATATTCCTGCATTAACCCTTTAAGCCGCTACTCTCTATTGATTGCTTGATGAAACAACTTCTTTCTCTTCCCAAGAGAAGATTTAAAAAGGGATCGAGAATGCATTAGACACAGGGTCCAAAGTATATGGTGCAGTGTGGGGCCAAAGGGCATAAACCAATGTTACGATTTTGTGTCAGGCCATCTCCTCATTTTACAGATAAGGAGACCAAGGTCTCTAAAAGTGAGGTGACATAGGCAGGGCCCTTCAATTAATGAGGCCAGAACTGAGTCTCATCCTCTGAACTCTTCATTTTGCCTCTTGTCATTCAAACACATTGAGAATTGTAGGGAGTCTTCTGGCAGAGGCAGAGTATTTCTCTTTAATATGCAAAATGATACCTGCATCCTGAAAAAATTATTTCTTTGTGTTTCACTTGTAAACGGAATAGAACTGTGGTGCCAAAGGAGTGAACTCATTGCTACATGTGCACAGACTGTGAGAAATAATGGTTTACTAGTGCGGAAAAAAAACACAAATCAGGTGCTCTCCAATATCTCTAAATCTTATTTCTTCATCGCTCAGGTGGGAATAATGAATCCTGCTTGCTTATTTCCCAGTGTGGCTATGAAATTTTAAAGCTAGTGAGTATACAATATATTCTCATTTAACAACAATCAGGTGTTTATTTTAGAAATTCCTTTAGACTCAGTACTAAGTAAAAATATTAAAGAACCAGGACTGCCTGGGTTCTGATCACTCTTAATGAAGACCAGCTGTAAATTCTCTTCACGCTGTATCATCCATGTCTACTGGGCGGAAACCAGGTTTACACTTAGGGTTAAGATCATTTCCCAAATCCCCATATATATACCTTCATTGATATGGTATTTGCTGGAATGTATTTGTCTTATTGAAATCCACTGGGCTTAGAATTACTTTGGGCTATTGTGCAGCATTGCTTTGTGTTTACCTATTGAATTTATTTTATTACAGGCAATTCCTATTTATTGAGCTCTTAATAAATGATGTTCCTTTCAGGGTTACCAATCTCATTTTCTAAAGAGCATCTTATATACTTCAGATACTCATAGTTTTAAAATTATTTTTAGTACATAAGCATTTAGAATTAAAAAATTATCTAATAAAGGTAATAAGAAAACAAAAGCAACAATAGTAACAAAAACAGTGGGTTATATGTAAAGCAGGTGACAAAGAGAACAGACACTAAAAAAAGCACATGGCCTAGGAATCTCAGGAGAGGTCCTGGGTATTGGCACTACATGTTAATCCCTCATTAATTACGAAGTTTAGTGACCTGAGAAAGAATCTGCAGTGAGCAAGTTTACCTCAGACATGCTTTTTATCCCTGTGCTCATGCCAGCTGGGGTTCCTGGGCTAGTTTAAATTCTAGCAAAAATCTCATACCAATGCAAACATTTACATGTTATAGGGTATTTATCTTGGTTCCAAAGAAATGTAAGTATTTTTCAGAGTTCACATGACATTATAAACATGTTTAAACTTGGAATATTGGAAACATATGGTCACAGAATGAAATTTAACTATGGGAGGTGAACACACAATGTAAATATATAGATGCCTTACTATTAAAATGTACAGCTGAAACTTACCAGATTTCATTAACCAATGTCACCATAAAATATAAATAAATAAACAAACAAACAAATAAATAATAAATTTTAAAATAAAATAAACTTGGAGTATTGGCCTGTTGAAGTTACCTCATTTTGATGTATTCGTGGTGATACAGGATTTTTTTTTTTGTAATAGTGATTCCTTACCCTTCACATTTCATTTATTTTTCTACATTTATTTACTAGAAAGTAAGGTGGGCAGGAGGGATAACTCAAAGGCCAAATATGACTTTATGTATCCTTTAATCATAGGACCATAGTGCCAACGGCTGACCTGCAAGGAATTATCATGCTGTTCTTCCTGTAAAACAGTGATGCTAATGACCTCCTCAGAGCAGAGCCTATGCAATGACTTGCTTTTTCAGAAGTGCTGAAGTCTTCTACTACTCTCTCCTGACCTCACAATGAAAGAAGTTAAAAGGCCAGAGTGTAGCTACACAGCGAAAGTACATTGCTATGGCTTCATTAACACAGTGCTCAAACCAAGTGAGTTGAACAGTTTAAACAAAGAATTCCCTTTTCGACTCTTAAGTAAGTAGGGTTGATCTGTGAAAATTACCTATGAATTTCGTGCCAAATTAGGTAAACAATATGAATAGAGAGTTAGTTTCTCACCACTGAAAGATGAAAAGTCTCAAATTGGACCAGGAGGGACTCAAGTTAAACAAAAATAATTTCCAAACTTTCTGAAATTTAGAAAAATTTGAGTGAAGGTGTTTGAATGTTTTAACACTCAGAGAAATCTTCCAACTCTAAAATTTTATGATTCTAAAACACATTCTATGTAATGTCTTTTCTTGGAAAGATGTATTTTATTTCTGACACCTGTAGTTCTTTCATTTTGATAGAAAAGAAGTTTTCTTCCTTTTAGACACATGCACTTATTTATTCATCAGACATTTAACAAGCAGAGCATCATTGGTATGTAAAAGTAAATAAGCTGTACTGTTTCCTGTCCTCAAGGAACTTATACTGTAGGCGAGGAATGGGTCATTAATTAATTCATCAATATGACTTATTGAAAGTTTAACAAATAGAAGCACATTCTTTAGTTTTATGAGATGTCACCCCAAAGAGCTATAAAGAATCAGGTTCAGTGTTTATCCCCAGCACAAACTAAACACATTTCTTTTCAGAGCAATGACATATTTCCATGATGCATGTGTTTTTATGAATTTAACATCACTACATAAGTTTCCTTGACACCTATAAATGTTTAAAAATAGAAATCAGCACCATCATAAAAAATATAATTTTCTTTTTTGGCTAAGTATACACTATAATCATTAGAGCATTGAATGGCATACCCCTTAAAAATATGTAAGTCATGTTTACAGGGATTTAAAACAGAATGTCTTGGTCATTTTAAAGTAATATAAGTGCTAAAGTACGTAATGAGTAATTCCAGGAGAGCTATTTTGTTTTACTTTTTCTGAGAGTTATATAATTTAAATGGTTCTTAATTTTAAAGTGTGTTTTTGGCCAAGACATTTAATGTTGAAAAGTGGTTATTCAGCATGCAAGAGACCATAAGCACTTTTCATAAGAATTTTTATTGTAATGCAGCATGCATTTTAAATTTTTTATTTACACGAAAAACCCTAATGGATCTAATAGTTTTTCAGATCAATAATCAATGTTTTTAAAAGTCACTTAATTCAAATGTTGTAATATGCATTATGAAAAAATCTCATATACATATTTACATCATAACTCCTAGTGATCCCTTCATAACTAATTATGTCCTCGGTGTCATATTATGCACGTTATGATAGAAATATTTTTAAAAACAACACTGCTAGAATATCAAAAGATATTATTGCATAAACAAGTACATTAAAAATCACCTAAGGCTGTGACAATGCTACTAAAATAAAAATATTCAGTTGAGTCATCTTACTTGTAACCTTCCTAATTATGAGTTCTAACAAATCAACCATTGTCTGAAGAGAACAAAAAAAAATTTTTTAATTGTAAAAGTGTTTACAATAAGATATTTCTATTATCTTAGGTGTCTGTCAAAACAACTTATATAGCCTTTGTTAGTCATTTTACAGATAAAAGAACATAAAAGCCACATGGTAGCCTGAAATTTTCCTAGAATTTATAAGCTTTTTAATATTTAGAGTCAACTGCAGCTATCACGGTTTTATAAAACTGGTACCATTTCAATACTGCACATATATCAAGGGACTTTGGGGAAAACAAAGAACTCATTAGACCTGTCTCTAAATCTCTAATTTATATTCCTCTGCAGATTATATGTTGTCCTTTGAGTTTTGAAAGAAGCAAATAAAATCTACTTCTTTCCCATGTCCGTCTTTGAGATGTATTTTTACTTCTCTGAATTGTTTACTTAATTATTATTCTTTTCCCTAAAATAAACCCAAGTGAAATTTGATAGAGTCAGCCTCTTTGAGTTTCCCATTTTGGGGGAGAAAGAAACTTTCCTCTATCCTTTTAGGTTTATTTAGTGGTCTAATAATCAAATAAACACAAGACAGATTAACAAGAGAAAATGACAAAACTAATCACATATATATGTATGGGAACCCAACATAGAAGAGAATCAGAGACCCCACATACATGAGAAAGGGAAAATGAGGCATATGTGACATTCTGAGCTAAGGATAGGGTAAGGTACCTTGGGCTTCAGAGGGGAAGAAGGTCATTTGCAGGATGATAAGAAGAGCAGATGTTCAGTAATTAGAAGTTTGTTCTGCCCTGTAGGTAGGTCATAAAAAGTTATTTCTGGGATAACTCTTATGGGTGAGGCCCCTAATTTAAGTTCTTTAAGGAAGAGTTAAAAGTTTCTCATGAGCCTGCAGGGTCTAGATTGCTTTCAGCTTCATATAATTCAAATGCCAAAGTAGCACTTTTGGGGGATCTGAACCCCTTCACCATAAACAAAACATATATATTGATATTTGTCCTGGACTGTAAAAATGCATGCTTTTCTTTGCCCACCTGCACCCTACCCACAGGGCACCTCTGTCAAGCAACTGTAAACCTTAAGAAATGTCTGGTTTCTGGTTGCAGTCTCTTTAAGAATTAAATAAAATTCAGAATTCTTTATCTTATTTTTCCTATTCTTCAAAAAACGATCTCTAGTGAATGATATCACACAAACAAAAAAAATAATATGTAAACAATTGTGATTTTAATGACTTTCTTTTAACCTACTCAACTCCACCGTAAGACCACACTTCATAATTGATGGCCTTAGAATTGTTATATTATCAGTTCCTTCTCATTTGCTTTCCCCTTTTCATTCCTTCAAGAGCCCTCTAAATCGTATGATTAGTTTTAAAACCAAGCAATCTAATTGGAATACAATTGCCCCCCCTACTGCTCTTAACATTTTTTGTGCATCTAAATGTGATCTGAATTTCAGATATGGTTTTCAATTTGACGTTTATTTTCATTCAGCATAAATGTGCTAAATCTTTAACTAAATTGGGTTGTTATCGTTTTTCTGCCCTTTTGAACTTAACACTATGAATTAACTATTATCCTGCTGAAATGAATTCCTTTGCAAATTTTATGTATATAGAGAATATTTCAAATTAATTCAAGAATATCAAGTTATTATGTCCCACAGAGTAATTTATTAATCTTTGAGAACAAAAACCACCAATATGGTATCCAAAGGATTTTATTGTCTATTTTAGAAAAAATATTTCAAAGTATTTTCTTCACTTACGGAAATATATGATTATTATATCAGAAAATAAGGAATCAGTTGGATCTGAGAAGATAAAAATGAGATACTAAAATTTGTTATTATTAATTTTAAAATAAAACTAAAGAGACTCACTGGCAAAATATAGTGAATTTTGGAAGTTCTCGAGACTGCTGCTCATGGTTTAGAAATTTGATCTATTTGTTTCTCTCCAACTTCCATTATAAAATCACTTCTTCTCTCACCCCAAAATTAAATAGTCATCTATCTTGGAATTAATGGATCTGAAATAAAGGATTTATTGTTATTAATTAAATATTTTTAAACTTAAATATTAAAATAAATTCTTATTCAAAGGAAAAAAAAGAAGCATGTATTTTTCAATCAGTAATGATGCGGACATATCTATGATATCTCAATTGTTCCTTAAGAAATAGCAAGAAATTTCAATGAAATTAGCAAGAAATATATTTTATCTTGCAAGGTGAGATAGAGACAAAGTTTTGATTACATAAAGAACATTGGCAAAATTGTTTTGTCATATATAATCGAATGACTCATGGAACATTTTAAAACTGTATAAAACTAAAAATTTGCTACTTCTTATTGCTATTTAGAATGTTACTTTTGGAGTTTATATTAATTTCAATAATCTGGAAATTGTGGCCACATTCAAGACCTTAGATACCAAAAGATCTGGAAATTCAGTTAGAGTTACCAAATAAGAGCAATTCTTCTCCTACTTGTGTGCACATTTCTGGTGCTTAACAAAACAGATAATGGAAAAAAAAATAAGGTATTTGGCCAAGAAGGTAGATTTATGGCTTCTTAGGAATCTACCATGTGGGAACATGGGTCTTTTGTGGTTAAAGGTATCTAAATAACAATAAGGCAGTATCACAAAGCAGGAAACAGACCTTGGCTCTCTTCAACGTTGGGTTATTGGGGTTTGGAGAGGGAAACTTATGTCTCCTGCCAGATACAATTTTTAAAGATTTATAACTTGGTCACCTATTATCATTTTAAACCACTTAGTCCGTGAAGGGTGACACTTTGTGGCAAGTCATATTTTATTTAGGGTAAAAACTTTTTTGAACAAGTAAAAACATTTGTCTTTAATGATAATTAAATACCTGACAAGTTAGAATCTTTAAAGAGAACAAAATGAGCTAAGTGCAAAAACAGGTTTCTAATGTTGTTTCCGAAAATAAAATAAAATAAATAACAAATGAATAAAGGAGATTAATGCATCAAGTATTTCCAAATCAGTGAATCCAAAACATCTTTAAAATAAATATAATTATTTCTGTATAGAACCCAGAAAAATAGCAGAAGATATTGCTCTTATGTAATGCATGCAATTATCAACATATTAATCATTTCTTTTTTTGTTTTATCCTGTTGTAACTTACTTTCACTGAATATTTTGACCTTGGCAGCACATCTACCCTGCATACACTTCTGTTTATTAATCAGTGCAAACTTATTCACTTTAATTCAATACAGGACCCATGAAATATTTTTAACTTGGTCTTTTATTGCATTAAATCTATATAAATAAAGACAAAGTGGCTATTAAACCTCTACAAGATCATGTTTACACTGTACAAATTCCCAAGATACATTTTTCGGAGAAATTTTTTAGGTTTTCTTCTAAGCCTATGAAACATGTCAATGGTTTCTTTAAAAAAGATAAAAGAATAAGTTGTCAGTATTAGGTATAAGAAATGGGGAAAAAAATCAAGAAGCAAATACTCATCTTAGAATTATTTGATTTTAGCTATTAAAATTGGGAAAATACATTGATTTAAATTGAAGTTCTTTATTTCTCATGGAACTCCTATACAATTTATTTCTTATAGCGCTTAGAAATCATGCTATAATCATTTTTTTCTTCAACTAAGTTGCATCTTTCCTGAAGGCCAGTTCCATGTCTGATTTATATTTTATCTCCATACATCTAGAATTCTTTCTTTAAGGTAGCCATTCAAATATTTGTTGAGTGCAGAGCCTATATGACATCTTTTTGTAAAATTAAGAATAAAAACATATTTCCTTTAGGAAGATGCCACCCAGCATCAGGGCAATTCATGGGCAAGTATTGTTTCATCTTGAAACGGACATGTTCCTTCAAGCATCTACCTCTTTTGTATCTTATTTGCAATTAATCTCATTAGTTTGGGAATGAGAAGGGGTAATTTAACCACATGTCCTTTGAAGGAAAGTAATACCCTGTGTCAATGTTTCTTAAATCTAAATTCAAGCAGTGGACTAAGTTGTAAGTGGAGAAAATCTTATGGGGTTAAAGGTCTTATTTTTTAGTATACCCAAAAGTAAACAAGTGTCTGGAGATGAAATTAGGAGGGTATGACAGTTTAGGAGTGGTAGGCATTTCCTTATCTGAATGCGCATAATCAGAGGCCATATGTTTTCCCTGAAAACTGATAAGTTGTCGCTGTACTTATAATACCCCTTAAGTCACTCATCATCGGCGTCTGAAAGTTATGAAATCTCAGAACTGATGACCATGTTAAATTTTGGCCAAGCTCTCATCCTCAATTTTGTACAGTGCTAGATCTATTCTAAAGGTAATTATATGAGGTGAGACTTAACTCTGAGCAAAATATAAGCAGATACATGTTAAGTAAAGAGGATGATGATTACTTACTTTGTTATTCTTTTTAAAGTAGAAATATGGCTTTTCCTGTTGAAAAACTGGATATGGATGTCATATATTATTTAGCAAAATGTTTGAGATAAAAAGTATTATCAGGATACCTAAATTCTTGTAAATAAATGTCCTCTAATCTGAAATTACAATTCTGACTTAAGCGATTTATGGCCATTATTTCATCAGTGCTCAAATTTAATTTTCTTTCTTTATACTCAGTATCCATTGTTTACATTCATATATTAAAATATACATATTTAAATTAATATGACATTAAATCTATAAAAATAATCAAGGTTTCTTAAAAATATATGAAAAATTTCTAAAGCTTTTATTTAGAAAGGGAACTCTTTCAAAGATCCAGCTAGTTTGTATAAAACATAAATGACAAATTTTTCAATTACTCATTTTGTCACATCTTACTATATGTGTTGTTCATTTCTGAAGATAAAAGCATTGGGATTATTAAATGAGAAATTATCTTCAGAAATGCAGAAATGCCATTAATAGGGAGATGATAGAAACAAACAAGTAGTTTTACTCACTGTACCAAATTTCTTAAATTTCATAAAGACCTATTGTTCAAAGGCCAAAATTGTCCCCCAAATCAATAAACAGAAAATACTAAGGCTTAGTGGCTCATCCGGCAGGAAAAGGATTAGAAATGGAATAAAAAGAGATACTGGCCACTTTATCCTAGCCCAATCCCTATGCACTCCCTTCACCTAGGCTAGTGCATGCCAAACAAGCACCAAAAACAACCAATAAATGAAAGGAAACTCAAAGGTTACCCGGGGTCATTATTTTCACATACCTTTGAATAATGAGAGCATCACATGTCAGCTAGAGGAGAACAAAATGTCACATTCTCTAGCTAAAGGTCAGCCTTGGTCAAAGGTCATAGGAGGGAGGCCAGGAAATAACCTAAGAGGTTAGGCTGGGATCACAAAGAGAGGTCACCAAATGTCAATGAAAGCAGGCAGCTGTTTGGAGATGAAACAACTGAGGCACCCTTTTGTGCTGACATTGGCTAGAAAAAATGTCTCTGCTGACATTTTTTTTTAAGCTGGCAGTTTTACAGGACATTGACATTAATGTACCCAACCCGAATTAGCCTTTTTTGAAAGCAACAGTTTGGAAGTTAAGTGCAGCAGCTCCCAAAGAGTCATAACTGTGACATTTTTATTTCAAATGATTAATACGGCAATGGACTTCTAACACTAATTTAGATTTCATCTGAGCTCTTTCATCATGACACTGTGTTAGAACAAGACCTGAAGACAGGTAGCAATCAGTAACCAGTATTTTCATATATTTAAGAACTATTATTATTATTTTTTAACTAAAAGGTACTCAGAAGCTGAGACTTTTGAGTACAGGAAGATATGAGTGATTTTACATTTTACTGAGCTTGGCAGTTGGCAGATCTAGTAATAAAATGCATTCAAAGAGAAAAAAAGGACTGACACATTTTCAACTCCATTTTAAAGGAATTTGTGTAAAATGCTTACAAGATAAGTTCTTATCTGAATATTAATCTCTTTTCCAAACTAATAAGTTCCATTTTAAATACCAGTTCTCAGAGTAACAATGCTCAGAAGTAGCACTCCCAATTACTCTCAGATATTAAACTCCACTGGGCAGAAGGTCAGAAAAAACAGACACTTTGAATTATTCAGCTACTTAACTTATGGTTGATTCCCTCAGCTGCTTCAGTTTTTTGTGGATGTGTGGTCTATTTTACATACACACACCTGATACTGATCCAACATTAGCAGCTGTTTCCAGACGAGGCTAGAGCAACATCCTTTACTGATTCATAGACACAAGACTATGTTTGAAATGCAAGATGTACTTTTCCATCCACAGGGTACCAACAAGTGGCCCCAATTTATGACTTGGACAGCTCCACTTTTTTCCCCAAATCTTTTTGAAACAGTTGTGCCACCTTCTTAAAGTCAGTTTTGTTCCAATTCTACACATTCTTAAAAGAAGGAACATTGTGCATATATACTGAAAAATAATAATAATGTTATGTGAAAAGAAACCTCTCCCAAAAATCTCTATTCCAGATTACTCCTTTTTTTTTTTTTTTTTTTTTTTTTTTTTTTTTTGTTCCTTCATAAACTCCCAGGGAGACTGCAGAACAATAATGCTCACCACAGGACTACTTCAGGACTCACCCAGAAACTACCTTCCTACCTAATGGACCCTAGACATATGAAGCCTGTCAGGAGAACATCATAAATTGTGGAAATGGGAAGGGAGGGTGCAAGGAGAGCTACACAAACCCCTTGCACTTAGGAGAAAGAGTTATTTAACACATCAGGGAAGTGCATTTAATAAATGAGGTCAGTGACTTGAACATGTCATATTCGATCTATACAGAGGTTGCTGAACTTTCTTTAAAAAGTCATTTTTATGCTAGTTGCTTTTCTTATAAAATTTTCTACACCTCTAGTGTATGAAATGGATGTGTAAGCAGCTGATTGAGAAATGGCTAAGGTCAAAGTTAATAAGTAAAGCAGAAGGTCTAAAAGCAAGCTGTCTTTTTTCCCCCTTAGAGTTCAAGAGACTCCATATGATTTGGTCATGACATATTAATGTTTCTGACACAAGGCTTTTTTTTTTTTAATCTGCCTTCAAATAACTGGTATTTGAGCAGTAATAAATGTAGAAGGTGTACCATTGCTGGAATTACAAAAATGAACTTTCCCCTTCTAATTTCATTCATGGGCCAGTCTTTTATCTTTAAAGGTAGAATGATAATCTAGTCTGGAGGCAAGTAAAATGATAATTAAAGACTTGGAGAGATCAAATATTGACTTAAAATGTTAGGAACATAGAAGTTACAGGGTGTAGGAGCTGGTGAGGAGCAAAGAAGAGGGTGGAAATATAGAATCAAGTGCCCCTTTGGTGATGGGGGGAAATATTCAGCAAGTAAAATACCAAATGGCATGGCTATTTTGGAAAATGTTTTTGTATCCCCTCAGTTTTTCCGGATCCCAAACATTTTAAGTTGTGAGTCTTTCTGTGTTATTTTGTCTCACAAAAGATTATAACATTCCCATCAAATCAACAAATGGCTTTGCTTCCCCGTTAAGAATTTAATTGAAACTTGGAACACATACAGTGAGGTTCATCAGATAAACACGTGCCAAATTTAAGATTAATGTCTACTCCAAAATGGATGCTATAACGTCTCTGAAACACTACTCTTCAGATGTGATAAAGTTTAGCTTTAGATGATACTCATGGATTTTGAAGCAGAAATCACACTTGGCAGAAAACAAACAAAAACAAAACCAAAAACCTCAATACGGCAAAGGAAAACAAAAAATCTCATTTGATTTCAGAAGATTTGAAAGAGCCACAATTATCTTAATATATATGTTCCTCACTTACGGGAAAAAAATTGAAATCGCAGTACCTGGAAACTTGTGTATTTGCACACTTGTTTGCAAATTATTCTCTAAATGCCTTGAAATAATTGCCTCTTCTGTTTTATATTTACTTGACGTATTTTTTTGTCAAGTCATGGTTCTTTTTCTGGCATCTGAAAATGTGCCAAACTAAATGTCAGTGCCTCTGTAAGGAAGATTTAGAGTTCCTCTGGAGCAAATAGAAGCCTCAAATGACAGACATGATTATTCCGAATGTCCCTCCTGCAGGTGTGACTTACCTCAGAACAAGGTCAGAGAACACAGCAGAAAGAGTACAGTTTGTTTGACTTGACATTCTAGGGCATTTCCCTTTGTTATCTCTGTATCATCTTCCTGTGGCAGAGAGCAAGGCAAGTCCTTGCCTTCAGGTATATCTGGCTGCCAGCCCTACATACCGCAGAGAGCTGCTGTGGATTTCACTTTATAAAAAGTTTCCATTTGACTGTAATCCTGTTAAAGAATCACAGGAGTATGATTTGAAATCTTCCCTCAGGCCATATTCTGGCTGAAAAGTTTGCCCCATCCTCCTCCTGAAACAGCTCTTATCTAGCCTTTTAGCTAAACTTTAGCAACCACACACTGTAGCAGAGTAGCTGGCATGGCACAGACTGGGTGGGAGGTACACGTAAGGACCAGTCTTCCTACGTCCATCCATCGCTTCTAAGATAAGTCTATGGGGTGAAAGGACAGAAAGAGACAGGCATGGAAGTGTTTCTGCAATCAGTCAATAAACCTTCACTTTTTACCTATTAGAAGGCAAAATCAGTTCTAGACACTGAAAATACACTCACAAAGTCATACTTCCAATATTTAAGGTGTTTAATAAGGAATAAACTGGAGCTAGGATACCCTCCCAGAAGGTCTCAGCGGTGCTGCCTGCTATTAGTTTTGGCTCCCCTCTTGTGCTCCCATCACCCTGAGAACTAAGAGGACAGACACTTCTCCCAGTGCAAAGCAATTTTCTCCCTCCCTGACTCATTGCTTTGACCTCACACAGTGTTACACAGTGATAGTTTAGGGGTGCATCTAAGGTAGCATTGGAGAATTTAAGGGTATAATCTCTATGTATTGTATGAATAGCATACGTTTATTCAGATTATCAATAAACTTAGTAGACTTTTCAGAGTCATTCTCCCCTAGGTATATTCCTTTAATTTTACAGAATTCTTCTAGTATGTAAAAGAGTTTCTCTCAGACTGTTCTCAGTCTTAACAACAAGACCTGCCATCATGGAGAGCTTCCTGCCCAGTCCTTTTGCACCTCTCTTTAGATCTTCTTTCTTGACTTTTATGTGTACTTACACCTGCTTGTCATCCACTTCTCTGGCTCTTCTGCTGGGGGCTAATTCTAGTCCTCTCTCCACCTACTACCTTGACTTTTATGACCTATCTCTGCATTTACAAAGTAAGCCCAATAGATTTCCACATGTTTCCAACAATGAGACTGACATTGATTTTGAAACTCAGCGACACTGCTTAGAGAAACTCCCTAAATATACCAATCACCCAATTTAGGGAAGTAAGACTTTTCTGACAAAGAGAGAGGGAAATGACCTATTTTAAACCAAACTACTGAAAATTTCTACTTATTTTCTTTCATTCCAAGGGTAAAAAAATGAAAAAATGAGTCATAAAGAAAATGAACAATCTCCTTTGTAACCCTTCCCTTAGAGGAATGAACAATACTTGAGTAAGAATGGTCAATTTATTCATAAGACAAAAGGGCATTTTTTTTTTCTGTATGGCTCCTTTGTGGGGCACCTTTTGACAAGAGGAAATTTTCTGCAGATATAAGGGACAATTTCTTTATGTAAGTCTGCAAGAGTCCTTTCAATTCTAGCATTTTCCCCTATCTTTTTCATCTTTCCCTTCTAAATGAGTTGGATGTCTATGTACACTTACTTTTCAAATAGACACATGGAATGGCATGTAAGTCCCATATCACCTGAGCTTTAAATGGAAAACAATCCTTAAACAAGGCTGGTCTGGTCCTAGGTCCTAGCAGTTTACAGGGTTTATAGGGTTTAAACAAAGAGATGTTAATGACAGAATTTCTTAGTGTTGTAGGCAAGTTTTCAGGAATAAAGTGTTACTAAGTCACCTAACATCATCACCACCTCCTAGGCTGAAGGGACATGGAGAAGAAATAATGTTAACAAAATCCAGAGGGAACTAGAATCATGGAGGAAGAACTACCAATGGGAGCTGTGTTTTGGAGCAGCACAGCAGCTGCCCAAGATGTGCTACTAAAGCGGGAGAGGAGCAGGGAAGAAATACCCTGGCTTTTCTCCCTTCCAACATATCAATTTCTTGCCAGTGCATTCTATGGACCAAATACCATCAATAATCCGCCAGCAAAAAGAGCTACTGCAGGGGTTAGCTTCCTACTGCACAGAGCAGGGAAGGGATGGGTGGAGAATGAATTTAGAGTGAGGAGTAGGGAATAATTAGCACCAAACTTGCCCTTTAAATATTTAAGGAGTCAAATGAATTCATCCTAAGGTCTATAAAGAACTTTCCAGAATTTAGAGAAAGCTCCTATATGAAAGGCCAATGCTATAAACTAAATTGTCCCCGCCCCCCTCAATTCAAATATTAAAGTCTTAACATCCTGTGTGACTTTATCTGGAGATAAGTTCTTTAGGAGATTATTAAGGTTAAATAAGGTCATAGGGATGGGGCCCCCATCTGATGAGAGTGTGACTTTTTGAGAAGGGAGTGAGAAAAAGAAAGATTTCTCCTTCTTTTCTCCGAGTGAGGATACAGCGAGAAGGCATACATCGGCAAGCAAGGCAAAGAGTCATTGCCAGAAACTGAATCAGCCAGCACCTTAACCTTGGACTTCCCAGCCTCCAGAATGGTGAAAAAACAAATTTCTGTTGTTTAAGACACCCAGTTTATGGCGTTTTCTTATGGTAGCCTGAACGAACTAATACAGCTGGCTCTTGTATTAGATACATTCTAGAAGAGAATATAGGCTATGAGTCATACACACCAGGATATTAAAAGTAACTAACACTTACCAGTTACAGATCTTGGGAAATACTCAAAAATTCAGTTTGTTTGTTTATTTTTTCATTTGAGTAATGAGAGCACAAATTTCTACATCATTGACTTTTTAAAACTTATATTTGTTCTTATATATTTTCATTTTAGTATATTTTCCTTTTTCCTGAAATACACCCTTTAGAATATCCTTTAGTAAAAAATTATTGCCAAAAGCTCAGTATGTCTGGTAATAGCTTCATATCAACTAGTTTAACTGAACATATAATTCTTTGATAGTCATTTTCTTGACTCTTTGAAGATAGTTTTCATCATTTTTGAGGGGGTCCCATTGCGGCTGCTATCATTCTTTTGTAGGTATTTTGTTGTGCTCCTTTGTTTTTGGTGAACTGCTATTACACTATTGTGCGTCCAGGTGTGTGGTTTGTTGTTGTTGCTATCTGCATAAGTTTCAGTAAATTTTCCTGAATCTGTGTTCAAGTCTGTCAACAATACTGGAAAATTTGCAGCCATTATTTCTTTCTACCCTGACTTTTCTCCATTCCCTATATTTTTTTGTAAAATTCTTATTAGACATAAGCTAAACCTTCTAAGTGTACTCTAAGTCCCTTAACCTTCATTTCATGTTTTCCACATCTTTACCCATGTTGTATTCTGAGTTGTTTCTTCTACTCTATTTTTCATTTTAAATTCTCCCTTCATCTGTGTCTGATATGCTATTTGAACATTCCGCTGATGTTTTTGTCTTTTTCTTTTTTTTAAGTTTATTGGGGTAACAATGGTTAATACAATTATGTAATTTTCAGGTAAACATTATAATTTGACATCTGTATATTCTATTGTGGGATTACCACCCAGAGTCCAGTTTCCTTCAGCTAGCATATATTTGATCAACTTTACCCACTTCACCCTCCTCCCAAATCCCTTATATTTGACCCCCTTTACCTCATCTACCTCTTCCCTCCTCCTCAATCTCCTACCCTCTGGTAACCACTAGTCTATTGTCCATGTCCCTGAATATCTGTTTGTTCTGTTCATTTGGTGCTTTTAGGTTTATATTCCACATATAAGATATAATATGATTTTCAACTTTTTCTGTCTGGCTAATTTCACTTAGCATGATTATCTCGAGGTCCATCCATATTGTCGCAAATGGCAGTATTTCATGTCTTCTTATGGCTGAGTAATATTCTACTGTATATATGTACCACAGCTTCTTTAGCCAATCATCTATCGTAGGACTCTTCGGTTGCTTCCATGTCCTGGCCACTGTGAATAGTGCTGCTATGAACGTCGGCCTGCAAATATCTG
>CM053507.1:74980796-75015666 GCA_028627145.1 Eidolon dupreanum | reverse complement strand
CTTAGCATGATTATCTCGAGGTCCATCCATATTGTCGCAAATGGCAGTATTTCATGTCTTCTTATGGCTGAGTAATATTCTACTGTATATATGTACCACAGCTTCTTTAGCCAATCATCTATCGTAGGACTCTTCGGTTGCTTCCATGTCCTGGCCACTGTGAATAGTGCTGCTATGAACGTCGGCCTGCAAATATCTGTCTGGATATGGGTTTTTAAGTCTTTGGGGTAAACACTCAGTAGAGGGATTGCTGGATCATATGGTAGATCAATTCTTAGTTTTTTGAGAAACCGCCATTCTGTTTACTGTTTTCCTTAGTGGCTGTACTAATTTGCAGTTCCACCAGAAGTGTATAAGGGTTCCTTTTTCTCCATATCCTCTCCAACATTTGTTACTACTTGTCCTGTTGATTATAGCTATTCTAACAGGTGTGAGATGGTATCTCTTGTGGTTTTGATTTGCATTTCCCTAATAGCTAGTGATGTTGAGCATCTTTTCATATGTTTGTTGCCCATTTATATGTCATCTAGGGAGAAGTGTCTGTTCAGGTCCTCTGCCCATTTTTTGATTGGATCATTTGTTTTTTTGTTGTTATTGAGTTGTATGAGTTCTTTGTATATTTTGGACATTGGGCCCTTATCGGAGATGTTGATTACAAATATATTTTCCCATTCAGATGATTGTCTCTTTACTTTATTGATAGTTTCTTTTGCTGGTCAGAAGCTTTTTAGTTTGATGTAGTCTCATTCATTTCTTTTAGCTTTTACTTCCCTTGCCTTTGAGGTCAAATTCATAAAATGCTCTTAAGTCCAAGGTCCTTGAGTTTTGTTCCTATGTTACCTTCTATGCATTTTATTGTTTCAGGTCCTTAATCCATTTTGAGTTAATTTTGGTGTGTGGTGATAGACAACAGTCTAGTTTCATTCTCTTGCAGGTGGCCTTCCAGTTTTCCCAGCACCATTTATTGAAGGGGCTTTCCTTTCTCCATCATATATTATTGGCTTTTTTGTTGAAAAGTATTTGCATGTATAAATATAGGTTTACTTCTGGACTTTCGATTCTGTTCCACTGGTCTGTGTGTCTGTTTTTCTGCCAATGCCATGCCATATTGATTACTGTTGGTTTTGTAGTATAATTTGAAGTCCTGCAGAGTGATGCCTCCAGGCTCATTCTTTTTTTTTCTCAGGATGGCTTTGGCAATTCGGGGTACTTTGTGCTTCCATACAAATCAGAATATTTTTTGTTCTATTTCTTTAAAAAATGCCGATGAGATTTTAATGAGGATTGCATTAAATCTGTATAATGCTTTAGGTGATATGGTCATTTTAACTATGTTGATTCTTCCAATCCAAGAACACGGAATATCTTTCCATTTCTTTGTATCTTCTTTGACTTCTTTTAATAGGGTCTTGTATTTTTTAGTATATAGGTCCTTCACATATTTCATTAAATTTATTCCTAGTTATTTTATTCTATTTGTTGCAATTACAAAAGGAATTATTTTTTCCGCTTCTTTTTCTGATTCTTCATTATTAGAGTATAGGAATGCTATGGATTTTTGAATGTTGATTTTGCATCCAGGGACTTTACTGTATTTGCTTAATGTTTCTAGTAGAGTTTTTGTGGAGTCTTTAGAATTTTCTATGTAGAGAATCATGTTATCTGCAAATAGTGACAGTTTGATTTCTTCATTTCCTATTTGGATGCCTTTTATATCTTTCTCTTGCCTGATTGCACTTGCTAGGATCTCCAATGTTATACTGAATAACCGTTGTGATAATGAACAGCCTTGTCTTGTTCCTGATCTTAGAGGAAAGGTTTTTAGTTTTTTACCACTAAGTATAATTTTGGCTGAGGGTTTGTCATAGTTGGTCTTTATTATGTTAAGGTACTATCCTTCTATATGAATTTTCTTAAGTGTTTTGATCTTAAATGAATGCTGCATCTTGTCGAAGGCTTTTTCTGCGTCTATTGATATGATCATGTGATTTTTACTTTTTAATTTTTTATGTGGTTATCACATTAATTGACTTGCATATGTTGAACTATCTCTGTGCTTCTGGGATGAAGCCCAATTAATCGTGGTATATAATTTTTCTAATATGTTTCTGCATTCGTTTCACTAGTATTTTATTTAGAATTTTTGCATCTGTATTCATGAGAGATATTGGTCTGTAGTTTTCTTTTTTGTGTTATCTTTACCAGGTTTTGGTATCAGAGTAATATCGGCCTCATAAAATGAGTTGAGAAGTATTGCCTCCTCTTCAATTTTTTGGAAGAGTTTGAGGAGAATAGCTATTAAATTTCTTTGAATGTTTGGTAGAATTCACTGGTGAAGCCATCTGGTCCCGGACTTTTACTTTTTGGTAGATTTTTTGATGATTGTTTCAATTTCCATACTGCTGATCTGTCTATTTAGATTTCCCAGATCTTCTTGATTCAGTCTAGGAAGATTGTATTTTCCTAAGTACTGGTTCATTTCTTCTAGGTTATTAAATTTGTTATTATATGCTTTTCATAGTATTTTTGCATGATCCTTTGTATTTCTGCAATGTCAGTCATAATTTCCCCCTCTTTTATCTCTGATTTTGTTTATTTGTGTCTTTTCTTTTTTCTTTACTGAGTCTAGCCAGGGGTTTTTAATTTTATTTACCTTCTCAAAGAACCAGCTCCTTGTTGTATTATTTTTTCTATTTTTTTGTTTGTTTTGTTTTCATTTCATTTATTTTTTGCTCTAATTTTGACAATTTTTTTTCCTTCTGCTGACTTCAGGCTTCATTTGTTCTTCCTTTTCTAGTTTTTTAAAGATGAAGCATTAGGTTGTTTGTTTGGGCCTGTTCTTGTTTTTGGAGATAGGCCTGTAATAATATGAACTTTCCTCTTATGACCGCTTTTGCCGTGTTCCAAAAGTTTTGATATGTTGAACTATTATTATCATTCGTTTCTATATATCTCTTGATCTCTCTTTTTATTTCTTCTCTGACCCAATTATTCTTCAGTAGCATGTTGTTTAATCCCCATGTATTTGTGGTTCTTCCTGATTTCTTTTTGCAGTTGATCTCCAGTTTCGAAGCATTATGATCAGAGAATATGGTTGGTATGATTTCAACTCTCTTATATTTGTTAAGGCTATTTGTGTGTCTCAGTATCTGGTCGATTCTTGAGAATGTTCCATGTGCACTAGAGAAGAATGTATAAGCAGCTGTTTTGGGATGGAAGGACTGTAAGTGTCGATTATGTCCAGTTGGTCTAATGTGTCATTTAAGGATGTTATTTCCTTATTGATTTTCTGTTTGGATGATCTGTCCATATCAGACAGTGGGGTATTTAGATCCCCTACTATGACTGTATTTTGGTCTTTTTCTCTCTTTAGTTCTGTTAGTAATTGCTTTATATAATTCAGGGCTCCCTGATCGGGAGCATAGATATTAATAAGTGTTATGTCTTCTTGGTGCACGATTACCTTTATCATTATGAAGTGTCCCTCGGAATCTTTCTTTACCTTTTTTTATTTTAAAGTCTATTTCATCTGATATTAGTACCACTACTCCTGCTTTTCTCTGAACATCATTTGCTTGAAATATCATTTTCCACCCTTTCACCTTGAGTCTATATTTGTCTTTGGAGCTGAGATGTGTCTCCTAGAGATAGCATATAGTTAGGTTTTGTTTTTTGATCCATTCTGCAACTCTGTACCTTTTCATTGGTGAGTTCAGTCCATTATGTTTAGGGTGATTACGGAAATATGAGTTCTTCTTATAGTCATTTTATCTTTTGCTTCTGGTAGGTTAGTGTTTCCATTGCTTCCTTGTCCTGTGTCTCTTATTTCTTTATTTTGGTTGGGTTTAGTGTGTTTTGCCTCTGGTTCTTCTTATTTTATGTTATATACTTCAGTTCTGAATCTTTGGTATGTGGTTACCATTCTGAATATGTAAAAGATAGTTACATATATATATATATAACTATATATAACTATATAACTATATATATACAGTCATCCATTTTCTTCTACATGTGCCTTGTCTCCATTCCCCTTTGTGAATTTGGATCTCTGAATCCTCCCCTTTTCATTCAATATTATCTCAATTTGTCTCTATGTATGCTGAACATTCGTAACTATCTTCCTATAACAAATCTCTTCTTATTACTTAAGCTTATAATGCCCTCTTCTTAGTAAGGATTGCACTCCTCTGCTTCTATTTGCCTGATATTCACTTTACTCCTAATTGTGTGTGTGTGTGTGTGTGTGTGTGTGTGTGTGTGTGTGTGTGTTCCTTTTTTTTTTTTTTTTTTTGGTCATTTTGTTTTAGGTGAGCTGACCCCTTTCGGTATTTCCTGTAGTACAGGCTTCGTAGTGGAGAATTCCCTCAATTTTTGTATGTCTGGAAAGGTCTTAATTTCTCTTTCATATCTAAAAGAGAGCTTAGCTGGATACGTTATTCTAGGCTAGTAGTTCCTTTCACTTAATAGTTTAAATATTTGATTTCATTTCTTTCTGGCTTGTAAGGTTTGTTCTGAGAAGTCCAAGGATAATCTAATGGGTTTTCTTTTTTAAGTTACTGTCTTCTTTTCCCTTGCTGCTCTGAGAATTCTGTCTTTGTCGTTGATTTTTGATAACTTTAATGCAATGTGTCTTGGTGAAGGCCTTTTTCAGTTGAGATAATTGGGTGTTCAGTTGACTTCTTGAAGTCTAAGCTCCAGCTCATTCCTTAGATTTGGGAAATTCTCTTCCACTATTTGTCTGAAAATGCTTCCTAGTCTCTGCTGCTTTTCCTCGCCTTCAGTAATAACCATCGTTCTTATGTTTCCTCTCCTGATGGTATTTCTTGAATTTCTCTTTCATTATTTTTCATTCTTTAGTTTCTCTCTTCTTCCTTCTGATTTATTTCTAGATTTCTGTCTTTGATATCCTTTCTTCCATTTGGTCGACTCTATTTCCCAAGCTTGCTATTTTTATTTTTCAACTCTTGCAGTATGTTTTTATCACCAGATGATCTATTCTGTTCTTTTGAGAGTTTCAATCTCATCACTCTGCTCATCTAGTTGTTTTTTCAGTTCCTAAAATTGTTGATATGAGTCGTTTCGAAACTCACTGAATTTTTTCAGAAGTACCTTCCTGAATTCTCTGTTATTTAAGTTGCATATTTCTAAATAGTCCATTAAGTTGTTTAATGGACTATTTCTGCACCTGGACATTAAAGGAAGTGTATTCTGTTGTTTTTCCAGAAAGAAGATTTATTATATAAAGGTCTTGTTTTATCCTATTGCAAAGAAGGCACTTTTCTTTTGGCTTCCAGTTGGTGGCTCCTAGCCTCTTGGATATCTGCTTTATAAAGCTTAAATAATGCCTTTTTTATATTTTTGTAGATATTTAATCACGCTTGCTACCCTCAGTTTCAGTCCGTCAGTGTCAGCGACAGTCTCGGCAGAGTTTGCTCAGATTCCCCTGGGGTTCAGTGGTGATCAGTCTCAGAGGGTATGGGGGGAGGGACCCTCTGTGTTGGGAGTTGGGGACTGTGGCTCAGCCTTGGTTTTGCAACCAGGGCTGGTAAAAAACAACTGTTGTTTCTCTACAGTTCCATCCCGCTTCTCTTTGCTTTTTACCATTATGCCTTGGCCCTGCCACCAGCTGCGTGGAACTCACCACTCTCCCAGGCAATGCTGTTCAGGGAAATCAACACACCTTCTCCCTTTCGCCATCCTTTTGCAAGGAGCTTTGGCAGCTTTGAGAGGGAGCTTATTTTTCTCTCCCAGTCTACTGTGGTAGCTCTTACACGCAGCTCCCACACTCAGACATGCTGGTGTGCATTTGGTTGTTTTTTTTGGTTGAATTTTAGATGTTTGACTTATTTTTATTTCAAGGAGAGAGATCTTAGGACATCTCTCACTCTGCCATGTTTCCCTGAAATCGTTGGTATGCAAAATAGAGAAGGGAGTGTAATGAGCATCACTTATAGATTCCTCTACAAATTAAGCATCAATTTGTGATAGAAATTCTACCTTCTATGTGTTACATGTGCTCAGATAACACAAACACATACATACACACATACCTTCACATATACTTAAACATTTTGTTATTGTTTTTGTCTGAATTAGAATTATCACTTTAAAAAACATGATAGTTCAGTTTATGTCAATGACCTTCCATTTGACCACTTTATGTATTGCCTTCAGTCTTTATAATGAATTCAAAAGATAAATTATTAACTCATTTTTATAGGAAAAAGATAAATTCAAGGACCTCTGAACTTTTTTTTCTAGTTTTATTGAGAAATAATTGACATACATCACTATGTAAGTAGAAGGCATATAGCATGATGATTTGATTTACATATATTGTGAAATGATTACCACAATAGGTTCAGCTAACATTCACTTTCTCATATAGATTCAATAAAAAGAAGAGAAAGAATAAAAACAATAAAGTTTCTATGTGTGATGAGAACTGTTGGGATTTACTCTTTTAACAACTTTCACATGTACCATACAGCAATGTTAGCTGTAGTCATCATGTTGTACATCACACCCCTAGTACTTATTTATCTCATAACTGAAATGTTGGATCTTTTGACCATCTTCCTCCAGTTCCCCCTCCTCCACTTCTCTCCTATAGTAAACAGAAATCTTGTCTCTCTTTTTCTATGAGTTTGTTTTGTTTTTGGATTCCACATATAAGTGAGATCACACAGTATTTGTCTTTCTCTGTATGACTTATTTCACTTAACGTAATAGTAGGATTTTTCTAATTTTTTTTTATGATTGAATAATAGTGCTTTCTATATATACAACATTTCTTTATTCACTTATCCATCAGTGGACATCTGGGTTTTTTCCCATGTTTTCGCTATTGTAAATAATGCTGTTATAAACATGGGAGTGCAGATATCTTTTTGAGTTAATGTTTTCATTATCTTTGGATATATTCACAGAAGTGGAATTGATTGGTTATATGCTAGTTTTAGTTTAAATTTTTTGAAGATCTGTATTGCTTTTCATAGTGGCTGTGCCAATTTACAATCACAACAATAGTGCATAAGAGTTCCCTTTTCTCCACATCCACAACAGCATTTGTTATCTCTTGACTTTTTGATGACAGCTATTATAATAGGTATGAGGTGATATCTCATTGCGGTTTTAATTTGCATTTCTCTAATGACTAGTATTGTTGAGCATCTTTTCATGTATCTGTTGGCCTTTTGTATATCTCCTTTGAAGAAATGTCTATTCAGATCCTTTGTTTATTTTTTTAATTGGGTTTTTGGGATTTTTTTTGCTATTGATTCATATGAGTTCTTTTTATGGTTTAGATATTAACCCCTTATCAGATAGATGATTTGCAAATTTTTCCCATTTTATGGGTTGCATTTTAACTTTGTTGATTGTAGCTACTGCTGTGCAGAAGCTTTGTAGTTTAATGTAGTCTCACTTGTTTATTCTTTATTTTGTTGCTTGTACTTCAGTTGTCATATCCAAGAAATCATTACCAAGACCTATGTCAAGAAGCTTTATTTCTATTTCCTTCTAAGAGTTTAAGGCTTTACATTTAAGTCTTTACTACATTTCAAGTTAATTTTTGTGTCCCTGAACTTTTATTGCTTTTCAAAAGCACCAGTTTTTGGATTGAGATAATGTCTGTTTGCTCTGTTTGCTCTAGTCCATTATTGATCTATTACTCCTTTTCCAGCAGTTTTTTTTTCTTACTGCCATAGAAATTTCTAGTTCACCAATGATATAAACTTAACTCCTCTCTCTGCAGTGTTTAGATTCTCAGATCTATTCCACAGTGACCTAAAAGCTCCTCCTATGAGTGCTGTAACAATTTTTTTTAATTCTTATATTGTGTGTCTTCAAGGGTTCCTAAAGAATCGAGTGTGTATTTGGCCCCCAAAAGTTCAGAAGTTCAAACTGCCATCTGAACCTTTGAATACATTCCACTAACAAAGCTAACATAAGAGTTAGTTCCTTCTGTCATTAAAAGATGACATTAATTGCTCCCAAATTCCCAAATGAAAGAAGACTAAGCAGAAGCATGCAAAGCTAATCCTCATCAACCCATAGATACTAAAACTCAACAGGAGATCCCAGGAGAAACATCTAGTCTTTGGCAGCCTTTGTTTGCCCCAGTATAACCATGCTGAGAGTCAAACGAAAAAATTCAGTGCAAGAAGATGCCACCATACTGTTTCTGCCTGGAATAAATTGTTACTTGATGGTCCAAAAAAACTGAGTGGATGAATATTTATTTGAAAAAGAAATGTATACAGTGAAATTAAATGAAAAGAACTATGTTAGAGGCTTCTGGTGCTTAATCTTTTCTGGTTGTCCTCTTTTTCCTGGCACGAAATGGGGAAATCGTGCTTCTCTGCCCTTTCAATCAGGCTGGACTCTGTGTCTAATTTCTGCAAAACTATTGCAAGAAGATATGATATGCGTTTTCATTTATGGGCCAGAGCATTAATTACTGCATGCTACAGATGATACAGCTGAAGTATGGTGGATACCAACTAGCTCATCAGAGGCTACTGAGTAATTGCATGGACAACACTTGCTGCAGAGAGTCATCAGAAACTCATATAAGCAAGAAATAAACATCACTATGTTAAATCACTGAGATCTGAGGTCTCCTCCCATACTCTCACTTGGTCTATCCTGATTAACTCAGTTGACCTTAGGAAAAATGTTAATTTCTTATCACTTGCAATAGTGCTACCAATTTTTGGATGGTTGCATACAATATTAAGGAATTATGAGTAGCTACAATAAATGATGATAATGTATATCTATTCCCCTGGTCATGGTTTGGTTCTCCCTAGATAAGTCTGGGTTTAGAATAAACTGCCCAACATGTGGAGATAATCTCAAATACACTCCATCATTTTTTAAAGTCAAGTTTACTGAAGTATCATTCACATATATAAAAAGTCATCTTTTTAAAGCATGTACTTTGATAAATCTTTATTAATGTATACAGTTTTGTCACCACTACTTACATCAAGACAGAGATAATTTCAATCACACTCAAAATTTTCCTTGTATTTCTTTGTTGCAGTCAATCCTCTTCCTTTATCCCCAGCTTCCTGGCAATCACCATTCTGATTTATGTCCCTTTAATTTTGCTCTTTCCAGATATTCATCTAGGTAGAATCATACAGCATATAAGCCTTTTATGTCTGGCTACTTTAGGCTAGCATAATGTTTTTGGGATTTGTCCACATTGTTGCATCAATAGTTCATTTGTTTTTGCTGCTGAAGAGTACTTAATTGTATGGAATTATCACAGTTTATCAATTCCTTGGTTGATGGACATTTTGGGTTGTTTTTAGTTTGGGGCAATTATGAATAAAAAAAAAAATCTATGAACATTCATATACATGTATTTATGTGGAGGTTTGTTTTCGTTACTTTTAGGTAAATACTTAGAAGAGCTATTGCTTGGTCATATAATAAGTGTATGTTTATTTTTAAAAGCTACATTTCCAAGTGGTTATATCATTTTGCATTGGCATTATAAAAATATATTAGTCCTAGCTGCTCACATCCTCAACAGCATTTTTTCTTACCAGTTTTAAAAATTTATCCTCTCTAGGATGTGTATGATAGTATCTTACCTTAATTTTTGACTGACATTTCTTTAATGACTAATGGTGTTGAACATCTTTTCTTGTACTTAATTGAATCTCTTCCTTGGTGAGTCATTTATTCAAATCCTTTGCTCATTTTTTAATTTAGATTTTTGTTTTTTTATTATTCAGTTATAGTATTCTAGATCTATTAGATGATATATTCTAGATGTAAATCCCTTACCAGAGAGACATATGTTTACTGCATCATTTTTTAAATCAGATAATCTCAGGTTAAAAGGACTTTCTGAGGGGTAGAGAATATTAAAGAGCAGGGGTAGAGTGAAGATCTGAAGGAAAAAAATGAGTATTTTATCCTTCTGCCTTTCTAGAAGGCAGGGAAATAACTGTATTTGTTATTGGGGGAAAATAATAATGCATAAAGAAAATATATATGGCCTCATGCTTTCTTATGTACAAATGGTGTAACTTCTCTATCATCTTTCTTCTCTACTTTTATAACTGTCATGAGGCAGCAACAGCCATATGTCCCTGAATGCCTCAAGGCTTTGTCTCAATTCAGGGTGTCTTAAAGACAGCTTTGATAGGTATTCTTTTGTACAAATGTATGATTAAAAGATTTTAGCATTTTCTTTCACTGTGACATATTATTCTCAGAAAAAGAACTTAAAATTATATGGGTCTTTGAAAACCACCTGAGTAAATGGGAAAAATTGCTTATCTTCTGGAAATTTTGCTTGTGATGTTAATTTAATTTTTTTTTTTTTTTTTTTTTTTTTTTAGAATCAAAAGTGTTTATCACTAAAATGACTCATGGTAAGAGAAAGCAAAATCATTCAAGTCCTTCTTTCTCAAAGATACTTTGTAAACTTATTCTGAAAAATTTGGTAGCTTTATTTTCTACATTAATTTAATTTTTTTCTTGGTTTGTAAATTATTACTGACCAACAAGGAGTTCTGACTAAAACTCAGATCATAATTATCCATATAATATATGTATTTTTGTTTGTTATCTCCTGGATTATAAAGAGCTACTTTCAAGAAGGTTCATTTTTATATGTCATTGATAATATTTATAATAGTACTGTTACATTGCATTTATTATTTATGAATATTGAGGGATGAAAAGTTTTCTTGCCTTGAAGTTGATAAATGTTAAGATTAAGAGATTAATTACTGAAACTCCATCTTCAAAAATGCATTTGAAAGAATATTATGAATTAAAACATGTTGTGCAATCAAGAATATCAAAGGAGTCTACAGCCATGTCACACTGAACATGCCAGATCTTGTCTGATCTCGGAAGCTAAGCAGGGTCGGGAGACCACCTAGGAATACCAGGTGCTGTTAAAAAAAGAAAAAGAGAAAAGAATATCAAAGTATTGACTTTATAGAATTTAAATGTCATTGACCCATCAATGGAACCCCACTTCCATAGAGGAACACTATATTCTTTTCTCCATGCTTAATTCATATCACACAAAATAATCCCCCCTCCCTTTCTATTACTCATACATGATTTTTAAGTTCTTTATTCTGTGCCAACAAAATTAATTTCTATGTAATGTATATATGATTTAATACATAACAAAAGTAGTTATTGAAGTAGAACTTGTAAAATGCAGAAGATAAGCTCCCCAAAGCCAATAATGACAAAAAAAGATATAAAAAATAAGGCTTGCCGAGAATCTCTGAGGTTTGTGTTTTATTTCTCAACAAAGTAGAAGACATTATTAGCAGTCTCTTTGGTTTAGGATTTAAACTCTTTAGGGAGCTTGGTCAAATCAAATAAAAATGGACATGAAAAGGTAAGGCAATTGTACCTTTACAGGTTTACCACTTTATAGCAGTAATAATCATCATTTATGCCAGGCCTTATTCTTAA
This sequence comes from Eidolon dupreanum, assembly GCA_028627145.1. Classification (NCBI taxonomy): domain Eukaryota; kingdom Metazoa; phylum Chordata; class Mammalia; order Chiroptera; family Pteropodidae; genus Eidolon; species Eidolon dupreanum. Next base: position 75,004,197 of record CM053507.1, on the reverse strand, counting down.
TGCTTTACACATATGAATGAATTTAATCCTTTAACTCAATGTGATTGATACTATTATTAGACCCATTTTATAGATGAGAAAAAAAGTCACACAGCTAGTAAATGGCAGAGTCAAAATTGCATCCTGGCAATTGAGTAAAAAAGTCCATGATTTTAACCATGCTATGCTAACCTCTCAATTAAGCTAATCAGTAGCTCAAAATTATTCTTTCTCATAATTTATTATTATTGTCATTTGTATTATATTATCATTTATTAGCTAAAAGTTTACAAGGAAATAAGATTTCTGTATTCATTGCTCAAAATATTTTTGCATTCTCGTTTTGAATATCCATAACACTATAAAATTAAATCTTTTAAATGTGGTTTGAATTCTGGGAACAAGGAGATTAAAATCCAGTCAATCGAAGTCAGATAGAATTCCAAACAAGGTCATTAACCAATGCCACCATAATAAATAAATAACTAAATAAATAAATAAATAAATAAATAAATAAATAAATTCCTGTTGCGACTTAAGTGGTACTTACTCCAGATCTAAAATGTTTGAAGAAGGTACGACAACAGTTTTGTAGTTTACTCAGTTCTGTAGCTTACTGAGGTATCTACAACCTTGAAGAGACAACTTTGGTAACATACATTCTGATATGTTTTATTAAAACAGACAATAATAATAACTCATAAATCTATACCTAATACCTTCCTTTAACTCATAAACAGGCTTGTATGTGTTTAAAATAATAATAGAACCACCACTTGGATGCTCCATATTGAACTAACAGTAAGAAGTTTATACTTACTGTTGTTTATATTCAGCAGAAAACATATTTTAAAAAAATTTAACTTTATTTATGGATATTATACATTTTTATCTGTCAATCTCTATTACAAAAGAATTCAATTTCTCTTTTCTAATTCAATTGTGTGATGTCTGCCTATTCTTGAATAACAGATAAGTAAGTTGTAAAGCACACTCTGAACCATGTTCTTTCCTGTCACTTAGTATGGTAGTGTAGACTGGGCCATCTAAATGTGTATATACTCTAAGAAAACGTTCCATCTATTTATTATTCTGGGCTAAAATGAAATAAAACATTTGTATAATATTTTCAGGGCACCAGTATTAGTCAGAAATTGAAGGTATAATTTAGATAAATCTTAGTGTTTGAATGTAATTTCTAATAGTGCGATATAGTGATGTTTGATGTCAATCAGTGGTTCTCAACCAAGAACAATTCCTTGGCAACGTCTAGAGATCTGTGATATCGTCATAACCCAAGGGTGTATTACTGTCATCTAGGGGGTAGAAACCAGGGATGCTGTTTAACATTCTACAATGAACAGAATAGCTCTTCACAAGCCCAAAATGTCAATAGTTCTAAGGTTGAGAAACCTTGGAGTAAATGAACTACAAATTAAGACAATAATAATAGTAAGTTAAAATGATTATTTGAGGATATAGACATAAAATTAAGGTAAGCAGATAACTTTTAAAATATTTTTGGAATACCACACGTAATATCACAGATTGCTTTCCTCTTCAGCTTTCAAGATTCATTGGGGATGCCATGAGAACAAGTAGTTTTAAGTCACCTACTATAGTGAATTGAATGGTGGCCCCCTGAGATATATGTACACTAGATTTTGTGGATGTGACCTTATTTGAAAAAAGGTTCTTTGCAGATGTAATTAAACCCAAAGAATTTGAGATGAGATCATCTTGAATTATTTGAGCTGGCCCTAAATTCAATGACAAAAGTCCTAATAACACAGAGAAGAGGTAAACACAGGTGAGAAGTCCATGTGAAATTAGAGATATGCAGCCAAAGAACGTTTGAAGCTACCAGAAGGTGGAAGAAGTAAGGAAGGATTCTCTCCTAAAATATTTTAAAGGAGCATGGCCCTGCTGACACCTTGATTTCAGACTGGGATTGAGAATTACTAAAGAATAAATTTCATTTTTTTTTTAAGTAACCAGTTTGCAGTAATTTATATGAGAACCCCAGGAAATAAATAAACTTGATAATTTTCCCTGATCAAAATAACACTTACAAAAAATAATAACACTTTATAGACATGGAAGGTCTAGAATAGTTGAAAAGATGAGAGAAGACCTATCCGAATTGTCAATAGAATGGGCCAAAAGAACTTCTGAGCCAAATCAGTCTCTCTGGGAGCCCTCTACTGGACATTATGTACAGCCAGACTGAACAGGTCATGAAAGATGAGCTCTGTAGAGACACTTGTCCAAAAGCCAAGACCAGAACCAAAATACACTTAGAAGGTCAAGGCCAGAGAGGTGAAATTTCTTAGGACATTTACCCCATGGCTTTTATTTTATCTTGAATGTGAAGAACATAATACATAGTATGCAGCATATCAGACAAAAATAAGCCCTGTTGTGAGAGAATTCTTTAAGGATTACTTTTTCACTTTATTCAGAACACAAAAATTATGAGTCTAATATGGACAGCTTACTAAATCCAGGATTCATTCATTGAGCAGATATTTATTGAGTCTATTGTTCTAGATATCTGTCCACAGAACCCCAGCAGTAAGTTCTTTAACTCAGGATTTTATGAAGTGGACACATGGATTTGTTGGTAATGAATGACCCAGAGACTAATAATAAGAGCCACAGAGCATTTACCACGCCTTCTTGGACATGATAAACTCTATACAAATATGGACATTGAAGTTTGGCACTTCATTTTTCTGGGGTAAGGAGCTCATCACACTCTTTAATCAGGATGGCTGAAAGAATAGTGTTCTTTTCTATTATACTTTGTCTTATAAAATCAGCTTTGGGTTCTATGTTCATTTTTTTTAAAGACCTTCTTACTAGTCTACCTTACTCTACCTATGCCTTTATTCCAAATGCAGTTTTTAACTACTTATAGCTTTACTTGATGTTAATGAAGGATTTGTTTTTCTTCACTATTTCTTAGAGAATTCTGGATAGGGCTATGAGACACTCAGTGCTACATATACTTAATTTGGTGGCTGTAGAATCAGGACTCTTATCTCTGGGGGAGTGTGGAAAGGGTGCTTTAAATCCCCTTTGGTGGTAAAGGTTATTCATTGATCAGAAAGGGATTAATGAACAGACTGACTTGTTGGTCAAAAACTTGTCATGATGCTTTCTGTGTAACATTAATTATCTCCTGAGTATCGGCTTACCAGCCTTCACAGTTCAGTAGTGATTTGCACAAGAGCTGTATAGTTTAGTCATTTCATAGCTAACGCTTTTCATGTGGGATACAAAAGCATTATTATGTCTTTGAGAGTGACTCAAAATGATCTGTCTTAGAAAGTCTTCACTAACTTGCTTGAAATTTTAGGAATATATTATGCAATTTCTTCTTTTAAAAACACATTGGTCTACACATTTAAAACCTCAAAGAGTATTTTAAAACTTTAAAGTTATTTTATGCTTGTAGCCTTCCCAGCTCTTACAGTTGAGTCTCTTAGCTTTGCTACCTAAGGAGTGTTTTTCTTTTATTAGCTGAAAGTAGCACCTATTCATTATTAAACCTAAATTATCCAGGGATTAATCAGTTGTATATCAACTTTTTCCTCCTCTTCTTGCTACTTTGAACTTACAATTCTGATGTTTTAGTTAGTTAGTTAGTTAGTTTATTACCACTGCCTTCAAGGAGTGGAAAGAGAAAAAAAACTGAAAGTTAAATTAGACAACATTACTGTGGAATTTAAAGATGAAAATGGAGTCAAATTTAATAACTAAAACTAGAAAGTGATCTCTGGATTGATTTACCTTGTTGCTCATTAGCACTGACATTCAAGTTGATTGTAATGAAAAATGTCCTAATGTTCAGTTTCATTTTGAATAGCTGCTTCTTGGAGTTAAGGGATTCTGCTGATAAGCCGTGGGTGCATTTGTGGGCAAGTTGGGAAACTGCTCCCAGAAAATGCAGTGGCGGGAAAGCAACACTATTTCCCTGCTTTCAGAGTCCATTCCAAGTAACTAAAATGTGCTTTGAAATCTTTTGCAAAACTAAACTAATACATACTGAATTATATTATTTTTGTCAGATATCTCTGCCACAAAATTCACAGTGCAGTAACTCATAAATTTCTTTTGGTTAAATAGCCACAGTTTTGACACAAAAAAATCACTACATTAGGAAGAGAGAGAAATGATTGGATTCCATTTACGAATGCTAATTAGAAAGGAGTTGAGTTTTAAGATATTATTCAGCCTTTCTGTGCTGCACTGAGAAGGAGTCTTTAAAAGAGTAGGTTACAAAGAAACTGAAATCTGGTATTTGTTATATTTTTATTAATTTTCAAAGACATGCATGCTTTATGGCTGCCACATAAAGTATCACATATAGAGTCCATCATGTCTTCTAGAACACAGTAGTACATGGTCTCCTTTTGTAGCCAGTAGACCACAAATGGTGCTTTACTCTATAGTACAACTCTGAGAAGCAGCGTACCACCTCCCTAGCCCATACCTTTAATTAACAGATGGAGCCAGGCCTCAGAGTAAATGAGAAGTTCCAAGAATTTTTAAAGTCAGTGCTATTTATTTCTTTAAGCCAAAACTTTTTATTAACCATTTCAGTAGAAAATTGGCAGGAATGAATTATACTCCTCTGTGCTTTTGGAAACAGAACTGCAACCATAATTCTAACTTGCATCACAGATTCATAATACACATTATTGTAGTCAGAGATTGAAATAAGCTGTAGTATAGCCCTGCCCCAAGGAGACTGGTGTGGAGAATTTGTTTCTAGGTGCCCGCTGAAGCACTATGCATTTTGAATTACAACAAATACTTCATGAGCATTTATTATGCTGGACATTATGCTAATTACCAGGGCTACGAGACTGCAAAAACATGAATCCTGCCCTCAAAAAATGTATAATCCAGTGGAAGACAATGAAAATAAACATTTGGCTTATAATTAATATTTAGAAAATGCTCCTAATAGATATAAAAATAGAGTTTTTATGGGAGAGTCAAGGAATAATTCTTTGAATTTCGTTTTATTGAATATATCTGTATTTCTTTTTCTGATTATAGACATACAGGTAAATTTTTATAAAATCTGAAAAAGTATAAAAAAATTAAAAGCACTTGTTGGGTTGTTATTGAGTAATAACCACTAATGATATTTTGGTATATTTTCTTCTGAATTTCTATGGAGAATGTTTATATAGAGATATGTTTTTTTTTCCTCCAGGTTGTCTTCTAAGCAGCCGACCACAAGTCTACCTAGCTTTTCTGCCCATCTCGTAATTTCCTGCTTTTTATCTCTATTGAATGGGAAATCAGACAACCAAACTTGTTCAGATAGTGTCTAACAGAAATGTAAATTACACTGAGTGCAGGTCTGAGGGCCTCTTCTCAGAGAAAAAAGCATGAGCTATAGCACATGGTTTCTATTTTGGATTCTCAGAGACCTTTTTTTTCCCCTTGCTTCCTGGGTTTCAGTTGCGTTCCTGGTACAGGAGGTCATTGGATAGATGACCTCTTTGGAAGCGAGCTGCTTTTTCTAAATGTAGTTCCTGACTTTTAGAAACTAATGAGAATTTGGTAATGCCTGGCTATCAATAGCTTGTCACTATTAAGCAGGGAGCAAAAGTGGCCCCAATTTTAAACCTCTACTTTAGCCCAAAAGGAGCCTGATAATCTGTGCATAAAAGATATGTGGCAATTGCAACCCAATACTAATTATCTTTGCCATCATCTAGGGTTGCCATGTGAAATGTAGAACACCCAGTTAAATTTGAATTTAAGTAAAAAATGGGTAATTTTTTTTAGTATAAGTGTGTCTCATTCAATAATTGGGACATAATTATACTAAAAATATATACATTGTTTATATATATATGTGCATTGTTTATCTAAAATTTAAATTTAACTGCGTATTCTGCATTTTTATTTGCTATATCTGACAGCTCTACCTCCATCCTCTCCACATACCCAATCACCATTAGACCCTCTCCCTTTTCTCCCCTCTTTTCTCCTTACCCAGAAGGCTGACCAGAAAGTCTCAATTGAGTTAAGTTAATGTCACTTCCTACTTGGTTATGTTCTAAGCAGTTTAAAGGTAATAGAAGACTATTAAAAAAAAAAAAAGCAAAACATAATTACAGAGCCCCATTCTAAAACAATTAAATTGAGGTCAAAGTATATGAGTGTGTTTGTGTGTATGTGTGTACACCTGCATGCAATCATTAAGGTTTTTAAAGAGTAATTTCTTTCCATTTTAAGCTCATAATGTAAATCATGAGAATTTAAATAGAAAGTTTTAGAAGTTTCCAATAAATGTTGAATTTCAAAATCAGGGAGGAAATATCTAAAAAATAAACTTTTTAAAAAAATGCCTTTTTTAGTGATTCTAAAACTGTAGTTGAGGGAAGAAATCTATTAATTCTTTTAAAGCTACTGCTAGCATTAAGCCACGTTCATCAAGATAATCGATCTACTTTTCTTCCTGATAAAAACAATGATGATGATGATGCTTTTTAGAAATGCTTTTTTAAATTGGAATATTTAGGAGTGTCTTTTTATTAAATGTTTAAAATTATGAGTTATTTTCATATTAAAACCAAAAAATCATAGGTTCTAAAGTATGCCCTGGATTAGAATTTTACCTTGGACCCATATTTACTGTAATTATAGAGAAATCACATAAGTACTTTGTGCTCCAACTCTAGCAGCTGAAGAAAGGAGTATCACCTGAGGATTCATGAAGGTTAAATGAGGCAACATAGATGAAAATATCTGATCTTGTACAGTGGGTACCCAATAAATGTAATTCAATTCTTTTGGAGATGTAATTGCTGTCACTAAAATATTTGACAATTAGGGGGCATAAATATAAGCAGCTGATGCCTGCTTCTGGTGATAATCCTGGATTGCTTCATTCAAGTCTTTCTTCCCTCCTTTCCCTTACTTCTACATAGGACATCTAAAGTTATTTTGCAGTCCTTATTCTCATAATGTTCCTTTCACTTCCTGCCAAATGCCCAAAGCCATATGTAGAGGATGGTTTTCTCTTTTGTTTCTAATCTATTAAATTACCTAATAAGACAGAGGCCTTGCATCCAGGACACTGATGTTTTGTAAACTTTCACCTTTACTCTGAAAAATATGTATCTATAATTTTTTTCATCTGGATTAAAGAAAAGTACTATGGTCTCTTGTCATATAAAAAAAATAAACAACTCTACAAAAGTTTCTTATAAGATTTTACCTAAAGATAAAATGAGTAGATCTATAGCCTTCATGGCTCTTCCAGCATCCTCCTATTCCTGGCAATGCAGAGACCACCTGGGATATGTTTATCCTGAACAGCAGCATCTATCACTAAAGTTCTCACCAGCAATTTTTTTCTCTATGAGTAGTCGCAAACCATGAACCTGTATATTATGAAGTGTTTTGTATTTTCTTTTTATATTTATTTTTAAAGTAGTAGAACCCTGACATTCTATATTAGGCACTTTTTTACTCACACCTGTGACCATACTTTGCATAACAACTGGAAAAAGGAAAGAAAGACTTAAATGTATGGGTACAGCCATTTCTAATAAACTGAAGGTGGAAGGAAGTGATCTCAGAAAACAAAGGAAAGAGAAGAAGAGGTGTGACCTAATCCATTGTGCTGGAGCCAGCAATAGGATCTAGATATTGAGAGGGTTAATGAATGCGGGTGTAGTTTGACAGCTGATTACAGGAAATGGACCAAACAATACTAATTCACATACTAATTGAATTATCTATTAAAATAAAACTTTGGAACTCAAGCAGTCTTATTCTATAACTCATGGCTGAGTGTACCAGAAAAGAAACACTTTAACCCTCACTTTGCTGAGTATCCAGGAGGGTTCTATGTTTGAATCACATTGTAAATATGGCAAGTTTTTCAGATAGAATAAATATCTTTTATCTTGCATTTTAGGCAATGCTAGTTCTGATTTCACTAACATTGGAAATGCAAGATTGTCCTTGTAGTGCCAGTGGGAAGGATGGTGATGAAAATAAATGTCTCAGTCTATAAGTGGTCTTGATGTTAGGGCCTGGACCTTTGGGATCCTAGCTCTCTAGCTATATAGAAGTGAATGAGAGTGCTGAGGTGTTGAGTGTCCTAACCCCTGGGGCTCAAGCAAAATTGTCTAGGAGCCTAGCTAAGCTTAAGATAGAATTGACATCCTTTTACTACCTAATGACCTGCCATCTCCAGTAAGAGTGGTACTGACCCAATTTCATTGACACATTGCATGGGATATTTCCTTGGTGGCCATGACAGCAATGGTCATGGAAATAGTATTTTAATTTTAAAGCATTTCTTCCATGGATCCAAGTGTCAGAGACTAGAAAGTCCTGGCTTTCTAGTTGTGGCGGCCAACGAATACTAACAAATGCCCTGAAGATGTCAGAAATACCTGAGAAGGGAAACTCTACAAAACACTTGACTTCTTACAGTTAAACAGAAGGATGGTTTAGGAAAATAAAGGTAACATATTAATGCCAAGGAGGATACCTCTGTACACACTGGTGGGTGGTGTGCATAATGTTGGATTATACTTAAATTTAAATTCCCACATGTTTAGTTATCGATGTCGCCAAGAAACAATTATTAAGCATCTACTAGGTGCTAGACTGTGCTGGATTTGGGAACTCAGTAGAAATAAGATAGACATGGTCTCTAGCTCTCCTTGCTATAATTTGTAGTGTAGCTCTTACATATCTTCATGAAAACTTTGCTGTTTTTAAATATTCTTTTTATTAATTTAAGGCATTGAAATCCAAGGATTAAAATACCACCTTGCAAATCTATGTAAAAGCTAGACATAGATACTATTTTTTGTGTGTAGAAATATCAATGGTTGTTGTCTTCTAAAATATGGTAGTGAGGAGGTGCAGCTTTATTTATACTCTTGACTGTAGAATGGTCCTTCTCCTCCAAATGAGGTGCTCATTCTCTGGTTAATATTCTACAACTTCAGCATCCAGAAGTGAAAAGGATACCTGGCAAGCCAGACAGATGAATTAAATCCACCCCGACAATCAACTGGATAACAGGGAGTATAGTTAAATCATCCTCACATCCAAAAGGTTGATGTTAGATATTTCAAATTCAGGAAAGAAAGGTCAAATAAGTTTTCAACTCAGTGCTCATAAATAAAGCTCACTATTTAATTTTATGATAAATATGTTTGCTTAGAGTATTACCCATAATCTGAAATATAGCTTGGTCATTTGGGTCCTCTTTAAAAGTATTATGTTCATGTCAACACTTGCCATGACAGGCATTAATAATGAGTCGAATAAAATAAATGGTTATTAGCACTTATGCTGTGTTAGATTCTACTGGGTAGGAAGAATTTATGGTGTGATTCAGACTCAAAAAAATTATCATCTTGTTAGGATGGTGAAATTAAAACAAATGTAATGAGGTTGAACAAGAGTAAAAAGAAAAAATAAAGTGTAAATATTAAAAAATGTATGATAAAATACAGTTAGGGTACACAAAGGTACAGATAGTGGTATAGCTTGCTATGCTTCTGGTCCAATAAGCAGAATGTTTCAACTAGAATGAGTGATGAAGTAAGATCATTAGGAAGAGTGAATGCTTTAGGGAGGACTTAAAAGCAAAGCAGAAATGTTTTAACATAGGTAGTGAGTAATAAACCACAGCAGTTTTGGTGTAGAGGAAGGATATGCACCAGGATAGACAGCAACTGTTCTACAGTGAGTCGTTACTCCATATGTAATACTTCAGGATTATCTGTAAGTAATTTGTTGGATGAGTACAAGTTAGAGAAGAGTAATTAAATGAAAAGTCCAGGAATTGAGGAAGACTAGAAAAAATGATGAGTTTATGAAATGTGAGTTAGAAGACAAAAGAAGGAATGTCTGCTATTTGAAAAGTCCTGGGTAACACTATGCTTTATGTTGAGAAAATTCTCTTTGAAATACTGTTACTAAGTAATAATTGGAAGGCTTAAAATAATTAGCAGGGCCCTGACTCTGAATGACCTATATCACTCTGGTGAAGTATATGCATTATGAAACAATGTTTAGAGAAAAGAGGAATATTGAGGTCAATGTAAACCCTTATATCTACAAAAAGGTCATTATCCAAGATCATTCTAAATGAAAGTGTGAGAAATGTACCATGTTCAAGTTAGCATGCAAAATAAAGCATCAGTGTGGAATGAATTTACGTGATTATACCATGAATAATTCATTAGCACAAGCAATACAATTAGCTTCTTATAATAATATGACTATTGCATTCATGTACAGTAAGCCTGACCAAAACTGTAGTAATAGCAAGAAGTTTGAAAGCAAAAGAAAGCCCGAAATGTTTCACCCCCAAAGGCACACAATGAGATTTGCTGCTAATGGGACAAAAAAGTAGTAACTAGACAGAACAAGTTCATGCCTAAAAGTGGTAAAAATGGCGTGATTTTATGTCTCATAAGACATAAAACAAAAATTACTTTTATAGCATTAAGATCTAACTAATGTGTTTGATAAATATATCTCTTAAGACATTTTTAAAATAATTATATCTAAAGCCTGTAGATAAACAATTGAAGACCTAGCTATTCTGAATGAAAAGCATTTTAACTATAGAAAAATCATTCTCAAACTTTCAAAGGGTAGAAATCAAGTGGTTGAACAGATATAAAATAATCAATGCTCGGGTTGGATCAATAAGTAACTGGCATCTGCAGTTTGCTCTAACAAGACATTTACTTTGCAGAATGGAGGTTCAATTCACTTTAAGTCCTATGCTAGTCATTTTCATGATGAAATTATCTCTCTTTGGGACTTCCATTGTGTTGATTTATGGGCTTAGTTTGCCTTTTATAGATACTCTGTGAGCATTTCCTTGGAATTTAATTCTTCTCTTCTTTGAAGAGTCTCCATGCATTCATACATAGGAATCCATCAAAGGAAAATATTTGAACAAAGTTTCAGGTTACTTCTGGCTGATCTTGCTTCAACACTAATTAATGAAAGTAAAATATATAAATTGAAAAGTGGTAAACCAGACCATTCACTTCTACAAGTTATACCAAAAATAATCCAATGTTCTTATCACTGCTATTGTCATCATGTCAGTGAAACTTTTTATGGTGGAGACCCACAGGGAACAATGTTGCAGTGAGCTTTGAAAAACCACTTCAGGTAAAATCATACATCTCAAGCAAGATTTAGCTTTATGTTGAATTTTCCACAATAGTAGTTTCAAGTAAGTCATTGTTTTTTAAAGCTAAAGTCACCAATGATACCTCATTTTGAATCTCTTATTGCACACACACAAACACACACACACACATACACACACACACACACACACACACACACACACACACACACATAGCAGTAAATGATGCCCATTCTAGTCAACTCAGGCTGCTATAACAAAAATACCTTAGACTGGATGGATGGCTTAATAAACAAACTTACTTCTAATAGTTCTGGAGGCTGGGAAGTCCAAAATCAAGTTGCTGGCATATTTGGTGTCCAATGAGGACTAGTTTTGTAGTTTATAGACAGTTGTCTTCGATATGTGTCCTCACATGGCAGGCCCTATCTCCAAATACTATCACATTGGGGGTTAGAATTTCAACATATGAATTTGGAGAGGATACAAATATTCAGTCTAGAACAACATCTGTTGAGTATGTGACAGGAACTGTGTGACAGATCTCATCTTATGCTTTTTTGTAAACATAATCCCTTTTATTTCCCAAAAAAATCCTCTAGGAGGGACTTCTATTTCTAGTAATATAGTAGAGAAAATATTCTTTGAAATGTATCTATTGAGAAACATTTAAAATTCTAAAGAAAATATATACGTACACATGCAAACACACACACACACACTCACTCACTTAAATTGCTGAGCTGGTAAGAAAATTCAAGCTAAGTCACAAATAAAATAAAATAAAAACAAATTTAATCTAATAATCAAATTTAGCAAAGTTGCACAATACAAGATCAACACACAAAAACAATGAACAATCTGATAGTAAAATTAAAAAAAAATTTTTACAATAACATTAAACAAGACAAAATACTTAGGAATAAATTTAACAGAGAGGTACTAGACTTATATACTAAAAACTACAAAATATTGCGAATGAAATTAAGGAAAATGTAAACAAATGGAAAGATATCTACTGTTCATGGATTGTAAGACTTAATATTGTTAAGATGGCAACTACCCCAAATTATCTACAGATACAATGCAATCCCTGTTACAATCCCAATTTAAATTTGACATTTTTTTTTGTAGGAAAGAAAAAGCTGATTTTTAAATGCAAATGGAATTGCAAAGGGACTTGGATAACCAAAATAATATGGAAAAAGAAGAACAAAGTTAAAAAACGTACACTTGACTTCAATACTTACTACAAAGCCACTATAGTAAAAACAGTGTGGTGGTAGCACAAGGATAGATATATAATCCAATGGATAGAATTCAGTCAGAAATAAACCCATACATTAGTGGACAATTAATTTTCAACAAGGTTGCCAGGACTGTTCAATGGGAAAAACTAGTCTTTGCAACAAATGGTGTTGAGACAACCAGATATCCACATACAAAATAATGAAGTTAGACCTCTTCGCACCATATACAAAACTAATTCACAGTGTATCAATGACCTATAAGCATAAAAAATACAATACTCTTAGATGAAAATGTATAGGTAAATCTTCATGATCTTTGATTTAGTAATGGATTCTTTGATGACTCCAACAAACAACAACAAAAACAACAAAAATTGATAAATTGGACTCCATTGAAGTTAGAAACTTGTGCATCAGGGCACATATTGACAAAAGTAAAAATATAAACTACAGAATGAGATACAATATTTGTATACCATATATCTGATAAGGATGTAGTATCCACAATATATAAAAAACTCTTACACTTACAACAAAATGACAAAAAAAAAAATGTTAAAAAATATGGGCAAATGATTTGAATGGACACTGCTCCAGAAAAGATATACAATGGCCAACAAGGATAAAAAAGATGCTCAACATCATTAGTCATTAGGGAATTGCAAATCAAAACCACAATGAGACACCACTTCACACCACCTAGATTGATTATAAACAAAACAGAAAAGGAAAATAAATGTTGACTTGGATATAAAGAAACTGGAACACTCATATTTTGCTGGGTGAAATAAAAAATGGTACGGCCACTGTAGAAAAGTTTTATGGTTCCTCAAAAAAGTAAACATAGATTCACTGTATAACCCATAATTCCACTCGTAGGTGGAAATACTAACAAATTATGATACATACATACAATAGAATTCAGTCATAAAAAAAAGGCATGAAGTATTGATATATGCTACAACATAGATAAATTTGAACAATATTAGGCTAAATGAAAGAAGCCAGACACCAAACATTATATATTATATGATTTTATTTATACACCATAATCAGAGTAGGTAAATCTATATAAACAGAAAGGAAATTAGTGTTTTTCACAGATGGGAAGAGAGGATAATGAGGAGTCACTGCTAGTAGATATGAGGTTTCCTTTCAGGGTGATTAAAAGATTTGGAACTAGGTAGAGGTGATGGTTGCACAACATTGTGAATGTATTCAATGTCACTGAATGTACACTTTAAAATAGTAAATTTCGTATATGGATTATACTTCAAAAAAATTATCTCCCCTCGAAATTTATAAGCACATTCTAAGCCCGATATGGACTTGTGCTCTGATCTTACATTACCCCCTTATTAGTAGTGCCAGCTTAAGGATGGCATAAACAAATGCAAATATTTTTCTAGAGAAATACACTCTCAATCTAGGATTCAGAATAGTCTCACAGGAAAAAAAAAAATTCATCAGGCCTGAACTCACAATAAAAATATCAAAATGCAGCAGGAAATAAAGCACCAAGACCAAAAGATTCCAATCAGGATGGCAGAGTACGTAAACGCTGTGATCGCCTCCTTTCATAACCACATTAAAATTACAACTAAACTACAGAATGAACATCATTGAGAATTGCCTGAAGTCTAGCTGAACTGAAGTTCTATAGGTAAGGATATAGAGAAGAAGTCATGTGAAAACTTGTAGGAGAGGAAGAAGACTCAGAACGAACTAGTCCCACACCCACTTGTTGCAGTTAAAAATCAGGATGGATACCTCAGCTGTGGAGGTCCCCCTGAGGAATGAAGGGTCCCAGCCACATACCAGACTCCCTAGCCCGGGATTCTAGTGCTGGGAAGAGCAGTACCCATAACTTAAGGCTGTAAAAACCAGTGCAGTTTGTGGCTGAATGAGAAGAAGAGTTGCAGGAGTCCCAGGCATTCCCCTTAAGGGTTCATACACTAACTTACTAATGGACTCACTTCCTCTGAGCTCCAGTACTGGAGAAGCAACTTGGAGGATGCCAGGGACATATAGGGAAGAACTGAATTGTCTGCCTTCAGGATGAGGGCTGGAAGGCAACCTTCTCTCTACAGAAAGGCTGGCAGAAGACATTATTCCCTTATTGAGCCCTGCCTCTACCCAGCATGAAGATAAAGGTGGCCACCATATTTGAGTCTTCATTAACCTGGCTAATATTGTTGGCCCTGCCCTGGTTCCTGGAGACCCTGTCTCACCTGACTTGTTGGCCCACCCAAGCTGCTTCTAGTGGTTTTTCCATATAAACATCCTGTCTTGATTTATGCTGCAGACTTTTCTAAAGTTTCTCAAAGGTTGACAAACCCTCCAAAAGGACCATCTGGCCTCGGCATGCCCCATTCTCTTGCTAATCAGCCCCAAGTGGCAGCTGGCCTTGGTTCTCAGCTTAGCCTCTCTCAGAAACCTTCAAGCCTAGCAAAATAAAACCATCTGCATATCACTTTGTAGCTAATCTCAAGTGACCCCAGGCAGGGCATGGGCAATATTGACCTTGACCTGCAATAGAGTTCTTTTCAAGCATCCCCAGAACCAACATATCCAATGGTAGCATCAGGCCAACCACCTCCACACAAGACACACCCACAGAGCGGACTGGGCAGGCACCTGAGCCCTGCTAAAGTGAATTCTGCTCCACAGAATCAGCCCGTGCACAATAGCTCTGTCATTGTAGTCACAGCCAGTCCTCACAACCAAATCCATTGAGCCTGAGGGTCAGTCTCTCCCACTGATGTTCAAATAGCAATCAAGTCTCAACTGCAACAGGCAAGCACACACAACTAACACAAGAGACATACCTGGAGCACCCAGCTCACGTGAACAAGAAGACTGTGGGACATGTACTACATAAGGTCACTATACCAAGACCAGGAGACATAGTAAAATTACCTAATATATAGAAATGAATTCAAGGAGGAAGCCAAAATGAGTAAACAAAGAAACATGTCCCCAGTGAAAGAACAGAGCAAAGCTCCAGAAAAAGAATTAAACAAAATTAAATCTATCATATGCAGAGTTCAAAACACCAGCTATAATGATGTTCAATAACTCAGTAAGAACTTCAACAAAAAGATATGAAACATAAAAATGGTGGTAAAATAAAAGTAAAAAAGAACCAGTCAGAAAATAAGAATACAAAAACTGAAATAAAGAATGCATTAGGGGGAATCAACAGTAAATTAAATAAAGCAGAGACTTGAATCAGCAATTTAAAAGATAAGGTAGTGGAAAACACCCAATCAGAACAGCAATAAGAATCTAAGAATTTAAAAAAGAATCCAAAAATTAAGACTACTTTAAGGGGCCTCTGGAATATAAAGCATATCAACTTTCACATCATAGGGGTATCAGAAAGAGAAGAGAAAGAACAAGGAATTAAAAACCTATTTGAAAAAATAATGACAAAAAAATTTCCTAACTTGTCAAAAGAAATAGACATACAAGCCCAGGAAACAGAGTCCCAAATAGGATGATTACAAAGAAGCCCACACCAAGATACATCATAATTAAATTGCTAAATGTTAAAGAAAGAGAAAATCTTAAAAGCAGCAAAAGAAAAGCAGTTACTTAAAAGGGAGCTCCCATAAGACTGTCAGCTGATTTCTCAACAGGAAATTTGCAGGCTAGAAGGAATTGGTACAAAATATTTAAATTGATAAAAAGCAAGCACTTACAACCAAGATTATTCTACCTAGCAAAGCTATTATTTAAAAATCGAAGGCCAGATAAAGAGCTTCTCAGACAGGAAAAAGATAAAGGAGTTTAACAACATCAAACCAGTATTACAAAAAATGTTAGAGGAACTTCTTTAAGAAGAAGATTAAAAATATGAATAATAAAATGACAATAATTGCATACCTATGAATAATTCTTTAAATGTGAATGGACTAAATGCTTCAATCAAAAGATAGGCTGCATGGATAAAAATCAAGACCTTTACATATGCTGCTTACAAGATACTTTAGATTGAAAGACATACACAGATTGAAAGTAAAGAAATGGAAAAAGACATTTTATGAAAATAGAAACAACAACAAAAAACTGAGATATCAATACTTATACCAGACAAAATAGACTTTAAAACAAAGGCTATGACAAAAGACAAAGAAGGACCCAGTAATCTAACTTCTGGGTATTTATCTGAACAAACCCAAATACTACTTAAAAGGGTCATGTGAATCCATATGCTCATTACAGCATTATTTTCAATAGCCAAGATATGGAGGCAACCTGGGTGTCCATCAATGGATGAATAGATAAAGAGTGGTACATTTATACACTGGGATATTATTCACCCATAAAAGAGAATGAAACTTTGCCATCTGAAACAACATGAACGGACCTAGAGGGTATTGTGCTGAGTGGAGTAAATCAAACAGAGAAAGACAAATGTCATATGATTTTACCTATATGTGAATCTAGAGAACAGGATAAATGTACAAATGAAATGGAAACCACTCATAGATACAAAAGACATTTTGATGTTTGTCAGATGGCGGGGTAGGGGATGGATGAAGGGAGAAGATAAAGAGGCATAATTTGGTAGTTACAAAATAGTCATGGGGATGTAAAGTACAGAATAAGGAATATAGCCAGTAGTATTGTAGTAACTATATATAGTGTCAGATGTATACTGGATTTGTCCAGGTGATCACTTTGTAAGTTATATAAATGTTTAATCACTGTGTTGTATACCTGAAACTAATATAATATTGTTTGCCAACTATAACTGAAAAAATATTTAAAAATTACAAAGAAATAGCATAAACAATAAAGAGCAGAATAAGATACATGATTTCAGATATTGGAATTATTGAATTTAGAATATAAAAATTAGCAATGTTAAATATGTTTCAACTCAATAAAAAGAAGGCATCAAACAGGTCAATAAAGAATAAGAGTCTATAAAATTGATTAAGTAGATTTGATTTTTAAAAAAGAACTTCCACAAGTGAAAAATAATAGAAATAAAAACCAGTGGAGAGAGTCTAGGAAACATAGTGGAATGAGAGACATCCTCAGATCTCTCCCTTTGTAAAAACAATAAGATGAACATCTAAAACTCAACAAAAAACACCCAAACTGCACACCAGCACATCTGAGCATGAGATCTGCACATAAGAGCTACCACAAGTCAAAACCCTGGGTGTTAGGTGGACTGGGAAAAATAGGCTGCCTCTTGCAGCCTTCAGTGCTCCTTGACAGAGGAAGGGGAAGGGAGAAGGTGCAGTGACTTCCATGATCAGCCTGACTGGAGGTGTTGGAACTTCTAACAGCTGGAAGCAGAGTCCAGTTGTCAGGGCAGAAAGAAGAGAGGTGAGACAAGACCACAGAGAAACAACAGTTAATTTTTACCAGCCCCAGGTGCAAAACTGAGGCTGAGCCGCAGCCCCCAACTCCTGACCCAGAGGGCTCCTCCCTCCATAACTTCCAAGACTAAACATTATGGAGCCCAGGGGAATTTGAGCAAATGCTACAGAAACTGTTGCTAACACTGACAGGGACTAAAACTGAGAGTAGCAAGTGTGATCAAATATGTACAAAAATATAAAAAAGACATTTAGGCTTTATATAAAGCAAGGATCCAAGAGGCTTAGACACCACCTACTGAAAGCCAAAAAAAAGCACCTTCTTTACAGCAGGCTAAAAAGAGACCTTTATATAATAAATCTTCTTTCCAGAAAAACAACAGAATACACTTCCATTAATACCCAGGTGCAGATAGTCCATTAAACACCATGAACAACCAAGGTGACAAGGCATCTCAGAAAGAAACAGAAAAATCTCCAGAAAATAAGCTTGCAGACATAGACATAGAAATATGCGACTTAAATAACAAAGAATTCAGGAAGGTACTTCTGAAAAAATTCAGTGAGTTTCGAAACGAGTCATATCAACAATTTTAGAAATTGAAAAACAACTAGATGAGCAGAGCGATGAGAGTAAAACTCTCAAAAGAACAGAATAGATTATCTGGTGATAAAAAAACACACTACAAGAGTTGAAAAATAAAAATAGCAAGCTTGAGAAATAGAGTCGACCAAATGAAGGAAATTATATCAAAGACAGAAATCTAGAAATAAATCAGAAGGAAGAAGAGAGAAACTAAAGAATGAAAAATAATGAAAGAGAAATTCAAGAAATACCATCAGGAGAGAAATATAACAACAATGGGCATTACTGAAGGCAAGGAAAAGGAGCAGAGACTAGGAAGCATTTTCAGACAAATAGTGGACAAGAATTTCCCAAATCTAAGGAATGAGCTGGAGCTTGGACTTCAAGAAGTCAACTGAACACCCAATTATCTCAACTGAAAAAGGCCTTCACCAAGACACATTGCATTAAAGTTATCAAAAATCAACGACAAAGACAGAATTCTCAGAGCAGCAAGGGAAAAGAAGACAGTAACTTAAAAAAGAAAACCCATTAGATTATCCTTGGACTTCTCAGAACAAACCTTACAAGCCAGAAAGAAATGAAATCAAATATTTAAACTATTAAGTGAAAGGAACTACTAGCCTAGAATAACGTATCCAGCTAAGCTCTCTTTTAGATATGAAAGAGAAATTAAGACCTTTCCAGACATACAAAAATTGAGGGAATTCTCCACTACGAAGCCTGTACTACAGGAAATACCGAAAGGGGTCAGCTCACCTAAAACAAAATGACCAAAAAAAAAAAAAAAAAAAGGAACACACACACACACACACACACACACACACACACACACACACAATTAGGAGTAAAGTGAATATCAGGCAAATAGAAGCAGAGGAGTGCAATCCTTACTAAGAAGAGGGCATTATAAGCTTAAGTAATAAGAAGAGATTTGTTATAGGAAGATAGTTACGAATGTTCAGCATACATAGAGACAAATTGAGATAATATTGAATGAAAAGGGGAGGATTCAGAGATCCAAATTCACAAAGGGGAATGGAGACAAGGCACATGTAGAAGAAAATGGATGACTGTATATATATAGTTATATAGTTATATATAGTTATATATATATATATGTAACTATCTTTTACATATTCAGAATGGTAACCACATACCAAAGATTCAGAACTGAAGTATATAACATAAAATAAGAAGAACCAGAGGCAAAACACACTAAACCCAACCAAAATAAAGAAATAAGAGACACAGGACAAGGAAGCAATGGAAACACTAACCTACCAGAAGCAAAAGATAAAATGACTATAAGAAGAACTCATATTTCCGTAATCACCCTAAACATAATGGACTGAACTCACCAATGAAAAGGTACAGAGTTGCAGAATGGATCAAAAAACAAAACCTAACTATATGCTATCTCTAGGAGACACATCTCAGCTCCAAAGACAAATATAGACTCAAGGTGAAAGGGTGGAAAATGATATTTCAAGCAAATGATGTTCAGAGAAAAGCAGGAGTAGTGGTACTAATATCAGATGAAATAGACTTTAAAATAAAAAAAGGTAAAGAAAGATTCCGAGGGACACTTCATAATGATAAAGGTAATCGTGCACCAAGAAGACATAACACTTATTAATATCTATGCTCCCGATCAGGGAGCCCTGAATTATATAAAGCAATTACTAACAGAACTAAAGAGAGAAAAAGACCAAAATACAGTCATAGTAGGGGATCTAAATACCCCACTGTCTGATATGGACAGATCATCCAAACAGAAAATCAATAAGGAAATAACATCCTTAAATGACACATTAGACCAACTGGACATAATCGACACTTACAGTCCTTCCATCCCAAAACAGCTGCTTATACATTCTTCTCTAGTGCACATGGAACATTCTCAAGAATCGACCAGATACTGAGACACACAAATAGCCTTAACAAATATAAGAGAGTTGAAATCATACCAACCATATTCTCTGATCATAATGCTTCGAAACTGGAGATCAACTGCAAAAAGAAATCAGGAAGAACCACAAATACATGGGGATTAAACAACATGCTACTGAAGAATAATTGGGTCAGAGAAGAAATAAAAAGAGAGATCAAGAGATATATAGAAACGAATGATAATAATAGTTCAACATATCAAAACTTTTGGAACACGGCAAAAGCGGTCATAAGAGGAAAGTTCATATTATTACAGGCCTATCTCCAAAAACAAGAACAGGCCCAAACAAACAACCTAATGCTTCATCTTTAAAAAACTAGAAAAGGAAGAACAAATGAAGCCTGAAGTCAGCAGAAGGAAAAAAAATTGTCAAAATTAGAGCAAAAAATAAATGAAATGAAAACAAAACAAACAAAAAAATAGAAAAAATAATACAACAAGGAGCTGGTTCTTTGAGAAGGTAAATAAAATTAAAAACCCCTGGCTAGACTCAGTAAAGAAAAAAGAAAAGACACAAATAAACAAAATCAGAGATAAAAGAGGGGGAAATTATGACTGACATTGCAGAAATACAAAGGATCATGCAAAAATACTATGAAAAGCATATAATAACAAATTTAATAACCTAGAAGAAATGAACCAGTACTTAGGAAAATACAATCTTCCTAGACTGAATCAAGAAGATCTGGGAAATCTAAATAGACAGATCAGCAGTATGGAAATTGAAACAATCATCAAAAAATCTACCAAAAAGTAAAAGTCCGGGACCAGATGGCTTCACCAGTGAATTCTACCAAACATTCAAAGAAATTTAATAGCTATTCTCCTCAAACTCTTCCAAAAAATTGAAGAGGAGGCAATACTTCTCAACTCATTTTATGAGGCCGATATTACTCTGATACCAAAACCTGGTAAAGATAACACAAAAAAGAAAACTACAGACCAATATCTCTCATGAATACAGATGCAAAAATTCTAAATAAAATACTAGTGAAACGAATGCAGAAACATATTAGAAAAATTATATACCACGATTAATTGGGCTTCATCCCAGAAGCACAGAGATAGTTCAACATATGCAAGTCAATTAATGTGATAACCACATAAAAAATTAAAAAGTAAAAATCACATGATCATATCAATAGACGCAGAAAAAGCCTTCGACAAGATGCAGCATTCATTTAAGATCAAAACACTTAAGAAAATTCATATAGAAGGATAGTACCTTAACATAATAAAGACCAACTATGACAAACCCTCAGCCAAAATTGTACTTAGTGGTAAAAAACTAAAAACCTTTCCTCTAAGATCAGGAACAAGACAAGGCTGTTCATTATCACAACGGTTATTCAGTATAACATTGGAGATCCTAGCAAGTGCAATCAGGCAAGAGAAAGATATAAAAGGCATCCAAATAGGAAATGAAGAAATCAAACTGTCACTATTTGCAGATAACATGATTCTCTACATAGAAAATTCTAAAGACTCCACAAAAACTCTACTAGAAACATTAAGCAAATACAGTAAAGTCCCTGGATGCAAAATCAACATTCAAAAATCCATAGCATTCCTATACTCTAATAATGAAGAATCAGAAAAAGAAGCGGAAAAAATAATTCCTTTTGTAATTGCAACAAATAGAATAAAATAACTAGGAATAAATTTAATGAAATATGTGAAGGACCTATATACTAAAAAATACAAGACCCTATTAAAAGAAGTCAAAGAAGATACAAAGAAATGGAAAGATATTCCGTGTTCTTGGATTGGAAGAATCAACATAGTTAAAATGACCATATCACCTAAAGCATTATACAGATTTAATGCAATCCTCATTAAAATCTCATCGGCATTTTTTAAAGAAATAGAACAAAAAATATTCTGATTTGTATGGAAGCACAAAGTACCCCGAATTGCCAAAGCCATCCTGAGAAAAAAAAAGAATGAGCCTGGAGGCATCACTCTGCAGGACTTCAAATTATACTACAAAACCAACAGTAATCAATATGGCATGGTATTGGCAGAAAAACAGACACACAGACCAGTGGAACAGAATCGAAAGTCCAGAAGTAAACCTATATTTATACATGCAAATACTTTTCAACAAAAAAGCCAATAATATATGATGGAGAAAGGAAAGCCCCTTTAATAAATGGTGCTGGGAAAACTGGAAGGCCACCTGCGAAAGAATGAAACTAGACTGTTGTCTATCACCACACACCAAAATTAACTCAAAATGGATTAAGGACCTGAAACAATAAAATGCATAGAAGGTAACATAGGAACAAAACTCAAGGACCTTGGACTTAAGAGCATTTTATGAATTTGACCTCAAAGGCAAGGGAAGTAAAAGCTAAAAGAAATGAATGAGACTACATCAAACTAAAAAGCTTCTGACCAGCAAAAGAAACTATCAATAAAGTAAAGAGACAATCATCTGAATGGGAAAATAAATATATTTGTAAGCAACATCTCCGATAAGGGCCCAATGTCCAAAATATACAAAGAACTCATACAACTCAATAACAACAAAAAAACAAATGATCCAATCAAAAAATGGGCAGAGGACCTGAACAGACACTTCTCCCTAGATGACATATAAATGGGCAACAAACATATGAAAAGATGCTCAACATCACTAGCTATTAGGGAAATGCAAATCAAAACCACAAGAGATACCATCTCACACCTGTTAGAATAGCTATAATCAACAGGACAAGTAGTAACAAATGTTGGAGAGGATATGGAGAAAAAGGAACCCTTATACACTTCTGGTGGAACTGCAAATTGGTACAGCCACTAAGGAAAACAGTAAACAGAATGGCGGTTTCTCAAAAAACTAAGAATTGATCTACCATATGATCCAGCAATCCCTCTACTGAGTGTTTACCCCAAAGACTTAAAAACCCATATCCAGACAGATATTTGCAGGCCGACGTTCATAGCAGCACTATTCACAGTGGCCAGGACATGGAAGCAACCGAAGAGTCCTACGATAGATGATTGGCTAAAGAAGCTGTGGTACATATATACAGTAGAATATTACTCAGCCATAAGAAGACATGAAATACTGCCATTTGCGACAATATGGATGGACCTCGAGATAATCATGCTAAG
>CM053507.1:74881376-74976376 GCA_028627145.1 Eidolon dupreanum | reverse complement strand
GTGATTTAGACTGCTCACTGGGTAACCACGACTTATGTAAGATGGAGCTGCATTTGTACCAGGTGGTCTCAGATTTTTCTTGCGTGAAATATTTTCCCATTGTTAGTTTTCAGCTCTCTAGGTATCTCGCGGACCATCACCACTCATCACTAGGTGAGCCTTGGTCTTTGCGTAGGTACACCAACGCCCTCTTCTGGACAGACTACAGCAGGTGGCCTCTGAGCCCCTTCTCAAGTTTGGTTTTCCTGCAATCTATTCTCTGTCATCATCAGACTTAGGTGGTTACTTACAATTTCATTAGGGGTCTGGTGAAATCAGTAATTACAGAAGTTTGAGTATGTCATAAAGATGTTCTGATTAACACGATAAACAAGCATCTAACTTTTTAACTGGGGAGTTAAGTTTCAACAATATTCATTACAAACTGACACATTCACATTTTAAAACACCCATGCCTTTCTATTGATTCATCACACTTTTGCTGGGATATCCTCAAGTCAGAGAACTATTTTATCTCACATAAATTAAAATAGTTGGTCCCTAACAGTTTAGGATGATCTACCAGTGAAATGCAACTTCTCTTTCTGATTTAATTAGATGATGCCTATAAGCTATAGCCTCAGTTATCCTGATATCAAATTTTTATTGAAAATCTACTATATATCTGAAACCTTTTAAGTACTAAGGATACAGCAATCAATAACATATTTTATGAAGTTATATACCAGTGACCTTGTATCTATTTCTGACTTGCTGAAATAGAAGCTCTAATAGGAATACAACTCAGGCGACCAACCATACTGGTTTGCCAGGGCTGAAGGGTTTCAGGGGACACAGGACTTTCAGGGCTTAAACAAGTCCCAGGAAAATGAGACTGAGTTGATTACTCTAAACACAAGATTCCCACCATAGAAGATTGTAGCTTGCAGTAGCATGTATTGAAAAATAACCTTTTAATAACATTAGGTTCATTGCTAATATTATTATTCTGAACAGTTTCTTCTCATTAAAAACTTGTTGAAACTTATTTACATACTACTTATGGATCAACTTAGTGAATTGCTATTTACAAAGTGTTTTCGTATATAAAAAAAGATGCTGAGAAAACCTAAAATCACAAATACAAATTTGTACTGTGAAGCCAAAGAAAATATACACTGGAAAAATCAAGTTCAACCTTGTAAGATGCAGAAAGAGCTTACATTATGTAGGATGAAAGACCTTAAGACAAAAAGGGAAATTTAAATCTGAAAAGGGTATTTATCAATGAAATATATGAGAAAGACAAACAATATCTATCAGATGATTTAAAAAACCACAAAAGCTTAAAACTGAGGATATAAAACTCATCCAGTTCTTTCTATCCAAACAAAGTTTCTCCTGGATCTTGATGACATTTTATTTCCTGATATTAAGCTCCAAAACTTAGTCTATATGTCTCACTTATAAAAGTTACTTGTATTTGATTTAAATATGATCTTCTTAGTTCTTATCATTTTGCTTTAGGATTAAGAAAACCCTTCACATATCCATAAACTGCAAGGACTGAAGATAAGATTCATTATTACTTCCTACTTGATATCTGCTAAAATTGAGAGGGTCTCTAATGGCCTAACTACAAGTTCTCCTCCCCTCGCTGTTCCTGTGAATAAGGTTCTTTAGTCAAACAATCCTTTTTATTAAGAGGATAAAGCACAGTTCCTGCTTAACCCTGAGCAGCAAATTTCTGTTCTCTGCTAGCCTGTGGATTATTCGAACAAATCTGTGTGGATTTCAGAGTACCTCATTCTCTTGATACTACAAAGTCAGCCTCCCACAGCTCCTGGTTGTTCACTCTGCACCCAAGTGCAACATCCACAGGTCCGTGGTATGTGGTGTCCTCCTTCCCCAGGTCATCAGTATACGTGACTAGTAAACTGATGATTATCTCATCTGTCTGGTGTTGGGTGTTGTGCACTTGACCATCCCCCATGACCCTAGTGTGGGAATCCCTCATTCATCAATGAGGTGAAGAGGAGGCAATTAAGACAATCCACACTTATGAGTTTTTATACAATTTTACAAAGTTCTTCTGTCTTCTCTTTTCCAGTGATTCTCATCTATATCCTACAAAAATTACTGTTTGCATGAAGCTAGCAAATCACTCAAGTATAACAACATTGGAATAGATGTGCTTTTTGATTAGGTGCAAATGAGGATCTCATAATCACAGTTGAAGAATAAATGAACTCAAAGCTTTTAAGAAACTAGCTGCTTCATGAGAACTAGAAGGAGCGATGACTAAAGGGAGAGTACTCAGAAATTATTACATCCGAAGAAGAGTTGAAAGAAAAATATGCATTTGTTTAGCAGTGATTCTATGAAGAAGAATATCCAATTCTAAATTTTTACAATAAATTAGATTCATGTAAATTCACAAATCCACAGATAATTTTCAACTCAATTTTATTGTTTTATTTCTTCTTTCAAATCTAACCTTACATTACCAGACATTAAAGGGAAAAAAATGACCAATTGAATCTTTATAGCCTTACTTTGCATCTGTTCCTTCCCAAAAGTGATAAGCAAATGCACTGGATATAGATGAATATTTAGGATGATTCATATGGAAAAGATTTAAGAAACTCCCTAGTCCAACCATCCCCCTCTCATTGAATTAATTGAAGTGAAATGAGGTTCAGTAAACCATCTGTGGTGAGTGTCAGGTGTCAGTGGCAGACTTTCAAACTCAGCCCAGTTCTCTTTCGGCCTCACACCTCCCACCAAATTAATTGAAAATTGACTCAATAACTTGGCCAGATTCCTAATGTGGTAGTTTAGCATAGTCATTGACTGACAATGTAATGCATTAAGAAAGCTTGTTACCCTGGATCAGACAACATCTCTCAGAGAATCCAAAGAACCGATACATATTATAACTGTTAAAAACATTCCACAATTTGTGGATTATGCTATTTTGTATCTTTTAAATTTGATGAAATGTGAAATGACCTACAGTCAAATATCAAGGAGACATAGCTACACAGAATGTTACACTTTCACAGGATCATCCCAGAGGAGGATTTTACCTGTGTGTTACCTGCATGCACATGTTAGTGCAAACTCTAAATAATGAAGTCAGCCAATAGAAGAATGAGCCGCAAACCAAAATTTTACTAAAAATGGAGCCCTATGAAACAGCTCTTAGCAGCAAAAAGCTATTTTACAAGAATGATCCAAAGTTGAGAAGGAAATCGTCTCAATTATAGAGACAGAAGAGGAAGGAGGTGTAGTTTTTTGTGTATCTTATTACCACTGCAAGAAAATGTTGAAAATGAAGTTAAAAGTCCAGTTATTTTCTGTCATTTAGATATTTTCCTTTTCTAAAATCCATGTGATTAATAAAAATCTATTTGGAGGATTTCTGGGGGGGGGGGGGAGACACAACATTTAAGTGTAGGAGAATTACTAAAATGTCTAAAATAAAGTAGTTAATAATTCTTCTGATAGAAATAAGTCTACATGAGAGATTGGCAATACTAAGAAGGTTTTGTTGAGATTCTAGTTAAGAAAATGAAAGTTATTTTATATACCTTCAGCCCAGATGAAATCTCACCTTGAAAAAGTAAGAACAGTGAAGGAAATGTTTGAGCAGGCAGACTCAAACAAGTAGGAGACTTTCCCAGCCAAATTTTAGTGACAGCCAAAAAGACTAGGCAATTTCCAAAAACTAACTCATGAATTAATGGTGATTTATTACTCAGGGACCTGACATTAATTAAAGTAAATTTAGCAGTATCCTTATCACTTCAAGTTGATATTATTGCAGTTGGCTGGAAAGAGAATACAAATTACTCTGGCAAGGGCCATCAGTCAATCATGTTCTCCAAAATGCTTTTTTACCCCAATAGTGAGGTTTCTGGAACTCTAACCCCCTCCCCCAATTAAATTATGTTGAAAAGACTTTAACTTAACTGTCCTCTTAATCTTGGCCAACTATACTTCTCCCAAATGTGTACTTAGCTTTTTAAAACATTTCACAAGAAAATGCATGAAGAAAAGAGAAATGACCAGAAAAAGTATTTGAGGGTAGAGTATATTTTGATTTTGTAGCTCAACTTAAAAGAATACCACAGATTTGATTTAATACTTATCAAGTAGTAATTATAGATACAAATTTTAAATAGTTACTATCTAAATTAATATATTAGAGGAATATGATAATCTGATAAATACGATGTGATTTTTTAATTTATTTTATTGGCATTTGTGACAAACAAACATCAATCCTAATTCACGACTCTTGGGTGTCTAAAGAATCCACAGGGAAAAACTAACAGTAGGAGAAAATATTAAGCTCCTTTTCCACATTTTCTAATTATCACCAATATTGACCTTCAACTTCTGCCTTCAAAATAAGATGCCTTCATCTCAAGAGCTTAGTCCATCTTTGAGGTTTTGCAATTATACTCTAAATATTTTGGTGCTAAATAGAAAACTGAGAACTCATTTGACTTTTTTTCAAATTTTCAAAATTAATAATTCAGTTAATATCATATTCAACTGCTAGTCACATCAGATACCATCACTAAAGAAGTGACTCAATCTCGGCTTGGGAAAACCACTGCCATGCCCCTTTCTAGTAGCTATCAGTTATATTTTCACAGTTTCTAGGACTATGTCAATGAATGTTAATACATGTTGGGCTCTTGGTATGTAGTCCTACTATGGATTAATTCACTGTATTAGTTCTCACAATAATCTTGTGAGGTAGGTGCTAGTATTATCCCAAAGTTTACAAATAACCACATCGAAACATAAAAAGCTTAAATAACTTATAAATAATCACACTACCACTGCAAGAGAGTGACACTGAAATTTCAATATTAATTATCTATTGCTGCATAAGAAATTACCTTAGAACATGGTGGCTTTCAACATTTATCTCAGTTTCTGTGAGGCACACTTCCTGTGGCTTAGCTGGGTCCTTGGCTCTAAGTTTCTCATAAGGAGGAAATTGCAGTTACCTCAGGGTTCAGCTGAGGGTGGATCCACTTTCAAGCTCATGTGGTTGTCGGCAGGATTCTGTCCCTCACTGACAAATGGTCCACAGGCCTCAGTTCCTTTCAGGCTGTTGCCTAGAGGCTGCCCTTGAAGCCCTCTCCACAGGCAGGTGGCTTCCAGAAAGAACAAACAAGGGAGTCTGGGAAAGAATGTGAGCAAAATGGAAGTTGTTTTTTACAACCTAATCTTGGAAGTGACATCCTTTAGAAGCAAGTCCTTATGTCCAGCACACACTCAGCAGGAGATAATTGAACAGATGTGGATACCAGGAAGCAGAGATCATTGGAAACCATCTTAAGAACTATCTCTCATATCAGGCATGCTTTTGAAAAAATGATTTTTAAAAACTTATCTTAAGCCTTACAATGATATAATTAACAAATCTGTGCTGACAGTACTTTTCTCCTATCTTAATCCTTCTAATGAGTTTGTCAAACCACCATTACCAATCATGTATATAGCATTCCTACAATTTTATAAATTTTTGAATAGCTATTAAAAAATAACTCTGAATTGTAACTCTAAAGTGTGACATCGATATTAAACAATTCAAAAGTAAATTTAACTTATTACTATATCTTGTCACTCTGACTTAAAAAGCATTTATACTCATAGATCATCTATAAAAAGAGAGAAATGCTAAATATTCTTTATATCAGGCATCCCCAATCCCTGGGCAGTGGGCCAGTACTGGTCTGTAATCTGTTAGGAACTGGGATGCACAGCAGGAGGTGAGTGGTGGGGGAGTGAAGCTTCATCTGTATCTGCAGCCACTCCCAGCACTAGCATCACCACCTCAGCTCTACCTCAGATCATCAGGTGTTAGATTCTCATAGGAGCACTGGTCCCTGGTGCCAAAATGGTTAGGGATTGCTGCTTTATGTGATATTATATCTAAAGCATATTAAAAGGCAACATTTTAGATGCAAGAAATTTTAATAAATTTGACATAGGAAAGATCGAATAAATACAGTGAGCATTGGTATCTTAGCTTCAGCCTTTGCTTTTTAGACAGACTGATGAACACAAATTTAAACACAGGTATGTCTTGTCCTGCTCCATGGATCAGTGAAGGGATTTCCTCCATATTTAAATATATGCATATAAATACACACACACACACACACACACACACACAATCAATTTTCTCTAGGTTGCAAGATGGCAATCAACACCTTTGTGAAAAGTTTGACATAATTAATCTATCCTAACCTCAATTTCAATTATGTATTTAAAGGGAAATAGTGATAGCAGTTACTGAATTAGAATTTCTATCAAAAATTTTTTAAAATGTGATCATATTTATTTAACCACCAGCCAATTTTATTTAAATCAGGACTGTTCAACAAGAATATTCTATCAGCCATTGATGACCTGAATTCTAGTTTATCAGATCCATTATAATATAGTGCCTATTTAAAAAAAGGTATGAGACATTTCTATCTTGTAATAAATAAGATAGTGGCTATTACTTGTGAGGAGCATTTCTGAAATTAGCTGTCAAGTCTGCCCTTTCTTTTTTCTTATTAATGTCAGCTCAAAGGGTCAAGAGTCTCCATGACCATCTTCACTTTTAACACCAACTACAAGTTTGGGGATCTCCAAGACCACCTTCAGGTTTGATAATTTGCTAGAAAAACTTCCAGAACTCAGAAAAGCCATTATACTCACCATTTTTATTACAGGAAGAGGATACAGATTAAAAGTAACAGAGAGAAGTGTCACAGAAAGCAGGGCTTGGAGTCCCCAAGGTGCACAGCTTCTGGTTTTCCCTTCTAGGTGGAGTGGTGAGGACAGTGCCTATTTCTCTTAGCAATGATGTTTGACGATATGCATGGAGTATTGCCAACTATGGAAGCTCATCAAAGCCTTAGTGTCCTAAGTTTTATTGGGGCTTGGTTACATAGATATGATTGACCTTCCACATGGCTAACTTTAGTCTCCAGCTCCTCCGTGTGTCAAAGTGACACTATGTTTCCTGAGGCCCTTCATCATAAATTACATTGTTAGCATAGATTGTCTACATGTCCCAATGCTTTCAGGTAAGCAAAGACACTCCAAGGCAGACATTCCAAGGGCTTGGAGATTACTTCCCAGAAGTGAGAGCAAAAGTCAAACCTCTCTTTGGGTGAAGTTACTTTTTTTACTGCACCTCCGCCAAGATCATTTTTGTTCCAAAGATGTATTTCTTGGCATTCTCAAAATATTCCATCAGTGTCTCCTATTCCCAGATAATGCCTTTGCTCTTGTCGGCATCTTTGTAAGACAATCTAGAGCCTAACCTGTCTTCTGCTTCAATAGACCACAAAGACTTCACTCAGTTTTGTGCTTGCCTCTCTTTTGGTGTGGCACCAGACATGCCTCTAAACAGAAACTTCCTAGCCCTTTTCAACGTCACCCATTTTTAATTTACTCTCTTGTTGCATGCACTATCAGGTTGCCACTTGGGAGCTAAACATGCTGCTCTCTCCTGGACACATGTTCAGTCACTATATTATTGCCTTAGCTCGAGTTGTCTCAAAAGTAACACTAGAGCTAAAAGCTTGTGTGTAGGAGTTCATTTGGGAAGATAATACCAGAAAACAAGTGTGAAGTTGCAGAAAATGTGGGATGGATAAAGGATGGGTGGGTGGATGTGTGGGGAATCCAATATGATTTTGAGACTGCTGTGAGAATGCTACATTATTCCACTGAGACCTCCAGAGAGGTCCACAGAATGCCTTTCAGAATTGTCCTCCTGAGGAAAGAGAGAGAACATTAATACATTGACTTATGTCCTCCATTAGTCAAGAATTACCCTACTGAAATTCACTCCAGTCACAGTCTTTGACATTCAGGCAACCTGGGGCAAAAGTCAAAGACATTGTCATTAGGCAGTTGGAACACACACTGGAGCTTTCTACTCCAGAAGTGGCTGGAGCCAGAAAATAGATTTCAGCCATGTCTGCTGTAACTTTGTTACCTATACCAATGGTTCACAAATATTGAAGTTTATTCAAATCACTTAGAAAACTAATAAAGAACACAGAGATCTAGATTCATAGAAGAGAGATAAGGTATAGTTCTTTGTATTCTTACTAAGTTTCCTGGATGATACTTATACCAATATTTGAATATCACTTATGATACTCAATTTAGACCCTATAGAGAGAAGGCAGCCTTACCAGGAATAGATTTGAAGTTAAATTGCTACTATTAACCTGACCTGGAAGGTCCCGATTATGCTCTGGGCTCCCCCATGTCCCTGATCCCTGGTTGTGTTGGTTCAGTTGATGTAATTGTTGCTCCTGCCTATTCAGCTAACTAGATGTTGCCAACTCTTTCCCTCAAGGGAAAGAAAAATTACATGTAATGAACATCTGCTACAAACTAGTCAATTTGCTAGACATTTTAGAGACATGACTTTCTCTCATCCTTATGACAACCCTGAGAAGTAGATGGTATTACGTCCATTTTCAGATGAAAAAATTAAAGCTCAAAGAGATGTGAAATTGTATATCTACTATCAACTGAAGTAGAAAACAGGTCTATTCAACTGCAAAGTCCTGTCTGATCTATCACACTCTTATCATTGTGGAGAGATAGTAGCAACAGTGTACATTAGCTACACCCAGAACACATCTACATTCTTCTAAACTTTGAAGAGGAAGACACTAACTCACCTTGGAAAACATTATAAGTTGTTGAGGTCAGACCAATCGTCCTCTGCAAAAAGCAGTCCCTGCTCACATTTTGGCTCAATGGGTTTATTTAATTAAATTTATTGAGCACATTCTATACTTTAGGCACAGTGTTAGGTGTTTTACATGCAATATCTTTTTTCTTTACTATTCATAGTGACAGGGCATTGCCATATCCTTCCTGATTTCACAGAACAACATATGTATCCTCCTACAAAAAATAGTCAAAGGACATTTATTAATCAGAAACAAGTCTTTGCAAAACATAAAGGTGATAAAGTATAACAACTTTTATTCAAATTTCTTTCTGGTTTATCAGATCTGTTTGAATTTCTTTTATTTTTGAAGTTTGAAAATTAAGACTGAACTTCACTTATTTATTATTTACATGCTTTGAAATAACTTTTAATTATATATTTAAATGTATTTTAAAGTGTTTAAGAGGGAATAAAAATATATCAATATTTAATGGCGGTTTGGGTCATATCTTCTAATATTTATTTTCATTCTGTATATTCTAATTGGTTCTCTCTCATTTCCATTAGCTCTTATTAGCAAAGGACAATCTTATGAGCATAATATAGCACATCTATATTTAGAGTTTACTATATCAAAAACAGCAATTCCATTCACTCCAGCACTTACATTCATGTGAAGTTATTAATCTTTTTCAGAGCTACTCTAGACATTCTTCAAAGCAAATCAAATGTATTTGGTATATTACTTTTTATTCCTTGAAGAGACAACACATAGTTTTTGACAGCTTACTTTCAACAGCTAAGCATAAAGTCGTTGTAAAACAGTCCAAAGGCATTTAGTCGGGTGTTAAAGATCTGTTTGGACTCTTCCTTGTCTACAGTGTTTGATGTTTCTGTTTCAACTTCTGCTGCTGTAGATAACATTTGATAGCTGGATTCATCTCACAAAAAGTTTAATTTAATTACAGAAAGGCCTGATTTGCTAGATTAAAAGGTAAAGTATTATAAAATTCACTTTGGGGACAGAGATTTGAAATAGCTACACAGGGCAAAGTTCATTCAGTCAGTAGAGAGCAAGACACTAGTATGAGACAAAGTTAAAAACCAGTGGCTAGTCTCACTGGAGTAAGAGAGATACATTCAAATCTATACAGAGGGTTGAACATAATGTTCATAATACTTAATTGTCAGTACAGTTTTTAGCTTTTTGAGAATTTTGCATCAGGGAGATTTGCAAAAGAAGAAAATAAATGGCAGATTTCAGGAGCTAGACTAGAGTTGTCGCTGCTCTAAAAAAGCCCAAGACTCTAAAGAACTATTCAAATGGAAGTGCTCCTAGAAAGCACAGGCTCCACAAATTCTCCCCCTGCCCACCATTTTACCTGAACCACCACATGCAAAAGCTACTGAATTTTTATTGAGATTAAAAGTCTTAAGACTTTTTTAAAAATGGCAATGAATTCCAAACAGCTACATTTGCTCCCAGCCTGCAAAAGATGAGGAACATGAGCCAAGGCTCTGAACAACTTTAAGAACGTGAAGTGCCTGAGTAATGAGGCCTGTGTCCATGGGACCAGGGTTGCCTTGACTGGCTGATTTTAAAATAATTTGAAATAGCTGAGTGACTACCTTACACCAAAGAACAGAGAATTGTAGGGGTACAGCTGGTTAGAAATGAGTTCAGTGCTCCAGGAGCATTAATAACTGAGTGCATGAAGGAAAGAGAGGGAAGCTGAGTGCAAGTGAAAAAGTCTGATGGACTCTCAAAATTTGGCTTCATTCCATAGATCAAATGTTGATCAAAGGATAAAAGAGGATCAAAAATGACTCAAAGATTCCTGGCTGGAGCTGCTGGAAAAGGGGCCGCTTCACTAGACAATAGGGTGTGAGGAGCAGCTGGCATTTTGGTTCCATTAAAAAAAATCCTCTGACTTATTGTCAGCATTAAACTTGTGCCTGCATCAATACTTCCACACATGAATTTTCACTAGATGGTGAGACGGCAAAGGCTGATCATACCAGTGAAACTTGATCTCCTCCCCATCCCACTCCTACTTTTAAAAAATCTAATTACAAAATCACTGGATGAGGAAAATATGTAGATGTAATATGCCTGAACCTCTGTAATTCATTTGATGCAATGCATTGCAAAATCCGATTTGAAAAATTAATAGAAATTGATTTGGACAGAAGTGCTGTCGCATGGCTTGAAAACTGACTCAAAGACTATAAACAAAAGATAATGACAAGTGGCAGTGCAATCAAGGAGCAGTAGTCGAGTTTTCTGTAAGAGGATACTGTCCAGCACCTCTATGAGTCAAGATCTGAGTTCATTTTGGGCAGTACAGCTATTATCTACAAAGGAATGAAGAGCATATAAATGAAATCTCAGCAGCCTCTCAATAGAAAGGAAGGTAAATATTAATAAAAGGAGAATCACATTGGGTCAAAGAAATGCTAGAACTATAGAGGGGGAAATCAACAAAAAAATTACTCTAAATATGAGAAAATGACAAGGAGACATTCTTCCCAGATTCAAAGATTTAGAGCACACTTGTAGATAAATTCAAAATGTCTAGTTTACCTGATATTTATCATCTCCCAAGTTTTCTGTTGTTCCAATATTTATTTCAATAAAATGATAGAGTTCAGGGCAATAAATATTCTTTGATTTTAAAAGCTTTAAAAAAATGATCCTGCTTTATCCCCAAACCTCCTGCTTTCAGAACATGCATCTTTGGGTGCATGTTAATTTGCAAACTGATTTACCAGTTGAAAAATCAGAAAGAGTAGAACTTGGAAGCATTTTCTAATTGGGCAACCAAAGTAAAACATAAAGGAAAAAAATGATAATGCAAATATGGTTTATATTATTTGCACCTGGAGCTTATAATGATTGATTACCTTTTAATGTGAAGAATAAAAATTACCTGCCAATATGAAATGAATCAATTTATTACGTATTGATTGTATTTCTATTACATATTGAGTCTTTTACTAAAAGGTTTTTTGTTTCATTTTGCTGAGAAAGCAGTTGTTTGAAAGTGAAATTAGAAAAAACAAGTACAGTACATTTCTTTAACTCGAGAAGTTTTGCTCACAAGTAGATTCTTAGAATTTCAGTGATAAAAAGAGCCTAAGAGTTCACTGCTTCTGACTCCCTTCAATTTGGACAAGAACAGGAACTCACAAGAAAATAAGGCTCCCCTGCTCATGATGATGTGACCTGGCAGAGGACCAGTGGGAGTATCTGCCCCAATGCCTCTACATAACTGTGCACCATGGGACCCAGTGGAATCTTTCACTTCCCATATCCTTCTGTCATGCCCCAGGGCTCACTTCACCATTGTCCTTCCAGGCAGGCTGGGCAAGCTCAATAGAGGCACAAAGTACTTTTCCTAGGCATCCATTTTGGAACACTGACCAAGCCTGTTGACTGGATCTGGTCATAGACTATAACACTGTCAGTGTCTCTATGCCAGGTGAACAGCACTCTTACGCCAGAGTCTTTCAGAACCTTGGAGCCACTTAATCCCACATAGCTTTTCATTCCTGCCATCTTTGGCCTTCACCCAAATGCATGTTCCAACAGTCGTCTGTCCTCTCACATCCTCACCCTCGCCCTACTCTCTTTCCTCTGCTATGAGTCATCTTCCCATTCCTGCTTTACTTTCCTGTCAGCCTCCTGGCCTTTTCTTGCATTGCTCCCTCTGCCTGTCTTGCCTTTCTCTACTTGCTCCACCTGGTGAGCACCCACTCTCCTTTCAAGACTCATCTCAACTACCACCATTCCTTTCTTTGCAAAGGAGAACTACCACCTGCTTCCTCCTAAAATTCCATGCGCCATAGAATTGACAAGTTCCTCCATTTTTGCTTCTCTTATAGAGGTGAAAATGGAGGAAACTGTCAATTCTATAGGGCAAAGCAGCTATCATAGCTCCTTAAATGCTTAAAGAATTCTTTTGTTTGCATGTCTGCCTCTGCTGGACTATAATCTCTCTGAGGGGCGAGACCGTATTTTGTACTCCCTACTTATTCTCAGTGCCTGGAACAGTGTCTTCTGGAACACAGTAGGCCCTTACTAAATATTTAACTAAATGGGTATCTCTACTGGACCATTAGCTTCTTAGAGGCATGGACATTGTCTTCTTTCTTCACCAACCCATAGTTCCTAGCACATATGGCTGGATATTCATACTAAATTATTTTCATAATACCATCTAGAACCCTTATTCTACCTTAAATAAATTCTTCTTTTCATTCAAGCACTTTACCCAGCTCTTTCTCAATCTACTTACTGTATCCTAAACCTGGTTCTCCATTAAGATGAAACTTCTGTTTGTCCTCTTAAAAAGAAGCTGCTTATCCACACAGCCTCTTGCACCTAGTACCTAAGGTAAGCCTACTTCCAGATTCCCATTTCAACTCAGTATCTTTCCCCATAGTCAAAATTATTGAAAAAGTAGTCAATACTCCAGTTGCCAATCAGCCTCCAGTACCCATCTACACTGAAATGGCTCTTAATAGGGACAAATGCAGTGGATATTTCTTAAGCCTATTTCTGGCTACTTCCAATTCCCAGCTAACTATGTTTCTCAACTTCTCTGTAATATCTGTCACTTGCTACAGGAAGCATTTTCCTCCTTCACCTGTTTCCTTTCCTCATACTTCTCTATTTTAACTTTGAGATCTTTTAGAAGTGCTAAGTCTTCTATCTAATATTTTGTCTAGTATTTTGCTCTCCGGCCTCTGAGCCCTATTCTCTGCTTAAACAATCACCTTTACAATGATGAATCTTGTGTCTACTCTTCGTCTAAAGCACAATCTCTTTTATCACCTATCTTTGGAAAGAGCTCCTCTTGAATAATCTAAAACACTTCAAAATCAACCTTCACACACATCCAGAAAGACAAGGAGAAAAGTGGGAAGAAATATCTGATACCTATACCTGAGTGGAGTATGGAAGAAAGTTTGGGTATAGTTCTAGGGTTTGAGGGAGATTAAAAAAATGGGTGACAAAAAAAGATTTTTCTAACACTATTTCTGAAATTCTAATAAGTCTTGTATTGCATTTAAATATATTTGGCTCCAATTTTTGTGTTATTTAACTGTGACATTACAAAGAGATTGGACCACATAAAGACCAAGGTTTATATGAGCAACCATGGATTATTGCGGTAGCAATATATGTAATCTATTTAATTTCTTAATGTTTCTTGCAAGCCTACACTTGGATATCAAAGTGACATTTTCAAAATAAAAACTTGCTTCTAACAATACCTCATCTAAAATTTTCCAATGATTTATCAAATGGTCACAAAAAGTTTAAGTTCCTAATACAGGCATGATTACCCTTTAAACTATGACTTTTTCCTGAGCATTCAACCAAAGCTTTAGAGATTCCCCAGAGGTAAAATCATCCTGAACAGCTAGCGGTCCCCTGAAGACATATCACCTTGCATGTGATTTTTTTTTTTTGTCTACATCAAATGTTCCCTTTTCCTTCTTCACTTCACTAATTTCTATTTGTTTTCAAATTCTGCACAAATGACTGCTCTTAAAATGCCTTCCCTGGCATCTGAATCTGAGTCCGATGATTGCCCCCATCATGCCAGTAATCATGGCCCATCCATTCCATGATCCACCATTTTTTTCTCTTCCTCGAGAGAGCCAACATTACCATTTTGATATTTACCTGCAAGAATTTCTCAGTGCACTTATAAACACTGCATGCAACATGTACATAAAATATGCATGTAGATTTTACAAAACTGGATCGCATGTATTATAAAGTTGATAAGTGAGAATATAGAAAGGGCAATAACTAGGATTTTCTGAGCACAAAGATGAATGAAGATGTGCTATAATAAATAGTATAATGTATTATCACATAATGTAAACTGAATTGTGGACATATATAATTTTTCATACAGACAGTGAATCTGTGTGAGTTCATGAATGACACAGGGAATTAGACATACCCTAATATCAATATATAAAATAAGTAAATGAGGAAAAGGTATTCAATAAAGAGATCAGTAAAGCTAGCTAAATGCTTGAACAAGAAAATTTAGGTTTCTACCTCAAAACAAAGAAAAATCTCATGTGGATTAAACACTAGAAAGTAAAAATAAAATCATAAGAGTACTTGAAAAACTATAGAATTATTTTTTGAGTAAAAAAAAAAATCCTGTCTTAATGTAAACTGAAGATTAGATTCCTTGAAGAAAAAGACTAGTTTGCTTATAAAATGTATTTTTTTCATGGTAGCTGTTTATTTTAAGTGTTGTGAAATATAGCTTTTCAGCTTTGTGGCTATTTCTCAGTAAAAATTACTCTAAAGTTATTACTTCAATAATACAATTCGAGGAAATCTTTATAGGTCATCAATATTGTTTCCTGATCTTAAGCTTCATTATCTATTGAACATCCCAAAATATTGATATCTATCTTGTTTATGGAGTTTTTTCACCTTGAAACCTTTGTGATTTGGGGAACTTTTTTCACTGTTTTATTCCAATCCTCATTTTTATCAAGTTTTTTCACATAATGTAAACTGTGGGTATACAAAATGACTGACACAAAATACAAAATGATTTTTTCATATACGGCATAGTTGTAGAATCTCAGAATTTAGCACCCCAAAATTTCTGTTTATTCTTTTTCTTTAATATCGAGCAATTCTGGTTTCTGTGATTCTCCTCTGATGACTGTTAAATACATCAAAATGCCATCTAAGTCCTTATTGCTCACTGACTCTCGTTTGGTCAGGAAGCAGAACAGGAAGGGCAGCTTTTGAATCTAAGAATCAGAAGTTGGAAACAGATATAGACATTTAAGGCTTGAGATTCAAACCAAGAACCAGAATCTTGGCACCCAGAAAAGGAGGGCAAAGTAGGTCACAG
Organism: Eidolon dupreanum; assembly: GCA_028627145.1. Taxonomy (NCBI): domain Eukaryota; kingdom Metazoa; phylum Chordata; class Mammalia; order Chiroptera; family Pteropodidae; genus Eidolon; species Eidolon dupreanum. Next base: position 74,960,770 of record CM053507.1, on the reverse strand, counting down.
AACTGTAGAATTTATCTAGGCCAAACCAGCAGACAAGTACACCCAACCACAATCTAAAGAGAGAAGATTAATTTAGAAAAGCAGGAAAAATCAGAAGTCATGATAGACAAGTAAACATTTCTGATCTATTTAAGAACTCAAGGAAGACTCATGTGTCTAAGGCACTTAGTGAGAGGACTGAGAAGAGGACAGAGAGATAATATGGTAACATGACTTGGTAAGCCTGAGCAGCTCATGAGGGCCAACAGTCTTTCTGTCTTTTCCTGGTTAATTTATATATAATTACTCACTCCCATAAAATTTCAAAATTTCTCCAACTTCTCCCTCCTTTTAAGTGATAAAAGGGAATATGAGGGTAACTTCAATGTAATGAAATATAAGGAACTGCCTCAATTTTTTATTTGTCTAGAACAAGGCTCAGTAATTTTTTTTTTCTGTAAAGGGATAGATAATACATATTTTAGATTTGCAGGCCATACAATCACTAACATAGTGATTTTTGCAGCACAAAAACAGCCACAGACAATACATAAAAGAATAGATATGCATATGTTCTAAAAAATTTTTACTTACAAAAAGAAGCAACAAATCTGCTAACTCTTGATCTAGAATTTGATTGTATTAGGTATTGTTACTTACAGTTATTACAACACAAGCTAGGTTTTGGGAATATTTTTATTGTACACAAATTTACATTATAAAGATTTTAGAAAGAATTCGATCTATGATGTTCTAATAGTGCTTCAGCTAACATTAAGTAAAAAACTTTGGATTTTGATGTTCATAATCTACTTTCTCATTTAAAAATTAGAGACTATTGTGCCTTTTTAAAAATGTCATCATCGCTGTATTTACTATAGTTTATTATGAGATCTCTGAAAGTCAACCTGTATAAGTTAAATGCTAAAGATTTTATTTTAGGGAAAATACGATGAAAAATAATATGTACATGGGAAATATTTTAAAACAAGATGATTCTTAAGTATAATATTTATTGCCATGTGAAATCTAACTATACTATTAAGAATTCCAAAATGAAGCACAGAGGTTTTTAAAAACAGATGTATTTAGTTGTAGATTTACTGACTGTAGTAATCATCTTACAATATATACATATAGCAAATCATTATTTTGTACACCTAAAACTAATCCAATGTTAGGTGTCAATTATACCTCAATAATTTTTTTAAATTCACTAATATGCCTTTTCAATTTCAAATCTGTGATGTGATATTAATCATGATATGAACAGTAACATGAAGGGTGAGTTTAAAAGCATTTTACCCCCCTGAACATTAAAGATGAGTAAAATATATTTTTAAAAAGTGATGTTGGGGAGTGCATTTTGCTGGTATCTGTTTCATCTTGCACAGTGGCCAAATAAGAAACATTTATTCTTATTTTTTTGTGTGTGTGGTTTCCAGTAAGAAATCACTCTTTAATACCATCATCCCACTCAGGATGCTAAGTAAACCTGTGGAGAAAAACTCCGTGAAGGAGTTCAAGAGGCCAAATGATCAATTATTTCCCAGAGGAGCAGGATATTGCTTACTTGCCTATAGTCCTCTAAAGAAAACAAACAAACAAACAAAAATTAACAAGGGAAGAACAGTGAAGAATTTGAAAAGGTCTCAGAGTGTATCAAACATCTACAAAACGATTTAATTTTCTCAATCAAGATGTTGCAAATGTTAATGAATAAATCATGTTCTTATTTGTTAATATGCTCCATTGAATTACTGCTTTTGAGAGAAAACAAGAACCCTTCTGCTAGAATATTTTCCTTTTTTCAGTAGTATAATTTTTCAGCATTTCTACTTACTTACCATTAATAACTTGTTATCACTTTTTATATTTCAAGAGCTAAAAGAGCAAATCAGTTCATTGTTCACAATTCACCACAATGAATATTTATTGAATGCCCGTGTACAATGTGCTTGGTATTAATCTAGGTAATGAGATACAATAGTAAAGAAAGTAAAGATCCCTTTATTACAGAACTTATAGTCCAGTGGAAACAGTTAATAAACCATAAATATAAGAAATAAGTCAATTGTTTAGTAGATTAGAAGATAAGTGATGGAAATTCTGAAGGCTAGGGCAGTAGGTAGGAGATTACAATATTTGGTGGAGGTGAAAGTAAGTGTCTCTGAGAAGGTGAAAATGTGAGCAAAGACTTGAACAAGGAGGTAATAAGTTAGCCAAGAGCATATCTGGGCAAAGAATATTTCAGGCAGAAGATATAACGAGCAAAAGCTCTAAAGTGGGAGTGTCCCCAGAAAATGGGGACGAAGATAACAGTGTGCCTGGAGTGAGGTAAGAGTTGGTAGTATAGGTAAGGAGCTCATGGATTATAAGATTGAAAGATTGGTGCCAGCGGACACTTTGGATACTCTAATATCTTTTACTCTGAGTAGAATGAAGATCCATTGAAGAGTTTTGAATCAAAGACAGACATGACCTGACCTGTTTTAATAGAATAATTTTGGCTTCCATGTTGAAAATAGACTGAAGGAAAGTAAGGGTAGAAGGATGAAGACCAATTAAGAAACTATTAGCATAATCTTGATAAGTGATGATAGCAATTCTGGGTGTTGAGAAATAGGTTCTGAATAGGAACCAAAGGATTCACTCTATTGCTTATTGATTCATTTGAAGATTCAGCCACCAAATTGAATTGTCCTTATTAATGGCATCACTTACTCAAGAACCTCATAACTTATAAATATGTACTGTTTTTTTCCTGATAATCCTAAATAATTAGAGGCAGTTTGAAAAAAAAAATTCTAATTCAGATTCAGAGGGAAAAAAGAAGAAATAGATTGTTAAGAACATTGAAAAGATGGCAGGCAAGACTAAAATAATGTATCTATTGAATCAAGCTGCACATGTGTGATTGAACATCAAAAGCTAGAATATCCTAATAGTATAAGATTTGTAACAAGGAAGGGAGATTGAAACCCTGGCAAAGGGAATCCTAGTATGTAGCTTTACCTGAACATGAAAAGTATATACAAAACATTATTTTAAAAAATTTATTACATTTGCTACATTTGGTAATGTATTCATTATCAATCACTGTGTAACAAATTATCCCTAAATTTATCAACTTTAAACAGATATTTATTATCTCATACCTTCTGTGCATTAGAAACTCAGGCACAGTTTAGCTGGGTGCCACTGTGTCAGTGTCTCTCATAAGATGCAATCAGGTGTTGACATAGGCTACAGTCATCTCAAATCAGGGAGAATTCACTTCTGAGTTCAGTCATAAGCCTTTTGATTGTTATCTCCAGTTATCATTTCCTTTTCATGTGGGCTTCTCCATGGGGCTACTCACATTACAGCTTCTTTCCACTGAAGAAAGAAGAGAGAAAGGGAAAGAGAGACAGAGAAAGAAGGCATCCAAGATGAAAGCCAGTCTTCCTGTAATCTAATCTAGGAAGTAACGTATCACCTCTGCTACATTCTACTCTTTAGAAGCCCACATTCAAGGGGAGGAGATTACACATGGACATGAATAAAAGGAGGCCAAGAACATTGTTGCCATATTGGGGTTGTTTACCAAAGGACATTCCACAATACAAGGATTTAGGTGATAGGCACCTAAATAGTAACTACAGTAGACTCATGTAAGTCTTAGATAATTGATATTGTCTGACAACTAAATGAATCTTAAATCTCAGTCTATCTATATAGTTGACTAGTCAATTCTCAATTGTTGTGAGGGCACTCATCCACTCATTGCTAAAGTTTGAATATAATAAAATTTTATAATATTTAAAAAAACAAAAAATTGGAGTAAACATAGCTACAATGCTGAGAAAGATTTTACAAAATGCATCCCAAATAATAGTTTACATCCATTTCTGAATACCCTAATGGAATATCACAATCTTTCACACCACTTATATAATAGATATACAGAAGTACCCTTTAATTTTTTTCTTTTTTAGAAAATGATAAATCAGTTAAATTACTTAAAAGTTCAATAAGAAAAGGCAAAGCATTTTTTCTTCTAAAAAAAATTTCCATGATATTTTTCATCGAGGAGTGGAGGCTAAGGAATGTTTAATTTATTACTTAATATCTACATATGAGTCTTTGATATCTACATGTAATATTTGTCTTTAATAAAAAAGTTAGTAAGCATTCTGGAAATATCTTTAAAATGTTTTTAGTGTAGTAAAATATATATAACATAAAATTTCTCATTTATCAACTATTTTTAAGTGTAAGTATCAGTAGAATTAAATATATTTACATTGTTGTACAGCCAGTGTCCAGGAACCTTTATTGTGCAAAACTGAAATTCTATACCTATTAAACAATAAATGTCTTTCTCCAACCACAACCCTTGACAACCACCATTCTACTTTATGTCTCTATGAATTTGACAATTCTAGATAATTCTTAGAAAGAATCATTCAGAATTTGCAGTTTTATGACAGGCTTACTTTACTTAACATAATGTCTTCAAGGTTCATTCATACTGTAACATGTGTTAGAGTGTTCTTATTTTTTTTAAGGTTGAGTAATATTCCATTGTATGTACATATCACTGCAGATATGTTTATCCATTCATTCATTGTTGCACAATTGGGTTGTTCCATCTTTTGGCTGTTATAAACAATGCTACTATGAACATGAATGTACAAATATATTTTTGAAAACTTGCTTTTAATTATTTTGGGTATATGCCCAGAAGTGGAATTGGTGGATCATATGGTAATTCTATTTAAAAATTTTTTGAGCAAAATGTTTTACTGTTTTCCATATCAGATGCCCCATCTTACATTCCCATCAATAGTGCACAATGGTTCTAATTTCTCTATATCTTTACCAACACTTGTTATTTTCTCTTTTATTGATAGTAGCCATTCTGATGTGTGTGGTGATATCTCATTGTGGTTTTGATTTTCATTTTCCTAATTATTAATGATGTTGAGCATTTTTTCATGTGTTTTTTGACAATCTGTATGTCTTCTTTGGAAAAGATGTCTATACAAGTCCTTTGTTCATTTTAAATTGTTTTGTTGTTGGCGAATTGTAGTTTTTTAAAAAATATATTATGAATATGAATGCCTTATCAGATATATGATTTGTAAATATTTTCTCCTATTTCACAAATTGCCTACTTTTGTCCTTTGATGCACAGAAATTTTTAATTTTGATGTTCCGTACTTTTATTAGTTCTACCAATTGCAAAGCAAGAAGTCAGTCTCTGTACAACTTAGAAATTAGCAGTGTCGTGGTCATATCAGTTTTAGTCTCCATTGGATTATACTATGTGTAGGATGTCATAAATAGTGGGAAGAAGGAAGGTAGCATATTAGAAAATGTATGAGCCCAATGGATTCATGTAATTATATGATACTTTTAAGGACACTCATGCATCACTTTGAGGGGTAATGGGTTAAATCGTGCAACACCTGTCATTCCTTCTCACTTCTCAATTGACACAATTCAATTACCTTGTATACATTTATTAAATAAACGCTATTTAATCTTTATTTTATATTTTTCAATTAAATGTGTATATTTTGCATTAGATTGAGTATGGATTTCCAGAGGTCAGAGGCCATGCCCAGGTTACCATCCAAAGCACACCTGTGTTTCAAGAGGTATGCTTGATGATAATAACAAAGGTGAAATTTAAAGTACTATGCACCCAAACATTGTGAAAAGATCCCCTGGAGAATCAGGCAGACAGAACTTAAAGAGGTTAAACCAAATGCAGAAGGATGTAAGGACATCGGGGATTTCCATTTTGTCTCCATCTTGCTACAAATAGAACCTGAAGAGATGCATCTCCTAACTTCCCTGACCCCAATTTCCCAAGTTCTGGAACTTTATTTACATATTTAGTTTTGCTCTCTTATTGTCTATGTCAGCTTTAGCCTGCTTGAATCTTCTTCTTTTCTTCCTGCATTCATAAATTGAAAAATTATTAGAGCTTATGATATGCCAAGAACATTAAAGGCAAAGCAAACAAACAATTCCTTCCCTAATGAAATTGACAGTCTAATGAGGGCTAAAAAGTGAAAAAAATGAAAAGCACAATAGATGTGACAAGTATTATGGTAAGTAAAATATAAATTGCTGAGGAAGCAGAAAGGACAATCCCCAAACCAGTTCAATAGCAGCAAGAAAAATTTCCTAAAAAAAGTTATGTTTAAATGAGATTCAATTTGTCTGCATAACTTAATCAGAGAAAGAATATAGTGGGGGTGTGTGGTGGACAGAAGAAGAGGCTGTGCAGATTTCTCGATGAGAGAGGGAGGGAGAAAGGGAGAGGAGAGGAGAAGGACAACAAGAGGAACAGGAGGGGAATGAGAGGAGAGGAAAAGGGAAGAGAAGGGAGACGAGAGGAGAGGAAAAAAGGGAAGGAAACTGATAGTTTAAAATCTAAATGGTTGGAACATTAAAAGCAAAAAGAATAGTAGAGAGAGCATAGAGAGTAAAGAATCATGTGAGCCATGTTAAAAAATTTAGGCTTTACCTTCAGTATAGTGAAGAACTATCAATAGAGGGAATGAAAATCAAAAACACAATGAGATATCACCTCACACCAGTTAAAATGGGTATTATCAAAAAAGACAAGAAATAACAAATGTTGAAGAGGGCATGGAGAAAAAGTAACCCTCATACACTGTTGGTGGGAATGTAAATTGATGCAACAACCAGGAAAAACAGTATGGCGTTTCCTCAAAAAATTTCAAATTTAACTATCATATGGTCTAGCAATTTCATTTTTAGGTATTTACCTAAAACAAATAAAAACACTAACTTTGAAAGATATACACACCCCATGTTCATTTCAGCATTTATAATAGCCAATATATGGAAACAACCTAAGAGTTCATCAATGGATGATTGGAAAAAAAGGATGTGGTATATAGATATATAGTGTAATATTATTTAGCCATTAAAAAAAGAATAAAATCTTACCATTTAGTGGATGGACCTTGAAGGCATTATGCTAAATGAAATAAGTCAGACAGGCAAAGACAAACATAATGTGATCTAACTTACATGTGGAATCTAAAAAATAAAACAGAACTTGAGTCCATAGATACAGTCAACAGATCTGTGGATGTCAGAGTCAGGGGGTGGGGGTTGGGTAAAAATGTGGAAGAAGTCAAAGGGAGAAACTTTCTCTTATAAAGAAATAAGACATAGGAATGTAATGTATAGCCTAGTGACTACAGTTAATTTTTTAAAAAGTGATGAAACACTTTTAAGCATAGTAGCAATAAGATTTTTATTTTAGTAAAATTGCTCTCTGTAGTATGGAGCAGGGGTCCCTAACTGCTGGGCTGCAGACAGTACTGGTAAGTGACCTGTCAAGAACTGGACCACACAACAGGAGGTGAACGGCTGGCAAGTGAGGGAAGCTTCATCTGTATTTGCAGCTGCACCCCAGCACTAGCATCACCGCCTCAGCTCCACCTCAAATCATCAGGCATTAGATCCTCATAGGAGAGTGAAACCTATTGTGAACTGTGAAACCTATTGTGATCTGTGATGGATCTAGGTTGCATGCTCCACTGGGGAGCAGCTGCAAATACAGATTAACATTAGCAGGGAGACTTGACTGCACAGAGATCATAATAAATCAATTGCTTACAAACTCATGTCAAAACCCTATCAGTGAGTGGCAAGTGACAATTAAGCTACATCTGGTGGCATGCTTTATAGTGGCAAGTGAATTGATGTACTTCAATTGTTCAGCTGCATCTGGTGGCAGGCTTTAAGTTAGAATCCAACACTTATTTTAGTCCATGTGTGGTCCGCCCATTATTTTATTTACCACTTCCATCTGCACCTCTTTCCTGCTCTGTGTATTTGTCTCAGTTACAGTTTTTGTAGGCCCAAAAACTAACTCTAGCCAAAAGGAATAAAAAACAAACATCACAAGAGAGCATCATTGAAAAGGGGAAAAGACTCAAAGAAGAGAAAGCAGAAGACTCTAATACTACCAACAAAAATAAAGCTGGATTTAAAAGAAAACACCAAGAATCCTACTTAAAGTACATGTTCATTGCAACACGGAGTAGACTGAACATAAGCAACACACTTTGGGTGTCACTGTCTCCCATCACCCCCAGATGGGACCTTCTAGTTGCGGAAAACAAGCACAGGGATTTCACTGATTCTGCATTATGATGAGTTGTATAATTATTTTGTTATATATTACCATGTAATAATAGAAATAAAGAACACAATAAATGTGATGCACTTGTATTAATTATCTCAAAACCATTCTCCCACTCCTGGTCTGTGGAAAAATTGTCTTCCATGAAACCAGTGCCTGGTGCCAAAAGGTTTGGGATAGATAGTGTAGAGAATAAGTTAAAGGGAGATCTGCCTAAAGAAAAGGAGACCCTGTTTGGGCAGATTTGGTTCTTTGTGAATGGAGATCAACTTCCTGGATTATAGACAGCCACCTTCTCACTGTGTCCTCACATGGTGATAAAAAGAAGCTCTTCTCTTCTCTTTAAAAGCATTAATCTCATCATGGGGGCTCTATTCTTGTGACTTCATCTAAACTTAATTAAATTTAAAAGGACCCACTTCCTAATACCATCACATGAGAAATTAAAGCCTCAACGCGTGAATTTGGGGCAGACACACACATATTCAGTCCATAGAAAGTATCATAGAAAGTCAGGAAGTAGGATCCTGAGTACAGATGCAAGGATTAATCTACAACCAGGAAAATAACCTCTTTCCTGGGACTTCCATTTGCAGATTTAGTGGACGAAAGTTGGAGTTACATTTTCGCTTGAACAAATAAGCAAGCTTATCTGTCAATATAAATACAGCAGAATGAAAGATTTGAGAATAAAATGGAAAAAACTCACCAGAGAAAAATAAAAAGTATTGAAGGTCTAGTTGATTTGGGGTACCAGGAATTTATAGTGTCATCAATATGTACAGTTAGGTGATCATCTTCAATAACATTCAGCTGTCACAGTTAAGTGTAGAGAAATGGGGCACAGACTGAGTATTTGCAAAATAATGGTAAAAAAGTGATGGGACTAGAGTGTAAAAAAATGGCCAAAGAGTGGTTAGAGTGAAGTCCCAATACGTCGAAGCAAAATGGAGAAGGAAAAGAATATGGAGCTAACAGAGGAATGTAGAGGGATCACAAGCTGCCAGCCCCCTATCATCAAAGAAAGAGATGGTGAGAATAACTGAGTTAGAGAGCTTATGGGAGGAGAGCTATGGCTAGAGTAAGGCATTCACATTTAATGTTTCAGAGGTGAGACAGTTCCAAGTGTATCAGATTACAAAAGAAAGGTATAGATGAACATGGTTGGAGGTGAAGTAATCAAGAAATAAAGCAGCTAAGGGTAAAACTCAGTGTGAAGTAGAGTATATAAAAAAAAGAGTTAGATACTAAATCATTGAAGACATGAAGGTGAGTGCCTAGAAAATTAAAACATGACAGTAGCAACCAAGGCTAGAGGATAATATAATCTGATGGAGTAATCTCAAAGTAGTGGGAATTTTTACACAAGGATAATTCTCTCAACACAACACTGGAGGTAGAGTAGGGTGAATGATATGTTTGCTTCTCTTGGCATGGTATTTACTCTAATGATTTAGCATGCTGAGTTTTTTTTTGACATACTCAGTTTATATTTGTCCATAACCTAATCTATGACCAAGTAGTTTATTAAGAGTAGTTCTTCTACTACCATCTCCAGCAACAATCACCTATAAATATTTATTGTTTCAGGGGTAAATTTTCCCCTCAGACTTGATTTCAATTCTGAACTTCATAAGACTGAATTTTTAAAAATTCTTCTAAAATATGTGAAGGCATTTCAGTCATTAGATATACTTATTTTGAAAATAGAAGAGAAATAACAAAGAAGCAATTTTTTTTCAAAGATTCTGAATTAATTTTTTTCTACCTTTATTGAGATATTGACATAAAACATTGTACAAATTTAAAGTGTACAATGTGTCAATTTGTTACACTTATATATTACAAAATGATTGCCATAATAGAGTTAGCTAATTAATACCTCCATTACCTCACATAATTCATTTTTTTGAGGGGGGGATGAGCACATTTAAGATCTACTTTCTTAGCAACTTTCAAGAATATAATATAGTATTAGCTACAGTTAACATGGATCAGATTCCCAGAATTCATTTATCTTTTAACTGAAACTTGTCACCCTTTAACCAACATCTCCCCATTTCCTCACCCCCAGGTCCTGGAAACCACTATTTTACTTTCTGAAGAAACAGAAATTTATAATACTCAAAGTCTAGATATTTAAGAGTGCTCAAAAGAAGTTTGAAAGGATTATATAAGCACTTTTTTCAAAGTAATTTAGTCCGGAATCATTAAATTAATGGCAATAGATTTATTTCTACTTTCTTATTCATCAAAGATCAGTATTTATGCAAAAAAGATTACTTGAAAAACATGAAACAAAAAAGTTATACTAAAAATTCTCAATTATTTTAGTAATAAATTCAATAGTTAAAAAAATTTACTCTGTCAAATCGCAATAAAATTTTCTAAATGTTTATTCTTAATGTCTGTACTTATTGCAACCCATTAATAGTTCAGGGCCAGACACCAGGTTGTGAACCATACTTTGAGTAACACTGCTTAGTGGTCTTCAACCAATGTATTTCTAGAAGTTCACTCTTAATTTTTGTAGAATCCTATGTTTTGCAGACAAAAAAAATTAAATGGAGATGCATGTGAAAATCAAATTTCCTCTTAAAAGTAGAAGTCTTTTTAAATGCATTTTTTCTTTATTATCTTCATGTAACAGATAACTTTTCTGGGTTTCCAGGAGAAGAAAGTATGAGTAATGACAGAATGAAAAATAAAGGGATCCTAGAAGTTGTATTATATCATTGATTTATAGTCACATGTAATATTTACATTTCTTTTTCTGTCTATTCATTCTAAGTAAACACAATTCTTACTAGTAGTCAGTATCTTGATAGCAAAATGAAGCAGGAGTATTCATTTTCTCCAATTTCAAATCGTAGGTTGTTGATTCTCTAAGGAACACCAAAAATCATTACAGATTTTAAGACTAAACCAATAGTATGGACAATAAATGTAAGAATATTGTATTGATTTATTACAAAATTTTGATATAATCTTTTCTTCAGACAATTAAAAGAGGCTAACTTGGCTTAATATTATATCTAACAGTGAAGGCCTAAGATGGCCTTGTGATATTTTAACACTATGGTATGCTTCTTCATTGAGGATACTGTCACCTCCTTTCATTCTGGTTATTTCAATGTCATGCAGCTTACTTGCTCTTTACCTTGTTCAACAAAACTTCTCTCACTTGGCACCTGTCCCTCCATGTGTATAGCTGTGATAATTTGGAATCCTTCCCTTTTCTCTCATCCTCTGAATCATTTATTATCTTCCTAATTAAAACACCTCTTTCATTAGTTTATGATGAACTGTGTATAGTAGTATAGGACATTTTGTATTCAAAGGCCTATTCATGGCAATCTTATTAACATCGTGAGACTCTCTTCCAATACCAGTCTATCTCCTTCTGTCTGTCTGTCTGTCTGTTTGTCTCTCTCTCTCTCTCTCTCTCTCTCACTCTTTTTCTCTCTCTTTCTCTCACTCTCATGCTCTAGCTCTCTAGCTCTCTCTCTTTCATTTTTTCTTTTTAGAATCCTTTTTTTTTTCTAATACATAGGCCTGAGGAGTGGTTACAGTTCACCTTTCCATATTTACAGTCACCTTGAGCTAAGAAAATGAGGTACAGAAAATAATGAAATCATTAAATTATCAACATTTCTCTATACCAACCTTCATACAACAGGAATATAATGAGCTAATTAAGCCAAATTTTTCCAATTTTATTTTTTATATTATGCTATATAGTTTTATTTTATATAACAAAAAATAATCAAAGTTAAAGAAATATACACAATGTGTGATGAAGAAAATAATAGAAATATGGGTCATAGATAATGTATTTGTTGATTTACAAATATTTATTGAGCAAGTAATATGTTTTAAGTTGAGAGTACAGCAGTGAATAAAACAGTTGAACATATTCTAGAGAATTGATACAGAAGGAATTATTAAATAATTCAGTATAGCATGTATAATTTAATAATATATAAGTTCAAATCCGACATATAAAAAAACAAACTTATTTTGTAAAATAACATTAACATTTCTTGGGTATTCAGTAAATTTGGAGTGCTTCTGCTTGAAATATAAGAAAGTTATGGCATTCTGTAGCATGCTAGCTAGCTTCATATTGGGGGAAAATTATAATTCAACAATTTTGTGCTTAATCTTTTTAGGAATTTATATTCTTTTTAATTTGCTCAATGTGCTTCTAAACATTTAGGATGGCAGATCATATTAATAAAATGCTGGAATTTGAACATGGAATAATCATTGTCATTTTTTAATCTAAATTTTTATGTATTTAAAGGACTTATTTCTTGAACAAGTATTTATTAAGGAAAGCTTCCTTGCATGTAAAATGCAACCACAAATTAAAACAATCATTTTGATCATGTATGAGGTTATATTATTATGGCTATTAGATAATCACTACACCATATTTCACTCACAAAAATACAAGGATATTATGCAAATGAGAGCATTATTTCTAATCAGATATGTATGTGAAGCTGCCAAATTGTTACATCAAGGATTATATTCTTCTATATATTCACCTGAGGGAATAAAAAGCCAAGAAAATCTGGACTGGAAGAAGACTATGTACTAATATTGATTTATAAAAGCATCATATATTCTGCTCTTCTAGAAATTATTACAGTGAGGGATTCATTGCAGTGGACCTAAGGTGAAAATAGAAACTGGGATGTTTTAACATATGGAGATGCCACAATCTATCACTGAAGAAAGGTTAAGGATTTTTTTTCTCTGATTTTCAAACCAAAAATTAGAACAAATTCTTATGACATTAGTAATTTTTTTGTTAAGATAGAGACCTTTTTAGCAATGTAATGTGTTGTTATATAACCAGATTTCTTAATAGGTAGGCTAACAGAGTGTTTGCTGAAGTTTTTTTAAAAATTAATCAATATTCTAGAAAGATTAGATTAATAGTCTTAGCATCCTGCTAGAAAGGGAAGGACTCAGATAGTTTAACACTTTCATCTTTCAAGGAAAATTATTCATGTGAATATCCTTTGTGAGGTCATTGTTGTCTGCAATCGAAGGCTTATATTTTGTTTTAGAGCTATACAATCAAATGACCCATCAAATTAATTAATAAAGATTTTATTCTAGTGCAGCTAGCATGCTAAATAACTTGTCAAGTATGTATACAAAGCCTCCACATGTTATTTTTAAAAATCTTTACATGTGTGTGTTTATAATCCTAACTACATGGAATATCTCTGAAACAATACACAAGAACCTTAGAAGGAGCACTGACTGGCTCTATCGAGGGAGGATAAATAAGCAGCTGAGGAGCCAGGGATGCAGGAAGAGAGAACATTTTATTATGTAACTTTTGTATTTTAAGTACTGTGCCATGAGCATATATTAACTATTCAAAACAAATTTTTAAAAATTAAATCTTTGCACAAGATTCAGCAAAAGAAAGAAAGGAGATTGTATAAGAGGAACAGAAAAGGAAAGCAGGCGGGGGAGAGGGAGAGAACGTTTGGGAAGAAAGAATGAGAGAAGAGAAGCAGAGGAATGTTAAGCATTCTATTACTGTCCTATTGCCATAAAATTACCTTGGCTGAAATCTGTTTTCCCTTCTATCCTTCCCCCACAGAGTCTGGGCATAGTTCAAGTCCTCGTTCTCTCTCATCTGGCTTTCTTACTTCCATGTTCCAATGTTGTCTGCTCAAACCTATCGTCCACCCAGCTGCCCCACCTTAAAACTCTTCAATGGCTCGCCATCTTTTACAGAATGAATTTCCCTGCTTGCCCAGCCATCTCTGACTCTCATTTCCTCCTACCCTGTGCTTGACATTCTAGCAGTATTTGACCACTTGTTTTTGCTTCAGCAGTATATGCTATTTCTTATATATCATTTAATGCTCATGTTGTTCACAGTACCTAAAAAATGCTATGGGTTCCCATCCCATTGATGACTCAGAGGAGAAAGTTCCAAGCATCCTGGCTATGTCAATAAAACTAATGCTGCTAATTCCCTCACTCTCATATGCACTAAATTTCAACTTATGTATTTTTCGGGCAATATTAGTCTTTTTACATGAATTATCAGTGGAAACCCTAGAGCAATAAAACTCTTCTGTTTCAAAACTATCACACTTACTGTGATTACCACAACAATAACTCTTTTCCAAATAATATGTAAGCTGTTTCAAACAGGTCAAAACAGAGTCAGTATTAGTTCAGTTTAGGAATTTTAAAATAAAAGGAAAGTTGAAGTCAATAAATCTAAATATAGACAACCAGCTTCCCAAGATGAGATACAAGCTCAGCAGCTTCACTTTTGGAGCTACCTGCAACTCCCCAGAGGAATATAAATGATTGTCTTAGGAATATCAGCTAAGGCTACTAAGTTGGTGAAAGTATTGCAGAAATGTTGCAAAAATCAGACTGGCTAGAAACCAAGCAGCACTAGGAGAGTTGGAGAACTCAGGTTTATGATGTTGGCTGTCCCAGAGGAGTTAGTGCTCTGAAGATCTGGGACCGGAGCTCAGTTTCAGCTTTGTCTTTACAGGGCTTATCTGGCATAGGCTGATTGGTTAATTAGTCCTCAGTGAGTTACAAAGACCAGGAATTTCTATGGGTTACAGGCAGTTACATTTGTTGTTTATACAAAATAAGCAAAAGGGAGGATGAGTCTTTAGTTAATTTCGAGGTCACCCTGCCCTAAGGCCTATGCAGCAAGCATATCTACAGAAGCAGAACAAAGAGCTGATTATAAGGTTAGTCTTTTGAGTGAAAATTCCTCTTCATTCCCCCTTTTTTGATGCCCTTTAAATTCTTATAGGGCATCAACCTCTTGATCTTCTTGGGCCAGGGGCGGGTACCTCCACAGCATGAGGATCTTTACTGCAGTTTTTCTTTCTACTTTAGCCTCTATGAGGGAGGTAGTTGACCAGATAACAAGAGGCAATAGGCATGGGAGGAGGAGGCAAGCCCCAATAAGGAGGAGTACTAAAATCTTAAAGCCCCTGAAAGCAGAGAACCAACTTCCAAAGAGGTTACTAGGGTCCCACCCTTTCTAACTTTGGACAGGCACATGAGCTATTTTCCTAATATTAGTAGCTATGTCAGTTACAGTCAACTATTTGGAGACAACGATCAGATCAGTTAAACTTTCCGCATACTCTCCCTTCTTCTGCTAGCAAGTAATCTAAAGCTAAATGGTTCTGATATATTGCCACAAATATCTGAGACTGTCACATGGCCAAGAGTTCTAGGCCCGAGGCCATCTGGTTGATAATAATCTCTAGTACAGCCTATAAACTGATGATCTGATTAAGCATGTATATGGGGGTCCACTAACCCCAGCTCCCATCTTGTAGGCCATAGTATTGGATAATTCAGTGCGGTAGCCATTCATCTTCCCCTCATGTATGTTGTCCCCCTACTTCAAGTGACCTCTTAGTCCTGGCCTTTAAGTCTTGATAGAAGGAAATACTTAGTTCATTTCTTCCTTGGTCTGGTAGGAGGAAGAAGCCAGGTTGAATGATCCCAATGGTGCAACTGCCATCCCATTTTGTCAGGAATTGAGTGTAAGCCCTCTTTCCACAAATTCAGAAGAGCCCATCTGGCACTTTCCAACTCCTGGGGCTAGTGGAATTGAGGGTTTCCTAGAATGTGCCAATAGCTGGGATGGCACGGAAAGGGTTAGGGACCATGCCCTCCTTTATAGTACAGTTTGTGACAGTTGAACTTTGGCCAAGAGAGTGGCACAAAGAGGAGTTAGTTATAGTACTGTTGGCCCAATACCAGGAAGGAGCTTTGGGCCACAAGTTTAGGTCTGTGTGATTTAAAAATGGCATTCTTCTACATGGAGTCTCTTCAACCCATGTTGGACCTATCTGGGTCCTATCCTCTGAGGAGAGGACACAGATCTTGGGTCAACCCTCTTCGCGTTAGCCACAGTATGATTCCACTAGAGGAGGTAAAAGGCATATAGGCTAGTTCCTTTCTAAGGCCAATCTTCTCTCATGAGTGCTCCTCCACAAACCCAACATTTAGTAATGTCAAGTTCATGGGCTATCCTCTCAGCTCTGTTAACAAAGAGGTTCTTTCCCAGGGTTGGGAAGTCTAGGACTTGGACAAAGTTTCTTTTAAATGGGTCACAAGTTGGACTGGACCCTGGAGGTAGTTTAGGTTTTGTCTTTTCTATTATTCTACAATCTCTTTGATCACCTGGTCTAAGGCATAGTCTTGGACTCCCCTTCCATCTGAGATACCTATCTGTCCATAGTATGTCCAATAGGCCCATTTCCCTGTTGTCCTTAGGTGCGGCCCTTGCCAAATGTATCTTGCTACATATTTGGTTTTAATCCATCTTATCAGTACCTTCTCCCAGCATATGTGCAAATGTAGGTGATTTGTAACAAGCAGCTGGTTGATTGGTATATGAGGTAAAGGCCTGCTGGACCTGACCACCTATTCGGATGGCCCCTATACATTTTTCACACTGAGGCTCAGTGGTGCCCTCAAGGGTGAGCTTATGAGAAGTATTAATAGAGTCCTGTATAAGTACCCAGTATCCATAATTCTCTTGTAGGATGAGTTAGAAGACAGCATTGCTTGGATTACCTGAATATAAAATCCTGCTTTAATTAACAAAGAAAAGATTTCCTCATGATTATAAAAAGTTGAAAAAACCAATGGCAATTAGACAAAGTTTCTCGACACATATCAAAGAGGGGTTTAGCCTGAACATGCAAGGATTGAGAAGATCCCAATGTAGACTAAGTAGGTCAGGACTAAAGTGACTCTTTGACTCAGGGTCCAATTGGTGGGTGCTGCTGAGACCAACTCTGAGGCAAGCAGCAGGACAAGTATACTAAAGAGGGTTAGGGCTAAAGGATGATAATAATACATCTGGACAGTCTGGACGGTTAGTCCTCAAGCTTCTGCCATGAGTGCCACTGGCCAGATTCCAGGGGTGGCCAGAGCAGGGCCAAAGATCTCAGGTGAGTTTCTGCTGCCTCTGGAACATGTCTCAGAGTGGCTAATTAGGAAGAAGCTCTGCAGCCCAAGTCTCCTGTTTTTCCAGAGGCATTGCTCTCTTTACCCAGGTGTGGTGGATCCACAGGGTGATACCTGCAACTTTAATAGCAGTGGGAATTGCTAATATAACAGTGTGAGGACCATTCCAGATCAGCTGGAGTGGCTCCTTCTTCCAATCTTTAACCCATAGTTCATCTTCTGGCTGATAAGGGTGGACCCAAT
Organism: Eidolon dupreanum; assembly: GCA_028627145.1. Taxonomy (NCBI): domain Eukaryota; kingdom Metazoa; phylum Chordata; class Mammalia; order Chiroptera; family Pteropodidae; genus Eidolon; species Eidolon dupreanum. The sequence continues at coordinate 74,943,366 of CM053507.1, read as the reverse complement.
TCCCTAAGGTGATAGGGGCTCTTTCTAAGGTTTCCTGGATGATGTGGCGGAGAATCTTCCCTAGGGCCTGAAAATATCAGGACATTTCTAGGTCAGCCATTAATCAAGGGTCTCCTTTTATTTCCCTATCACTGGGGGATGTCTCCCAAAAGGATTTCAAAAGGGGAGTAGCCTGAAGGCCTTGGGGTTCATCATGCTCAGAGTAGAGCCAAAGGCAGCAAGTCAATACAAAGTAACTGGGTTTCCAGACTAAACTTAGCTAAAGTTCATGCCCTCAACTTTCCCTGAACTTTATGGTCTGTAGGCCCTGTGGAGCTGCCATTTGATTTCTAGAGATTTGGACAGAATCTGGACTATCTCAGACAAAGGCAGGTCCATTGTCAGATTCTATAGAGAGAGGCAGCCCATATCTTGGAAAAATTTCCCTCAGCAAGGCTTGGGCTACTTCTTGTGCCCATTCAGTGTGTGTAGGGAAAGCTTCAGCCCATCCAGAGTAGATGCAAACTAACACAAGCAAGTATCAGTGGCCCCCACAGGGCTTAACCTCAGTAAAGTCCACTTCTAAGTCGTTGAAGCGCATAGTTTCAATTGTTTGCACCTCTGGGTTGGATTTTGACCTTTGGATGGCATTGTTTCATGTGCAAGTTGCACATCTAGCACTGATCTGGACATACAAGGTTGGGAGCTTAGGTATGAAATAGTAATGGCCTAACAGGCTTTCTAAAGTGGTATTCCCTAGGTAAGTCAACTCATGGTGTTGTGTTACCAATTTAGCTGCCACCACAGCAGGAATAAAGAGTCTCTGATCTGGAAGCTCCTACCACCCCTTCTTTCTCTTGATTTTCCCTTCACTTAAGCCCCACTGTTCTTCTTCCTTGATGTATGTCAGAGACAGTGGCAATTTTAAAGCTAGGAGAAACTTAGAGACTGGCTCAGGACCCGTTGTGGCATTTGGTTGGTTGGCAGCCTTCCTAGCTACTTGGTCTGCCAGTCGGTTTCCCCTGTTGACAGAGTTGGTTCCTTTCTGGCGGCCCTTGCAGTGAATGACTGCCACCTGAGAAGGCCTCCAGAGTGCCTCTAACAGGTGAAGGATTTCTTCTTTGTTCTTGATTTATCTTCCTCCCACCATTAGTAGTCCCCACTCTTTATAAATGGTTCCATCCATGTACATGCAAAGTATCAAAGGCATAACTTGAGTCAGTACAGATATCGGCCCATTTCCCTTCAGCCTGCCATCGCGTCTGGATGAGTGCCCATAGTTCGGCTCGCTGTGCTGACCAACCCTGTGGCAGAGCCTCAGCTCCAATCACCTCATCTGTGGTTGTTATTGCGTAGCTGGCTTTGTGCTGTTCTTCATGGATGAAGCTGCTCCCATCGGTGAACAATACTAGTTCTGGGTTCTAAAGAAGAATATCTGTCAAGTGCGGCCTGCCTGAGTAGTCTTCATCCATGACCTCTTCACAATCATGATCGGGAGGCCCCTCCTCAGTGAGCAGAAAAGTAGCAGGGTTCAATGTCTGCACAATCTCGAGGTAGAGACGTGAATTTTTGCATAGCGGTCCCTGATAATGAGTTATCCTGTTGTTGGTCAGCCACTTGAGTCCCTAGTTATTCATTAATGCAGTAACAGCATGGGTGACCTTTACATTTGCTTTCTGTCCCAGCATGAGCTTGTCCACTTCTCTGACCAGGACTACCATGGCAGCTAAGGCCCAGAGGCATGGCAGCCATCCTGCGGCCACCAGATCTAACCGTTTGGACAGATATGCAATCGGACGCTGACATGACCTGACTGTGTGAGGACTCCCAGTGCAGTATGATTCTTCTCATGTATGAAGAGATTAAAGTCCCGTGTCATGTTCGGTAGTCCTTACGTTGCGGCACTAGTCAAAAGTCTCTTTATTTCTCTGAAGGCTTTTTCTTGTTTGGAGCCCCATTCCAGGGGATCTTTACCAAACCCAGTTGTGCGATTTCAGAGAAACCAGTTATCCAGATCCAGCAGAATCTGGCAGCCCCTAGGAATTCACGGACCCTTTTCTTAGTGTTTGCTTGAGGTATTGAACAGATGGTCAGTTTTCTTTCATATCCAAGTGCCTGATGTCCTTCTGAGATGATGAACCCAAGGTATCTAATCTCTTATTTATAGATTTGAGCCTTCCTCCATGACCTTGTATCCCATGGTAAAAAGTAGGGCCAACAAGGCTCTAGTACCTTTTTACTAGTCTTCTTGGGTGGGGCTAGCCAGCAACAGATGATCTATGTACTAGAATAGAGTGAATTCAAAGTCTCTCTGGGGAAGGCAGCAAGATCTGCAGCTGGTGCTTCACCAAACAGTGTAGGCGAGTTCTTGAAGTCTTGTGTCAGTCGAGTCCAGGTCAGGTTGAGCAGGTTGTCTCCCCAGGGTGAGACTGGTGGGTTTTCCAGGGGCAAAGGTGATCTGTGCTCTAAGCTTCAGTAATAAGACTCTACCCAAAAGGGGATGGGGCACTCTGGTAGGTATAGGAACTCACAAGTCACTAGGTAGCCCCCTAACTGACATGAGCAGGCTTTGCAGAATGATTGGGCAGCATGGTCCCCATGGCCCCGATGATAGTTGTTCGATCTGTGAGGGGAGCCACAGGCATGGAATATGCTGTCTTCATTAATCTCAAAAGGGCTTTGCACCTCTTGGAGAGGCATCTGGAGGGCTGCAGGCTGCTGAACTGGCTGTGTGGCTGAGCGAAGATGCTGTGGACTTGAGCCTGGCAGCTGCTCAGGCTGTTGGGGCGGCAAAGGCACTGATGGCAGAGGGCTGCCCAGTAATTGGGAGTAGAGCAGCTGTGTAGAGACTGGCAGAGCTGCTGGGAAGTATGGTGAGGGGAAGAAAGGTTCTTCCTCAGGGTGGATGACTCAGGGTCCCCTTGGTGGATGACTTTTGCTGGCCCTTCCTTGTTCTTTCTCCAGGTTGGTTGGGCTACAAGTACCTTACTCTGTCCCTGCCTATTTGTGCAGAACCAGGCCCACAGGGGCACTACAGTAATGATTTGCAACCATGAGTCTATGTATGGAAACTGGTCTGGATGTCCAAGGGTCCCTGTCACTACCTGATACACAACTTTAACAGTAGGGAGGTCCAGGGTCCCTTCCAAAGGCCATCATACCCTGTAGGCAGGCCACTCAAGCTCACAAAGAGTACAAAGTTTTCCTGGGGTCAACTTGACCCCATAATCCCCTGAGAAACCTTTCTTAAAAATTTTTAACATACAATTTAAAACAATTGGCTTACAGGAACCATATTTGCCTTAGGGAGTTTACTTATTGCGGGGGGAGTGGTGGGGGGGTGGTGGGAATAGACCTTAAAATTTCAAGAAAATAATTCAACAGAGAGCCCCTGTGTCAAAAGGGACATTTGGAGACAGACAGTTCTTAAGCCAAATCAGTGGTTAATTGCTCACTCCTCCACTACTCCATGTATCCCACACTGTATCTGTGACAGAAAGACAAACAGGGGTGGGTGCCTCCTGCAGAGAGGTGACCACTCTGGTGCTTGTCTGGCTGTGTCCCAAAGGAGCTTAGGTGACACCTGACCATAGCAGACTCAGCTTTGTGACTTAGGATCGGACACTAGTCCAATGCCACCATAGATCATATGCCACATAGCATGGAATCTTAGATGAGTCTACTCAGACTCTGTAGCCTTTAGGGGACTTTATGAGTGCCCAGCTATGGAGCCACAAATTCATACCTGACTGAGTTATACCAACCAGGCCGCTCATTCACTCACTCATTCACACACCAGGTTAAAACATTGCCTCCCCCCTTTTTGGAAGGCCCTGACCTTTGTCTTCCTTTACCTTGGGAAGACCCTGATGTCTTCCCCTGCTGGGAAGACCCTGACCTGTGTCTTTTAACTGAAGACTTTAGGAGGTGATCAAGCTCCTTTTCTGTCCAGAGATGGGACCTGACTATGGTGCTGAGCCCTGGAGCCTTACCTTATCCTGTGACTGTTTCTAGTGAATTGGTCCATCCCTTCTATGACTCCAGTTGGGGGCTCAGCCATTCAGAGAGTCAAAGTGCCGGTGCAAATGAGAATCCGGAATACCGTCAGGTGGCGCACCTCCTCATTCGTCTCAGAGCCCCTCCCGCCCAGTTTGGCCAAACCAGCCATCTGGCAGCTCAAAGGGCCGGCATGGTTGGAATCTCGCTGGAGCCTCCAAAAATGTTGCAGAAATGTGCAAAAATCAGACCGCAAGAAACTAAGCAGCACTAGGAGAGTTAGAGAACTCAGGCTTATTATGCTGGTGGTCCCAGAGGAACTAGCGCTCTGAAGATCTGGGCCCGGAGCTCAGTTGCAACTTTGACTTTATAGATCTTATTTGGCATGGGCTAATTGGTTAATTTTTCCTAGGTCTGTTACAAAGACCGGGAGTTGCTATAGGTTACAGGCAATTACATTTGTTGTTTAGACAGAACAAGCAAAAGGGAGGATGAGTCTTTAGTTAATTTCAAGGTCACCCTGCCCTATGGCCTATGCAGCAAGTATATCTACAGAAGCAGAACAAAGAGTTGATTAGCCTTTTGAGTGAAAATTTCTCTTCAAAAGCTCTGTTAAGGCTGAAATGTCGTTTTTCCTTATACTAAGGTAGACTGCGGAAAAGGAAATAAATTCATTAAAAAAAAACAGTAGGTTTGTATATTTATATGGTATGTGAAAGACTGAGTATAGGTGAGAAGAAAATAAAAGCCAATAACCCAACTAAATCCATCAATCATCCAAAAAGATTATAGTTTTTCAGTGTTTCAAATCTGTTGATTTGTTCTGTTTACTCAGATTCACTTTAGAGAAACTTAAAAAAAAAATGTAATGTTGACAATTAACCCTAGGGGAAAAACCGTTGTGATATGCTAGTAACCTTTAAAGAAATAGCAACAATTAATTTGTCATGTCTTGTTTTGTTTTTACTTTGAATTGAGTATGTTGATTTCATTAACCACACAAGACTACTGCTTTGTTTGTCACCAGTGGATGCTAGTCAGTTTACATACTTTAGCAATGGTGTTTTATAAACATGTACAATCATACATGCAACAAGGCATAAGAAGAAGAGAGGCCGTAATAAAAAATTTTTGAACTATTTAACTTGAGTATAGATGAAACATTAATAAACTATGCCTATGGCAATAACTTTGACTGCTTTTACATCATTTTCAAATTTTTTTAAAGTAGCTTTAAAAGATTTAATCTGCTGAGAGCTAAATCATCAGGCTTTGCAAGTTTAAATATAATAGAAAAGACAAAGTGTAAAGGAATGATCTCTGGGTTAGGAAAAATCTTTCATAACTATTACTACTACTGCAAAGCTTTCTCTTTGGATAGGATTTTATGGTTCAATGACATTTTAACTTACTTTCATAATTACCTATGAGATAGTAAAAGCCCATTATTACCCATTTTTCTCCATCATTCAGTGGAAGAACCAAATAGGTAACTTTTCTTGGTTGATGGACATGTTATACACCTTGATCAGAGTTGCAATTACAAGATTGTATACATACGTTAAGTCCCATCATGCTATATACTTACAAATTATACAACTTATAACTTAATAACAATATTAAAAAGCAATATGCTAAGGTGACAAGTGGGTGAACTAGAGAGGTTTTTGTATACTGTGTAGTAAAGTTTAAGTCCTATTAAATACATGGTCAGTAGAAGTTTCTTGCTCAAATGATATAGCAATTCAGTTAGATAAATAAATGAACTTTCATTAAAGTAGTAAGAAATTTTACTGTCCATACCTTACTAAACAAAATGCAAAACAATTTCCTAGTCTAGTAGTCAATGTCCACATCCCTTTCAGGAGTAAGATGATGAACAGGTGATTTTATTGACTATTTAAGGCAATACTCAATTATATAAGTAGCTGCTCAATTAATAACTAGAATCAAATTAGTTGCTCTCTTTCTTTCTTTGAAATTTAGCCATTCAGACTTTTGCTCCAATGGACCACTAACTTGGTCATAAATCAACACTCAATTATTGTGTGAATTTGCTACTCAGACATTCAAAATTAACCTAGAGAAATTTTGAGCATGTGTTGGGTCACAGTATAAGGCACATCCACAGCTTTATGGTAGTAGAGGTACATTAGAGAGGATTGACAAACATGTGAACCTTGACTTGTCTGTAACTTTACAAGTCAGAGGTTATTGAAAACTATTCAATAGTCTAGTGACAACATGTAATACCTGTTAAAATACTGACTACAACTAAATTTTGGAAAATTTTACATGAGTAACTTGAGCATACGGAAAGATTTCAGAGAGATTATAGAGGTACTGGCTCTGGCCGACATAGGTTATCATGTCAAAGTATATTCCAGCCTCACCTAAGGTACAGAAGAATCACATAAAAATATGTCTTATATATACTAATGCTTGCAGATCTGGAACTGATGTATTTTGATCAGGGTTAGTAATTACTCTAAAATAAAAAATACAAATCTTTATAAATTGTATCTCTTTATGCATAGCATCATTTAGAATATTTGTAGTATATTTGGACACAAAATGGACTGTCCCAAGGAAATGAAGGACAAAGGAAGAAACCTGAATGCAAAGGACTTTTATTCCTCCTGAGTAGTCCATAAAAAATTCATCTCAAGGTAATATGCATCTGGAATTAGCTATTGAGTGTTCACTGATATTTCATTAGGAATTTCTCATAGGCTGAAATGTAATGTCTAGAAATTATTGGGCTTCCCAATTTTTTTTATTAATAATTTCAGATATCAATAATTGAGGGACAGAATTAAATTATGATCTTTTTTATGGCTCACACATACTATCGGTTTAATGTTTGTTGGTGTGATTTAAAATAATTTTACTAAATTAGACTTGCCTGCAATTCTTTTGCATCTTATAACAACAAAAATAAGTAAAAAAAAAATTCATATTAGTTATTTCTTTATAGAACTGATAAGATGTTAAAATACATAGAAACAGTGTAGTGTTAGAGAGAATAAACAGGACAGGATGACAGTCACTCATAGAGCTATAAGCCTTTGCCAATATTACTGTCAGTTGACACTTTGATCTAAATTTACTGTAGGTGTATGCATGTGTGTGTGTGTGTGTGTGTGTGTGTGTGTGTGTGAGAGAGAGAGAGAGAGAGAGAGAGAGAGAGAGAGAGAGAGAGAGAGACAGAGAGAGAGAAATATGTATGCATACATGCGATATAGTTTTGTCTCATTATGACCCTATCAGATACCCTTTTTTGAGACTTACTGATTTTTTGTTGAAATATCCATACATTTTAAGCATGTACTAACTAAAAGAAGATTAAATAGCAACCATGAGTTAAATTAAATATGGATTGTATATAGTGTTGACAGCTGAACCAACTCTTTCAGGCATATATTTTCAATATTGTGATTGTAGCCTCTTTGCTTAGTTTTTTATTTGACCTATGCTTATGTAAAGTTTAGGAAAAATAGACAATCATTTCTAACATTGATCAGAATAAGAAAAACTGTAACATACGATTAGAAATATTATCTTCTCCAAGGTATAAAAAAGCTTTCTGGCACAAACTCAAAAGCTACATGTTCTTACTTTTTGCCTTAAAGTAGAAATGACAGCCATGAGTTAAGGAAATAATTATGGGAAAAGATGCAGAGGAATATAAACCAGGAGACATGTAATACCTATGAATTACATGTATAGTCAGCATTTTTATTTGTAAAGATAGTCTATGTATTATCTGTACATAAATATGGTCACAGTACATGTAAAATATTTATAAATTACTCATCAGTTACAAGTACTTATTTATATTTGATGTTTATTGCTCCTATCATTACACAAGTTAGTTCTAGCTGTCTCTATAATAAATTCAATTTCATAAAAACAATTAATCCTATATCCGAAATATAACTTTGGTAAGTTGACTTCCTTTTCTAACTAATGAATGAAAGCACCCAGTGAAATATTTTTTTACAAGCATCCAGGTTAAGATTGTGGGTTACAACTGAAACATTTAATTTAATTTTCTTCCCATAAAATTTATCAAAATGAATAAAAACAACAACAAAAAAAAAACAATAAAAGTCAATCAAACAATATTCACCAACAGCCAGGAAACAAGAACAACAGAACAACATAATGCAATTTAATAAATTAGTCCAAGGAAAGAAATAAAAATTTCTGAAAGGGAAGGAAGAAGGGCACAAAAACAACCTAGTTTCCAACCATGCTCTCTTCCTCAAAAAACGCTTGTTGTTTGTCTAACAATGGAAACTTACGCTGCTTTCATATATTGTCTATTATTATTCAGTCAAATAAAAGAACGAAATCTTGACATTTGTAACAACATGAATGGACCTAGAGGGTATTATCCTAAGTGAAATAAGTCAGACAGAGAAAGACAAAGATCATATGATTTCACTTTCATGTAGGATTTAAAAAACAAAACAAACAAACAAACAAAACAGAAAACAGACTCATAGATATAAAGAACAAACTGATAGTTGCCAGAATGGAGGGAGGTTGGGTGGGGGTCAGGGCGCTGGGTGAAAAAAAGAAAAGGGATTAAGAAATACAAATTGCCGGTTATAAAAATAGTCACAGGGATGTAAAGTACAACATAGGGAATATAGTCAATAATATTGTAATAACTATGAATGATGTAAGATGGGTACTAGACATCAAAGTTATGACTTTAAAAGTTACATAAATATCTAATTGCTATGTTGTACACCTGAAGCTAACATAATATTGTATGTCAATTGTAATTTTAAAAAATTAAAAAGAGCTTGTCAATGCTCCCTAATACCATATAAATAGTATAAATAAACTTTAACACTTTCTTTTTCTTTTGATTGAACACTAGTGGAAAGTTCCCCAGGGAAAAGTGAGCAAAGTCTGAAAAAATGAACCACAGAATACCTCTGATAGAAAAGTTCCAGGATTACTCAATGAAAAAATCTTACTTGAAGTATTTTCCACTAGGTGGAGTGACTCTGGAATAGGGCAGAGGCCATAGAGCACTGAGGAGAGTAGAGCCCAGAATTCTTATAAAAATTGCATGCCACTTCATCTGAGTTCTCCTGGGTGCATGACCAGTTTCCTCCTTCCAACTGTCTGCTACAGAAAATTGGCTAAAACATAAAATATTCAGCTTTTAGACTTTAGCTTGGAGGTGCAGAAGGATAATCCAGAAAATGCAGTGTAGTGTCAGCCACTTTAATTTTTAAATGAAATTAAAAATTTGAACCTGGGCACTCAGATATAAGCAAGATGAAAAGATAAGATTCCATCTCAAAATAAAATATAAATATGTCACTTAAAAACAGAAGAAAATTTCTCACAATTGCCGCACACTGTAAAATGACACAGTAAAAACACAAATTCAGTAAATCAGTCCCTTCAAGTCTTCCTTTTGGCTCTAGGATCTACTGTGATACTGAAGGATATTTGTGTACCTGTGGACCAGCTTGGCTCCAGTCCTCTATACATTTCTATGCCAAACCACCATCCACCTCCGACACCTCATGGTCCAATATTCTATTTCAGATCACAACAATCTTACTGACGCAAAACTCATGACCCCGTATTCCTACTATTCTTAGTCTCCCATCTGCACATGGCCTCTGCATTTTCAGCCTCTGCATTTTCTCTAATCTATCATCCCCAGTTATTCCAAGTTCCTTCCTCATCCAACATAGATCTTATGACCAATGATTATAATCACCTCTTACAAACAACTTCATTCTCCTAGAAATATCTCATCTCTGGATTTATGTGAGTTCATATTTCCTTGGTTTTGCTCCCTGATGTCTTCTGCACTAGAACATTCTCCTACCATTATTTCTAGAGTTGGGTCTTCCCTCAGGTGTTATCTCTGTCCTCTTCTTCCTTCTCCATATTTACCAGTTTCCTTTTGTCAATGTAACAAATAAACCTAAAATAATACAAATTTTTTTATAGCTCTGAAGATGAAATGTCGAAAATCAGTTTCACTGTACTAAGGTCAAGGTGTCAGCAGAGCTGTTTTTGTCTGGATTTTATGATAGGAGAATCAGTTTCCCTTCCTTTTCCAGCCTCTGGGGTCCACCTACCTGTATTTCTTACCTGGTGGCCCCTTCCTCCATCTTGACCGAGCAGCACTTCAATCTCTGCTTTGTCATCACATTGCCATCTCCTCTGACTTTGATTCTTCGAGTCTCTCATAAAGAGCATTAAATCAGGCCCACAAGATAATTCAGGAGAATTTTAATCTTGTCTTAATTCTAAAGATTTTTAATTTAATCACATCTACAAAGTTCATTTTGCATATACGCTAACAGTCACAAGTTCTAGGGATTACGATGCAGACGTAATTGGGGGTGGAGGCATTATTCAGCCTACCATACTATACATTGTTACTAATGTTTTAATTCTGAAATTTTTAACTATAATTTATACACTAAAAATTCTCCAAATGTTTTTACAGTTGAGACTTTTCTGCTAGGCAGCAGACCTACATATACAATTCCTCCATTTGAATATCCTACAGATATTTCTTACTCTAAAATATCCAGACAGTTGCCAGTCTTTATACATTTTATCTTAATAAAATTGTTCTCTCTTTTCTCATATATTTAAACTTTTTTATTCAATCTGCATCAATTTTATTAGACTGCAACCATGGTTATGGGATCCCCTTTTACCACTTTTGCCTGCTTTCTCAAAGAAGCCTTTCCAATGTCCTCTGACCATGTTAAACAACTTTATTTTATGCTTTCATAACATCAAAAATCATTTCATCTTTGTGCTTAACACATTATAATTTACACAGAGATGTCATTTTATATAATTTATTGGTATGAATGTATTTGCCATCTCTTTCTCCCATTAGACTACAAGTTCCATGAATAAATAATGAATGCTCTTATATAATACTGTATTTCAATAGCTTCACACAGATCCTAGGGCATACAAGATGATCAATAAATATTTATTATATGAGTGAATGAATGAATGAATAAGTGTCTGTTCTCTGCCAGGAACAGTACCATGTGTTTAAGAAAAAGTTACAAATTATACAAACAAAAACAGATCCCACTTTTTTCAAACCTTCTTTTAGATAGTTTTGGGTTGATAATTTTGATTGTCAGAGAGTTTACTGAAATTTATTTTAGTCTCTAAGAAATTAGTATATAAACAAGATTGGTATTTTTTCCTGTTCTGTTTTCTTGCTAAAAAATGAAAATATAAGTTTCTCTTCATTTGACATGCAGAAATGGTTAGATTGAGTAAGGTAATCTTTGTTCCTGGACCAATACTTTCATATCTTGAAGGGAAAGGGACATAAAAAACAATGTCTCCACAATTAATGTTACTTTCTTATAATTTATGAAATTCCTAATCTTAATGTTTCAAGGTTTTTCAAAGCTGGAGTTGTGATTAGCAATAGTCTTGCCATGTTTTGATAATTACCTGACCCTGTGATGGGAAACTGGGAAGAGTAACAAAAACAACCCAATTAAAAAATGGGCAGAGGACATGAACAGACACTTCTTCCAAGAAGACATACAAATGGGTAACAGATATATAAATAGAAACTCAACATCACTAGCTATTAAGGAAATGTAAATCAAAACCACAATTAGATACTACCTCACAACTGTTAGAATAGCTATTATCAACAAGACAACTAATAACAAGTGTTGTAGAGGTTGTAGCGGGGAAAAATCCTCATAAATTGCTGGTAGAAATGTAAATTGGTACAGCCCCTATGGAAACAGTGTTTAGGTCACTCAAAAAATTAAGAATAGAATTACCATATGACACAGCAATCCCTCTTCTGGGTATTTACCCCCCAAATTTGAAAACATTTATCTGTAAAGCTACATGTACCTAATGTTCATTGCAGCATTGTTCTCAGTGGCTAACACATGGAAACAATCATAGTATCCTTTGATAGATAATTGGATAAAGATGTGGTACATATATACAGTGGAATATTACTGTATAGGAAGAGAATACTGACATTTGTGACAACATGGATAGATCTTGAGATTACCATGCTAAGCAAAACAAGTCAGACAGAAAATGTTGAGAACAATATGATTTCACTCATATGTGGGATATAAAACTGAAAGCCACAAACAAACAAAACTCATAGACAAGTTTAGTGGGTATCAGAGGGAAAGGAGAGGGATGGGATAAAAAAAGGGTAAAGAAGATCAGATATATGGTGATGGAAGGAGATTTAACTTTGGGTAGTGACAACACAAAGCAATATACAGATGATGCATTATGGAATTGTACATTTAAAAGCTACATAATTTTATTAATCAATGTCACTTTGAATAAATTTAGTTTAAAAAAGTGTTAAATAAAATTGGAATACAAAAAAAAAGAATAGTTGCTGATAACTTTGATTTCCTATCTCAATTCATTCTTCTGAATAATTGAATAATTAAAAAATACAAACTCAAAATTCCATCATTTTTTTAAATTGAAAATTACTTAGCAACAGATAAATTAGAGCAGGGCCTGGCAGTGGAGATGGGAAAGAGAGTGCAGACATCAAAACTTAAAGAGAAAGTCAGAAAGAACACATTTCTGAAAGATTTCATGGTATAAAAAAAGTTCTACGTTGAGGACATATTTGTTTCTAATAATAAATCTGTCAATGGCAGTCATAAATACCATTTCACAATATTCGCATATCTCTTGTCTATTTTATACTATCACCTCCTTGAGTTAAGAGTATTCATATTCCTAAGTGGAAAATGGGTCTAATCTACAGATTTATAATGTTTTCTGTTTATCAGTGCAATTCATCTTCAACTTCTGTACTATTTCAGGCACAATTCATAATCTTAAGCAGCTAGTGGCAAGGAACATAAAAATCACATCTGAAAATTTCTATGTGCTCTGCATGGCACCTTGTCAACAGCTGATAGAATTTCTAGAATGCAGCCAGCTTTGGGACTTTTTCATCTACAAGACTTCCTATTCTTCTTCAGCATTCAAGATTGTATAACTCAGAGTTTCTTCATCATTTCACTACAGCTTAGTACTTAAAGCACACCATTGAGATTTACAGCCATGTGCCACTTAACAATGATGATTCATTCTGAGAAATGCACCATTAGGCTATTTTGTCAATGTTCAAACTTCACAGAGTGCATTTACACAAACCTAGATAGGATAGCCTCCACACCTAGGTTATATGATATATAGCCTGTTCTCCTAGGCAACAAAATTATATCGTATGTTATTGTGCTGAATACTGTAAAGAATTCCAACACAATGGTATTTGTGTATCTAAAATAGCTAAATATGGAAAAAGTACAGAAAAACATGATATAAAAATTTTTTAAAAAGGTATACCTATATCGGGCACTTAGCATGAATAGAGCTTGGAGAGCTAAAAGTTGCTCTAAGTGAGTCAGTGAGTGAGGGGTGAGTGACTGTGATGACCTAGGACATCGCTAAACACTACTGTAGACTTTATAAACACTGTGTATTTAGGTATACTAAATTTATAAAACAACACAAGATTAAACCAAGCAGAAGAGAAAATGATGCAATCAAGAGACATGATAAACATGAGATGTATGAGGCTGCTACTGTCTTAACACAACAAACTGTTTTACAGCAAACTTTTTTTATAGAGTACACTCTAAAATAACAATAAAAAGTATAGTATAATAAATACATAAACTACTAACATAGTCATTTGTTATCATTTTTTTTCCACTAGTGGTAGGTTTGTTTATACCAGCATCACCACAAACACATGAGCAATGCATTAAGCTATGTTGGCTGCAGTTTCACTAGATGATGGAAACTTTTCGCCTTCATTTTAAACTTATGGGACCGCTGTGGTATATGCAGCCTGTCATTGACTGAAACAGATAATTGTATTTATTGCAAATGTGGAGCTACTTGACCATGACCATAATCTAGGGTTTACTTCCCTCTTCCTATCCTCTAGACTAATTAAGAATTCAACAACAATGGCCATTCTGTCCTAGTCAACACCTTTTTATTCTCTACTTAGATGGTACGATTTCACTCTAAGGCAAGCCTCAGCTTCCCATTGATAAACCCTGTTCTTTGAATTGAAGAAACTCACAAAACACAGGTGCAACTTTTGTTTTCAATTTCTAACCCACATGAACATTTGTAGAGGTTTGACTAAAGATAATAAGGTTATACTTTTTTCTGGCTTTTCAAATTAGAATTAATAAGTGATGTCTTTACTAGATTAAATCTTAAAACCAATTAAAAGCAAATCATTCCAGTGAAATTAGTCAGAGTCCACAATTTGAAAGAAATATGATAGCACAATTCAATATTTATGGGAAAAAAAAGTCTATGACTAAAGAGATACCTGTTAATGGGTTTCTAAAAATAAGGAGATTCAATAATTGTCACTTAAACAACTCATTATCTGTTTCAGAATTTTCCCAGTCAAGCTCTTTATTATTTCTAATTCAGAATTAGAGAAGGGTGAAAAGAAACTATAGTCCTTATTCTTTTCATAAAAAGGCCCACTACCTTACATCAGTTTTCCAAAGGTATGATGGAGTAATAATAAAGGTTGTTTTTGCTTTTTTAGAAAGGCTTTCATTAATATTACCTAAGCAAGTACCAAAGTTTTTTCAACTCTATTTTAGTCTTTTTCCCCCTGCTGCCACCTCACTGTTTTACCAGTGACAATAAATGTGATAATGAGTAATGACATCTATTCATGGAAAGTGTGAAAGGTCTGAAGTTACAATACTTTCATTAGAAAAATGTGTCTCTTAACAGGTCAGCCCAGCTCTAATTCTGTAAAAAAGATACATTTTCCTTAAATTTCATAGAGTCCTCATTTCTTTCTCACCCTCCCCACCACTTCAGTCCTATTAACTACAAGCTTTTTCATGGCAGTTTAAGTGTAAAGAAATGTTTCAATTCTTATTTTTATCCATTAAAATGCAAATGATGTAGGGTTTTCTGATTGTCTAATCCTCAGGGAGCTTTTGGATATGCAACATTGAGTACGTTTTCAGAGTGAATTCTTCTATATCCTTCATCTTCCCCCTTCCAATATGCAGAACACATTGAGTGATTATTGTTAAGCCAGGAAAGTGAGATGTATGTAGAGATTAAAAATGACCTTGCTCTCTTGGTCTCCATTCAGAGCTAGTTGTACAAGGTGCAGAGACCATTTGAAAAACTCGAAGTTGCACATGTTATTTCTACAGCTCTTCCATATCAGTATTTCAAAAATATTTCATTAACATTGGTTGTATGTTACTTGAACTCTAACAACAACAACAAAAAAACACTACTACCTGTGTAATTAATATAATAAAAATGATTCACTATGAAAGTCTGTAGGTTTTAGAAATATAGAAATATAGCTTTTTATCAGAGATTTACTTCAAAATAAAATTTAAAGTGCTACAAAAAGAATGAAATTATGTATAGCAGGGAATTTTTAACCTATATATATCTTTTTATATATATTTATCTTTATATGTATTTTCTCAGTCAGCTTCTTAACTTTCACTGAGTGATGCCAAGATGTCTTTTTAAGGTAACTTGCCTTTATCCAAATATCCACGTCTGCAAAATCAAGGCAAAACAGAAAGCCATCCATCCTCAGTATCTTTCCTTATCCTCTCTCTTCCAGGAATACTTAAACCCTAGGCTACATTGTGTCATCTAGATTTGGCCTTCCTTGGTTCATTTCAGACTTCGTCAAAATTTAACTATTTTGACTCTAGTACCTTCAAATCCTCAGTCAATGTAATAAACTAATCGACCTCTCACATTAATATTTGCATAGATATACATATTATTTCATGTAACCTATGGGGGAAATATGATTTAAAGGCACAAAGCCACTGTTATGAACAGAATGTCAGGTAGGCTTGTGTGGAAAGTATTGACATTTGATACTTCAATGAGCCCTTTTTTGGCTTCTTGACTGGCCCAACATAATTAGCCTTCTTCTCTTCCAGAAAGTAAGATTCATTTTGAAATTTGGATATTCAAGAACCATCTAGAAGTAGCAACTGGCCTCAAACATAAATCTAGTCTTAAAATTATGTTATATGTTGCAAAGTAACCAAATAGTTGCATAAAATCATATAATTTGTTTTTAAACTTATTCACTTCACCAATTTAGGGTTTTTTTTTAGTAGCACTATTTAACCCTATTGCATATGCCATTTTGTTATGAAAAATAGATTACATGGAACAAATAAGTAAAGCAAGTTTCTGTTATTCATACAGAAAAAAGAGCTTGCATAAAACACAGAAATCCTCTAGAAACAAGCTATCCCTTTCCTATAAATAGATTCAAAGATGTAAAGATGAAGAGCAGACTGAAGGTTCCTAAAAATTAGTCTTTATATTTTATATACTTAAAAATGTGATCCAATGTCCTATTATAAGAGATTTGTAGAGGATTCATAACAGAGAGACACAGAAAACCAAACATTTTTAAAAAGTTTAACTTAACTTGCCAAAATTTCAAAAGCCCTTCTGACACTTACCAGTGCCATAGGAGCAATGCATTTACTGGCACTATGCATTCTCATTCTGAAGAAATGCAATAATAATACATGGATTTTTAAAATTTTCCCCTTTGCTAGGGCTTTAAGACTAATGTGCACTAAGTTTGTTGTCTGAGCTTATAACCTTATCATTCTCTTACCTGTATTTAGTTAGTATTTATTATTTTGAATTAGAAACTAAGTTGGTTTTATAATTATTTGTTTTACTGTGTATATTTGATCTTCTTAAAAAATATGTAAGTGTACTTAGGTCTCAGATAGTATCTTTCATTTCTTTGGCACTATCCAATTGCATTAGAACCATACAGTGCTCCTGGTGCAGACATCAAGGTGATTCATCAGGATTAAATTAGAAAACTGAGCCATCAACTGGCTCTGTGACTCTGGACTGCTCATCTAACTTTTTGAGAACTCTGGTTTTTCTAAAATAAAATTGGAGTGATTGTACTCTTTCTAAGATACTTTCCATATATAAAATGATGCTTAATTAAGGAAAAAAGTAGAGGAAGGGAATAATATGAATGTGTGGGAAGGAGCATAAACTGCCAAATCTTTGGTAAAACTATTCATGTGTTTCAAAACCAGAAGGAGTATTATGGAAGAGCAGAAAGAAACCAGAGAGAAATCTAGTCTCTAAAGACAGAATGATATGTATCCAGACTTGTGAGTTTAATGTTTTTCTTTACTGAATGAATTCTCCAACCATGTACTGCTCAGATGGCAAAAACCCTGAAGCGTCAAAAAATTAAGATAAACCTGGCAGAACAGCTAAATATTAGAAAAATCAGAAAAATAACAGAAAGATGATCCTAATCTTTACGCTTATCCTCATCTCTGCCCAAATTTGGCAATCATAGGGGAAACTAACAGAGAAATACAGTGAAAAGCAGCAGTGTGAAGACATAAGAACATGGTAGATAGATAAGTAGCAGTGTATCATGGGGAATGAGAAGTGGACAGATTGATTCCAGGCAACTACACATCATAGTAAAAAAAAAAAAATCCAATCTTCAGAAGAATATGATGAATATAGAGTTGCTACAAGGTATTTTCTATAATATACATATTTTAACCCCAGATTAATATACAAAAAGGAAAGTATTAATTTATATTCAAGAAAGAAGGTAGTTAATAAAACAGACTCTGACTAGTCTCTGATATTGTATTAACAGTCAAAAGTTTCAAAGTAGCTATTATAAATATGTTCAAAAATGGAAAATATGCTTAAAGAATTTAAGAAAATATCAATAAATGAATAGAATCTGCACAAAGAAAATCTGGAGCTGAAAGTTACAGTTATTAAAATAAAAACTTTTCTAGATGGATTCAATATCAAGTTAGACATGGCAGAAGAGAAAATTAGTGACCCTGAAAATAGATCAATATAAATTATCCACTTTATGGAACAGAAAGAAAGAAGATCAAATAAAAATGAATAGAGCCTTGGAATATGATCAATCCTGTAAAATGTTCTGTGTAAACTTGAGAAGAATGTGTATTCTGCTGCTGCTAGATAGAATGTTCTGTGTATGTCTGTTAGGTTCATTGGTATAAAGAATGCTTCAAGTCCAATATTTACTTGTCTTTCTGTCTGAATGATCTATCCATTATCAAAGGGGAGTTCCAAAATCTCCTACTATTATTATAATGTCTTATGTTTCTTCCTTCAGATCCACTAGCATTTGATTAATATACTTAGTTGCTCCAATGTTAGATGCGTAAATACTTACGATTGTGCTATCTCAATGAATCGCCCCTTTATCATTATATAATGACCTTATTTGTCATTTGTTACCATTTTTTTTTGTTTAAAGTCTATTTTGTCTAATATAAATACAGCTGCCTCTATTCTCTTTGGGTTTATATTTTCATGGAATATCTTTTTCTGTCTCTTCACTTTGAGCCTCCATGTATCTTTAAAACTTAACTGAATCTCTTGGAGGTAGCATATAGTTGGGTCTTTTTGCTTTTTGTTTTGTTTTGTTTTTATCCATTCAGCCACTCTATGTCTTTTAACTGGAGAATTCAATTCATTTACATTTAAAGGATTATTGACAGGTAAGGACTTACTAATGCCATCTTATTAATTGTTTTCTGGCTATTTTGCAGTTTCTTTATTCTTTTTTTTTTTCATATCTTGCTGCCTTCCTTTGTGTATTGACAATCTTCCATAGCTAAATGTTTTGATTTCTTTCTCTTTCTCTTTTGTGAATCTATTGTAAGTTTTTGCTTTCTGGTTACCATAGGCTTACATAATACGTTATATAGAAATAACAGTATATTTTATGCTGATAACTTAATTTTAATTGCATACAAAAACTTTACAGTTTTCTTCCTCTTATGTCTTTGATATCAAAATATATACCTTAGAGGATTCTGGGAAACATGGTGGAATGAGAGATGTCCTCAGATTTCTCCCCTTGAAACAACAATAAGCTGAACATCAAAAACTCAACAAAAAAAACACCCAAACTACACACTAGCATGTCTGAGTGTGGGATCTGTGCATAAGAGCTACCAGAGGTCAGAACCCCAGGTGTCGGGTGGCGGACTGGGAGAAATAAAAAATAAATAAGTAAATAAGTTGATATTTACCAGCCCCGGTTGCAAAACCAAGGCTGAGCCACAGCCCCCAATTCCCAGCTCGGAGGGCCCCTCCCCCCATGCCCTCTAAGACTGATCACCATGGAGCCCCAGGGGAATCAGAGCAAAAGTTGCCAGGAATGTCGCTGATACTGACAGGGACTGAAACTGAGGGTAGCAAGCATGATTAAATATCTACAAGAAAATTTAAAGGCATTATTTAGGCTTTATATAAAGCAGGGATCCGAAAGGCTTAGATGCCACCTACAGGAAACCAAAAGAAAAGCACCTTCTTTGCAGCAGGCTAAAGAGAGACCTTTATATAAAATCTTCTTTCTGTAAAAACAGCGAAATACATTTCCATTAATGCCTAGGTGCAGAAATAGTCCATTAAACACCATGAACAACCAAGGTGACACTGCATCTCAGAAAGAAAGAGAACAATCTCCAGAAAATAAGCTTACAGATATAGAAATTGGCGACTTAAATAACAGACAATTCAGATGGTACTTCTGAAAAAACTCAGTGATTTTTGAAACAAGTCATATCAACAATTTTAGAATTGAAAAAACAACTAGATAAGCAGGGCAAGGATTGAAACTCTCAAAAAGAACAGAATAGAACTTCTGGAGATAAGAAACACACTGCAAGAGTTGAAAAATAAAATAGCAAACTTGAGAAATAGAGTCGACAAATGGAGGAAAGAAATTTAGAAATAAATCAGAAGAAAGAAGAGAGAAACCAAACAATGAAAAATAATGAAAGAGAAATACCAGAACTAGCTAATATCATCAGGAGAGGAAACATAAGAATAATGGGTATTACCGAAGGTGAGGAAAAAAAGCAGGGACTAGAAAGCATTTTCAGACAAATAGTGGATGAGAATTTCCCAAATCTAAAGAACTAACCAAAGCTTGGAATTCAAAAAGTCAACATAAAAAAAGCCTTCACCAAGACACATTGTATTAAATTTATCAAAAATTAATGATAAAGATAGAATTCTCAGGGCAGCCATGGAGAAGAAAACAGTAATTTATAAAGGAAAACACGTTAGATTACCCTCAGACTTCTCAGCACAAACCTTACAAGCCAAAAAGGAATGGAATCAAGTATATAAACTATTAAGTGAAAGGAACTACCAGACTAGAATAATGTATCCAGCTAAGCTCTCCTTTAGAGATGAAAGAGAAATTAAGACCTTTCCAGACATACAAAAATTGAGTGAATTTTCCACTATGAGGCCTGCGCTACAGGATATACTGAAAGGGGTCAGCTCACCTACACAAAATAACCAAAAAAAAAATACATGTTAGAAGTAAAGTGACTATCAGGCAAATAGAAACAGAGGAGTGCAATCCTTACTAAGAACAGGGCATTATAAGCTTAAATAATAAGAGAATTGCTATAGCAAGATAGTAATGAACATACAGCATACATACGGAGAAATTGAGATAACAATGACTGAAAAGGGGAAGATTCAAAGATCCAAATTCACAAAGGAGAATGTAGATAAGGCACATGCAGAAGAAAATAGATGACTCTGTGTGTGTGTGTGTGTGTGTGTATGTGTGTGTGTGTGTATACACATATATAGAAGTACCATCTGAAATGTCTGTCATTTAAGTCACAGATTTCTATATTTGTAAGTTTATATATACATATATATAAAAATATCTTTTTAATATTCAAAATGGTAACCACATACCAAAGATTCAGAACTGAAGTATATAACATAAAACAATAAAAACCACAGGCAAAACCTACAAAAGCCCACTAAAATAAAGAAAAGAGAAACACAAGAACAAGGAAGCAATGGAAACATCGAACTACCAGAAAGCAAAAGATAAAATGGCTATAAGAAGACCTCATATTTCAATAATCACCCTAAATGTAAATGGACCGAACTCACCAATAAAAAGTCACAGAGTTGCAGAATGGATCAAAAAACAAAACCCAACTATATACTGCCTCCAGGAGACAAATTTCAGCTCCAAAGACAAATATAAATTCAAAGTGAAAAGGTGGAAAATACCAGATGAAATAGACTTCAAAATAAAAAAGATAAAGAAAGTTACTGAGGGACATTTCAGAATGATAAAAGAAATCATGTACCAAGAAGACATAACACTTATTAATATCCATGCTCCCAATCAGGAAGCCCCGAAATTTGTAGAGTAATTACTAACAGAACTAAAGGGAGAAACAGCAAAACACTATCATAGTAGGTAACCTAAATACCCCACTGTCAGATATAGACAGATCATCCAAACAAAAAATCACTGAGGAAATAATATCTTTAAATGACACATTAGACCAACTAGACATAATTGACATATACAGAGCCTTCCGTCTCAAAACAGATGCTTATACATTCTTCTCTAGTGCACATGGAACATTCTCAAGAATTGACCACATACTGAGACACAGAGATAGACTCAACAAACATAAGGGGCTTGAAATCATACCAACTATATTCTCTGATTATAGTGCTTTGAAACTAGAGATCAACTGCAAAAAGAAATCAGGAAGAACCACAAATACATGGAGATTAAACAACGTGCTACTGAAGAATAACTGGGTCAGGGAAGAAATAAAAAGAGAGATCAAGAGATACATAGAAATTAATGTTAATGATAGTACAACATATCAAAACTTTTGGGACACGGCAAATGTGGTCATAAAAAGAAAGTTCATATCATTATAGGCCTATCTCCAAGAACAAGAACAAGCCCAAACAAATAACCTAATGCTTCATCTTAAAAACTAGAAAAGGAAGAACAAATGAAGCCTGAAGTCAGCAGAAGGAAAGAAAACATCAAAATTAGAGCAGAAATAAATGTAATTGAAAACAAAACAAAACAAAACAAAAAACAATAGAAAAAATAAATATAACAAAGAGCTGGTTCTTTGAAAAGGTTAATAAAATTGACAAACCCCTGGCTAGACTCATGAAAGAAAAAAGAGAAAGGACACAAATAAACAAAATCAGAGATTAAAGAGGAGAAATTACGACTGACATTGCAGCAATACAAAGGATCATGCAAGAATACTATGAGAAATTATATAATAACAAATTTAATAACCTCAAAGAAATGGACCAGTACTTAGAAAATTACAATCTTCCTAGACTGAATCAAGAAGATCTGGGAAATCTAGACAGATCAGCAGTATGGAAATTGAAAAAATCATCAAAAACCTACCAAAAAATAAAAGTACATGATCAAGTAGGCTTCATCCCAGGAACACAGAAATGGTTCAACATATGCAAGTTGATTAATATGATACACCACATAAACAAATTAAAAAATAAGAATCATATGATTATATCAATAGATGCAGAAAAGGCTTCGACAAGATACAGCATCCATTTACAATCAAAACACCTAACAAATCAGTTTAGAAGGAAAGTACCTTAATATAATAAAGGCCATATATGACAAACCCTCAGCTAATGTTATACTTAATGGTGAAAAACTAAAAACCTTCCCTCTAAGATCAGGAACAAGGCAAGGATATCCACTATCACCACTATTATTCAATATAACATTGGAGGTCCTAGCAAGTACAATCAGACAAGAGAAAGATATAAAGGGCATTCAAATAGAAAACAAAAAGTCAAACTGTCACTATTTGTGGATGACATGATTCTCTATATGGAAAACCTTAAAGACTCCACAAGAACACTGCTAGAAACAATAAGCAAATACACTAGTCCCTGGACACAAAATCAATGTTCAAAAAGTCATAGCTTTTCTATACTCTAATAATGATGTGTCAGAAAAAGAAGTAGAAAAAATAATTCCTTTTGCAATTGCTCCGAAAAGAATAAAATACCTAGGAATAAATTTAATGAAACATGTGATGGACCTATATAATGAATACTACAAGACCCTATTAAAAGAAATCAAAGAAGATGCAAAGAAATGGAAAGAAATTCCATGTACTTGGATCAGAAGAATCAACATTTTTAAAATGATCTTACTATCTAAAACATTATATAGATTTAATACAATCCCCATCAAAATTCCATTGGCATTTTTTAAAAGAAATAGAAGAAAAAATCATCAGAATTGTATGGAAGCACAAAAGACCATGAATTGCCAAAGCCATCCTGAGAAAAAAGAATGAGGCTGGAGGCACCACTCTGTCTGACTTCAAATTATACTACAAAGCTACAGTAATCAAAATGGTATGGTATTGGCAGGAAAACAGACACACAGACTGGTGGAACAGAATCGAGAGTCCAGAAGTAAACCCATATTTATATTGGCAAATAATTTTCGACAAAAACGCCAAAAACATACAGTGGAGAAAGGAAAGCCTCATCAATAAATGGTGTTGGGAAAACTAGAAAGCCATCTGCAAAAGAATGAATCTAGAATGTAGTTTATCACCACACACCAAAATTAATTTAAAATGGGTTAAGGACATGAATATAAGACCTGAAACAATAAAATGCATAGAAGAAAACATAGAAATGAAATTCAAGGACCTTGGACTTAAAGATGAATTTGACCTCAAAAACAAGGGAAATAAAAGCAAAAATAAATGAATGGGACTACATCAAATTAAAAAGCTTCTGCTCAGCAAAAGAAACCATCAACAAGGTAAAGACAATCATCTGAATGTGAAAATATATTTGCAAGCAATGGCTCCGATAAGGGCCTGATATCCAAAATATACAAAGAACTCATATGACTCAATAACAACAAAAAAACAAATGACCCAATTGAAAAATGGACAGAGGACCTGAACAGAAGCTTTTCCCTAGAGGACATACAAATGGCCAATAAGTATACGAAAAGATGCTCAACATCACTAGCTATTAGGAAAATACAAATCAAAACCACAATGAAATACAATCTCACACCTGTTAGAATAACTATAATCAGCAGAACAGTAATCACAAATGTTGGAGAGGATGCAGAGCAAAAAGAATACTCATACACTGCTGATGAGACTGAAAATTGGTGCAACCATTATAGAAAACAGTATGGAGTTTCCTCAAAAAACTAAGAATTGATTTATCATATGATCCAGAAATCCCTCTACTGGGTATTTACCCCAAAGACTTGAAAGCCCATATCTGAAAAGAGATTTGCACAACAATAGTCATAGCAGCATTATTCACAGTGGCCAGTACATGGAAGCAACTGAAGTGTCCTATGATAGATGATTGGCTAAAGAAGCTGTGGTACATATATACTATAGAATATTACTCAGCCAAAAGAAGCGATGAAATATAGCCATTTGCACAACACGGATAGATCTCAAGATAATCATGCTAAGCAAAATAAGCCAGACTGAAAAAGTTGAAAATCACATGATATCACTTATATGTGGGATATAAACCTAAAGCAACAAATGAATAGGACAAACAAACAGAGGTTCATGGTCTTGGGGTGTTGGAAGAGCGGGGAGGTATACATGATAAAGGAGGTCAAATATAGAGGGGTAGAGGGAGGGGAAAGTAAGTAAAGGGGATCAAATATATGGTAGCTGAAGGAGACTGGACTTTGGGTGGTAAACACACAATACAATATATAGATGTCTAATTATAATGTACACCTGAAAATTATATAATTGTCTTAACCAATGTTACCCCAATAATCTTAATTTAAAAAGAGGAAAATATTTATATGTGTATATATATATATATATATATATATATGTACATCTTTTCATATTGTTTTTATTAACAAACTATTATAGTTATAGTTATTTTTAATACACATGCCCTTTAATAATCTTTGTACTAAAGTGAAGTGTTTAACATTTTACCATATTACAGTGTTAGAGTATTTTGAATTTGACTGTATACTTACCTTTGCCATATGTGATATATTTTCATATGTTTTTATGTTGTCGTTTCAGGGAATCTGTGGGTGAGGTATTTCCAGCAGTTAATGGGTGGGCTTCTTGATGGAGTTCATGATGTACTAGATCCCCATTCTTTTAATGCCTTCCAAGAGTCCTATCTATTGCTCTCCCAGCTTCTTTATACCTCCAACCATGTAGCTCATGATTCAATAATCTAAATGGGCCAAGAAAAAGATTATCTGCTTTGGCAGCATCTCATATGGCTGGAGATGCCAGGTGCTCTCTCATGTACCCTCTCTTTCCCCAATGGGAGAATCTCAGACAAAAAGATCTTTCTGGTCCCTGAGCTGGGCTGCCTTGTAGGAGGGATGATATGAGTAAAGTCAAGTTGTTCCTTGTACCCACTTCTATGTATATATTTTGGCTCCAACAATGTTCTGAAATGTCTCTTCTAGAAACCTGAACTTCCACAAAGGCTCTCTTGTACATGAGTGATGTCTAAGGCAGTATTTTCCAGGAGCTCTATACCAAGGCCAAGAGGGGCTGGAGCTGGCTTATATATCACCAGAGCATACATAGCCAGAAACAAGGTCATCTGGCTATTGCCCAATTCATGGATGTGCAAGACTCCTTCCAGGTTCCTTGGTGTATGGTGCTGGATCCTACAGCTTCCACAAAAACACTTTTGCCTATGCAATGATGCCAAATTTTTGTTTTTGAGATGGAAGAATAAAATGAGGTATGTCTTATGCCACCATGATGCTTATGTCACTCTGAGTCCAAAATTTTCATTGGGGGCTGGTCACATTGATACTTTCTCTCTACACAAGAAAGGATAATTTCCAAAGTTCCAGACTCCCAGAAGAAAAGCAAATATTTACTATAAATCATATTGTTTGCACAAACAATCTAGGTAAACTGGTACATCAGAGTTTAGTGTCTAAAGTAGACAAAACAGCCTTATTATTTAGTAACATCAAGAAAATTCCAAAGTCAAGTTTTCTTGTACAGACCTCACAAGCATGCGCTTCAAAGAATAACATCAAACCTGTTCTATTAACTCGTTTCTACACAGTCACTCTGGTAGTGCTTCTACAACCCAGCTGAGGCTTTCCTTTCCTCACCTGTGGTTAAATTTTGTTTGGATTTTTTTCCCCAAAACTTTCAGAAAAAGCCTCATTTCCTTCTCTGCAGAGAAATCAGGTACCAGCTAACCAATTCCATCTCTTCAGATGTCTGAACTTCACCTCCACAAGTCCATTCCTTAAAGCTTTTAAATTTGATTATAAACATGCGCCACATAACGTTTCAGTCAACAAAAGGTAACATATAGGACAATGCTTCTCACAAGATGCTTATGGAGCTAAAAAATTTCTATTGCTAAGTGACTTTGTAGCCATTATAATATTGTAACACATCACTCACATGTTTGTAGTGATGCTGGTATAAATAAAACTACTGTGCTGGCAGTCGCTGGCAGTTGTATAAAGTATAGCATATACAATTATGTACAGTACATAATATTTGACAATGATAACAAGCTACTATATTAGTAGTTTATGTATTTACTATACTTTTATTGTTATTTTAAAGTGTACTCTTTCTACTTATAAAAAGTTTGCTGTAAAACAATATGTCATATTAAGGTAGCAGCAGCCTCATACATCTCAAGTTTATCATGTCTCTTGATTGCATCACTTTGTCTTGTGCTTGGTTTAATTTTGTGTTGTTTTATAAATTTAGTGTAGCCCAAGTACACAGTGTTTATAAAGTCTTTCTTTGGCAGAGTGGTTGATAAGCAAGAATCAATGGAAATTTTTGATTCATTACTCTTTATTCTCCTTTTTTTGTACCAGATTTGTAGAGTGAGACAACTGTGGCAATGGCAGCAGTGACAGCAGTAGCTGCAAATTTACTTGCTTCTAATGACACCTGTGTAAGGTAACCCTAAAATAAAATTCAACAGCACCCCCTCCCCAGTAGTGTCCTCTAGTTCTTCCAATGTGCCTTTTTCAAGTGCCTATTAGGTTTTCGTCTTCCTTGTAATATTTAGAGTGATTTCTGATCCTGCACTGAATTATGATAGATGTATAGGTATATAGGCTATTTATCAAAAAACTACAGAAAACAACATATTCAAGAGTAAATCTTTAAAAATATTCCCCTATAAAATCAGGAATGAGATGAGTATGCTGTCTCACTATTTTTCTTCAACTTTGCATTGGAGGTATTAGACCTGAACAAGTAAGCGGAAAATGATTAATAGAAAAAAAAAAAACTGTAAGTATTTGCAATGACATAATTATTTGAATAAAATTCTCAAACTTAGCTTATGGTAAATTATATATGGTAAATTAAAATGTACCAAAAATCTTACTGTAGCCATATTGCACTTAATGTTGTATTCTATCTACCTTTATAAGGCAAAGAAAATATATTTGAAGTATTTTGGTGACTTTTTTTTCCAAAACTAGATGAAATTACATTCAAAACAATCAATAACTTAGTAGATCTGATAAGGTATACTTTTAGATGGTTATAGTCGAATAGACAGATCTTTGAGCTAATTGCACAAAAAGAATCGTACCTATAAATTGGTCAACTAGATTATTTCACTAGAATGCAGTTAAAGAACAGTCTCCAATCACCTTAATTTTCAAAACGACTATGATCTTGGTTCTTAAGTCTTATTTAATGTATTAAGCTTTCATGGATAACTTGAAATTGTAGAATCATAATTTTATACAAAATAAGGATCCAAAGAAAATTTGTTATGCCCTCAGTCACTGTATGTAGGGGTTTTATCTCAATGCTGTAAATTCTAAAAGCTGGCTCTCAACCACAGCTTACATATATGGCCATTTTAAAGGTGCACCTCCACATTTCCCTGAATTTCCCCCAAAGAGGAATGTCTACAGTTTTCCTCTACAGGTAATTGCAGCTTTGGAAATAACCTCAGGTTACTTAAACACCCCAGCTCTGCAAACAACCCATTATTAACCAGATTTTGTCATGAAAATCCATCCTGTTACTGCTATGAAGATGTGACTTCATTACATTGGATAAAAAATGTGAAAAAGTCTCCAGAGTATCTCTGTGGTAAAAGCAATGCTATATGGGCACATTTTTATGAACAACACTTATTAAGAATTGACATTACCCCTTTGGTTTTCTTCATCTTTTTCTGTCTCATGAAGCTCTTCTAGGGAGTTATATATATATTGGGTGACTCTAAATAAACAATATTTGTTCTTAAAAAATACAAACCTTGGTTTCATCATATACTCAGTACAAAAGTTCCACTGTTCTATAACCATTGCTTCTATCAGGGTCCAGTAAGGGAATAGAAAACAAATCAGTTATTAAACAGAAAGAATGTAATGTGGAGACTCATCAACTAGGTATAAAGTTGTAAGCTAGGTATCTGAAAAATGGAGAGAATATTAACATACCACAGGGGCAGCAACTGCAGATACTATCCCTATGCCTTAAAGAACAAAGGAGAAAAGTTGGAATTATTAAAATTTGGACACTCAGAGGAGAGTTCTTGCAGAGCTGAAACTCAGGCCTTTGAGGAGAGGGTACTGGTTCAGCTGCTCAACAGATATTAGTATCTCTGTATCTTTATATCTATTTCTGAGCTTGTTTGAGGAATACTGAACCAGCCTATGGCTTCCAAGAGTAAAAATTAAGAAAAATAAATTTGACAAATATTTAACAGATATTAAAAAAACAAAACTAAGGAGTCCTCTAAATGAGACAAAATAAGGCTAATCATAAATAACTTGATTTTGGCCAGTATGTAGAAATATATATCATTATGTACTGTTAGTAGGAATTTCATTCACATTTCTATGCTGGGGGGACAGTTTGGCTATATACATCATAATCTCCTAAAATACACTTCATTCTTTAGATAGAACACTCATTTCTAAAAGTTTAAACTAAGGTGATTATCACACGATAATAAAATAGATTTAGCCCAAGATTGCTCTTATCAGTGTTGTTTAAAATTAAGTATATCTGAAAAATAAACCTAAAAGTTTACTCATAGGAGCCTGGTTAACTGATTTATACAAGTAATGGAACACTATGCAATCTATAGACATCACTAGCTAGACAAATCTTTATTAACATAGAAAGAAAAAGTTGTAGAGTATTCATCCATTCAACAGATATTTACTGGGTACCTCCATTAGCCAATGAACCAAACATTGACAAGGTTCTTGCCCATGAAAAGCAAAATATAAATTTTATGTAAAACTGTTTACATATACTGATATGAGTATACACACATAAATATACATAGATAAACATATATACTGATGTCTGGTGGGATCTTCTAAAAATATTGAGTCATTTTCTTTCAGTGGTGGGACTATTTCTAGTCCCTTTACTTTTTTATATTGCATGTTAGCATAATTTTTTTGTTGTTATATAGACACATTAAAAAATCCTAGACATATTCAAAATCTAGGGCACCAAACTTTAGTAGAATTCACTGTTGAGTGTGATTTATCTTTTGCTCAGAATTATTTTATCATTTGGTTTGTCATTCTTTGGGAATTTACATTCCACTCTGAATTATAATTAGTTTTGTACTTGTCATCTTTCCTTATAAGATTACAAGTTTCCTGAGGACAATGACACTACCTTGTGTAACTTTTGTTCCTTATAATATCTAAAATAGGGCTTTGCTTTTAGTGTGTGCTCAATAAATATTGTGTTTCATTTATTTCTAGTTTCACTCATCATCAAATTACACCGGGCATTAATCAAGGTAACTGCTTCGCCCATATACTTTATGGGTGATCATGCACTACTGATAGCCCATGCTGGGAAGCAGCCTTAGTGAGCTACATTTTGTAATATATTAACCTTAATCCTCCAGACTCAGGTCATTGTACTGCGGGTGGATACTTGACCCAAAGGCAGATAGTTCAAAGATTGGCCACAGACGTAACCTAGAAAAGAAGTTTGATTAATATACTATACACAAGAAAGAAAAAAAAATCAGAATGGTTATAAGCCAATAAAATGGTTCCTAGCTTTATTAATAATGAAAATGTAAGCTAAAACAAAATACAGGCATGAGATTTGATCCATTGGGTCATTAAAAATAAGAGTGACAATGCCCAGTAATGGAAAGAACAAAGAGAAATGGTCCCTCCCATAAACTGTAGGTGAGAATGTAAATTAAGCCTTCTTTGGAAGGCAGTTTGACAGCATCCATCAACATTTACATTGCGCTCATTTTTTGATGTAGTTATTTTGCACCAGGAATACAACTTGAAGAAATATTCCATGTGCACAAAGATGAGGCAAGAATGATCTTTGTATTGTTCATAAAAAAAATACTTAAAATATTTTCATCTTTAGGAAAGAAGGTTAAGTAAAATATATTAATCCATACTTTAGAAAAAGAGGTAGGGATTCAACAAATAATAATAAAACTTTATTTTATTATTAATGAAAATAAATCAAATCTAACATACAGTCCTATGTAATCAAGCTCTGCCTCTGGGAACCCATTTTCTCTCTCCCTCGCATCACTTACTCTTTTAAAATCACGGGCATTTTGCCCTCGTTTATTCTTCTATTTGTATTATTCTTTCTCCAAATAGTCTTTTGATTGGTTCATTGTCTCCAGGATCCCTGCTTAAATGTCACCCTATAGAGTTCTTTCCTGAACTTCCTGACCTCAACTCTCTCTACCTTTTATTCCTCTTCATTTTTCTTTATAGAAATTACCAGTTTCTGACATTAAATATTGAGCTACATATTTTTAATTATCCACCTCTTTCACTAGAACTGTCTATGGTAAGGACTTTATCTATTGATTATTATCAAATCCCCAGTGCCTAAAATGATATCTTGTAATGAATAAATATAATAAGTTAACTAATTATTTAAAAAGTATGTGTTAGAATTAAATGTTTAAACATGGAATGATATCTAAGATATATTGTTGTTGTCAAAAATATATATAAATGATATAGTCCTATTTTTGTAAAGAATATGTGCTTGTGCATATATGTATGTGTGTGTTTATAGATAGGTATGCTTGTGTGTGTATATGATATACAAATACATGTAGATATCTAGATAAAGAACTAAAATACACACATCAAATTGTTATCTCTGTCAAGGAAAGTGTCAATGGGAGGAAAGGAAAAGGAACTTCCACGTTTACTGTTATATTAATTTACTTCCACATTTACTTTTATATTAATTTGTTTTATAGAATAGATTTATATAGTTTTCATAAAAGAAAAACAAAAAAGGAAAAATTATTAATAATTATAATAGAAATCGCACTTTTAAGCTTTTTTCTTCTAAAAGGCAATAATCTGAGCACTACAGATATATTAACTCATTTAATCATCAGACCAACCATAGAGAGTATATTATTATTATTATTTCCATTAAGAACAAAGTTAAGGATTATTTATGGTGGCCAAGAAGTATCTTTCGATAGATGTTTGGATAAAGATATGGTACATGTATACAATGGAATATTATTCAGCCATAAGAAAAGATGAAATACTGTCATTTGTGACAACATGGATGGATATTGAGTTTATTGTGCTAAGCAAAATAAGTCAGACAGAAGAAGCTGAGAACCACATGAGTTCACTCATACATGGGATATAAAACTGAAAGCAACAAACAAGATAAACAGATAAACAAAAACTCATAGACACAGACAACAGTTTAGTGGTTACCAGAAGGAAAGAGGGGAGAGGGAGAGGTAGAAAAGGGTTAAAGAGGGGTCAAATATATTATGACAGAAGGATATTTGACATTGGGTGGTGAACAGACAATGC
Organism: Eidolon dupreanum; assembly: GCA_028627145.1. Taxonomy (NCBI): domain Eukaryota; kingdom Metazoa; phylum Chordata; class Mammalia; order Chiroptera; family Pteropodidae; genus Eidolon; species Eidolon dupreanum. Next base: position 74,911,589 of record CM053507.1, on the reverse strand, counting down.
AATATACAGATGATGTATTATTGAATGTTATACTTGAAACATATAATTTTATTCACCAAAGTCACCCCAATAAACTTAATCTAAAAAAAAGAATTTTATTAGTTACATCATAGATTTGCTTTGACTAAGAATGCCTTAAACTACTAACCAAATTAAAAAAAAAAAGGTTGATTGATTTTACTTTAAAAATCTTAAGGGTTAACTAATTTTTCTATTAAATTTATTGGGATGATATTGCTTAACGAAATTGGCCAAGACATGGAAACAACTGAGTGTCCTTTGATAGATGATTGGATAAAAAAACTGCAGTACATATATACAATGGAATATTACTTAACCATAAGAAGAGATGAAATACTGTCATTTGCGACAATAAGGGTTAAAACTAATTAAAGCCAAACGGTGATTCTTAAAAAAGAAAAAAGTTCTAATCAAAAAATGTCTTTCTATGTCAATGAAAAAAAACATAATTTTGTGGGGTTTTCTGTTAATGTGAACAAATATGTTCCTATGCTGACATATAGCTACATCTAATGGTTACACACACACACACACATATGTGTGTGTCTATCTTTATATTAATCAAAATTAAGCAAGTCAAACCAGGTACAAAGAATGAAAGACTGAACAGTGGCTAGTAAAACAACAAATATCCTCAATTAAAAAAAAAGAAGAAGAATACAGCTAAGGCATAGAAGAATTTAATTACTTAGTCGAGGTTATATAACCTATAAGTGGTAAAACCAGAGAAGAAAATAAGAAAAAAAAGAATGAGGAAGAGGAAAAGGAAGTAAGGAAATGTTCATTCGTATGTTGATACACAGAAGACAAATCAAGAAAAAGAAAAGTGGTTAAGTTGTCAAAACCTGACAAGCAAGATTGCAAGTTATTTGAAAGAGAATGAAAGATAAGATATTCGGCTCCTGTCCTGTGGTGCTCAACTCTTCCAGAGTTCCCAAGATTTCTTAGCCAAGATTCCTTTTTCTGGATTACTAGGCGTGTATACTTATATAAACTCTGTAGTAAACAGTGACTTAAGTACACCTCTTGTCTGTGTCTGAATTATATAAGTTCCATATAAAAATGTACATCCTTGACCTAGAAATAATGCCATGTGTCAAAAAGTGCAATGGAATAGATTCTCCTAATCTTTTTTAAAAAAAGAAATAATCAAATTAAGCTTGTCACTTAACTCTGTTAATTTACATGCATGTTCACTTACCACATGGCTATGCTAGTCTTCTGGGTCATTTGTTTCATGTTCACAGAACTGACATAAGTACTGTTCATCACAGCTGTGCTCCTGGAAATGCAGGTAGAAGAGAACTGTACATCACACTGTTCACTGCTTGAGGAGAACTATACATCACACTGTTCACACCAATAAAGGTGATCACTAAAATGGGTGTTTGCAATGTGCTGGCTGAGGTACCCAAGCATGGACACTTCAGAAATTTTCCAAGGGATCGTCAAAATAATCTATATATTTTTGTGTATGTTTATGTTTATGCACTGATCTTTTCTTTCTGGCTTTCTTTCTGTCTGTCTCTGTCTTTTTTTCTTTCTACTATATGCTTATTTGATTGGCCATTTATTTCTTTAATCTCACAGTTAGGTATAACCTAATTGAGTGAATTTAAGATAAATTATATGAAAAAAGGCACAAAGGAACAAGAACAATACAAAAGAAAGTATTTTAAAAACAGGTGTGCCTCATGTTAAATTAAAATGCTTCTTCCTTCTCAATTTTCTTACTCAACATATCAATGTATCATGACAGATTACATTATGCACTGCATTTTACTTTCTTCAGAGCTTCTCCATGTGATGAAGAAAAGATTATGGGTAAGAATTTCAGATAGACATAATTCTGATCTCCTTCTATCTCTTTATCTATTAAACTAATAGGTCATTTATTTCTATTAAACTAATATGGAATCATATCTATAGTCCTCTCATGGGATTTTATCATCTTTAAGGCTTCATGTGAGAGCTAAGTGAGATTGATCATCATAATCATCATAATCTTCTAATTCAAAAGACTTGTTTATCCATAAGTGAAATTTGAAAGTGTTCATGCAGTCAAACCACTGGTGTTACATTACAGAGTACACTAGTTTGTTAATAGTTTCAAGATCACCTTGCGCTTTTTCTGCTGCAGAGCATGAGGTTTATCGTTTGTGAATCAAGATTAAATTTGAGCGTATACGATTACAAATGCATACATGACAAAGCTTGGCTTTCACAAGTCAAAGTGCCTACATATAAAGAATTGCTCTTTTAAGAGTACACTGGAAAAAAAAAAAGAAAATAAGGTATCACATCTAGTTTGTAGATTTTTTTCCTTTCCTCTAAAAGAGACTGAAAGATTAGGTCACACTGTTATATCAAAGTATATTTCCTTTTACACTGAGGCAAAGGTATGATTTAGAGTGTGCTCATCACTATATTGGTGCCTTTTACACTGTGAGCTATTGAAACATGAACACAACACTAATTCTTTGCAACTACTGGACTGTAAATTAAACATGCTGCTCAGTAAATGACCCTTAAACTTCATTTCTGTTTCTTACTAAAGATTGCTAGCTATTTGTGGGTACTCTGAAAAAACATAAAAGGTTTTGAGGAAAATGCTTTAACCTATCATTCCCCTAAGGCAACTTGCATCATTTGAAGCTGTAGCTGTGTAATGAAACAAACAGCTGGTTAAAAGGTGAAAATTTAAGTCAAACAGGCTTTATGGCATTTATATTTTTATTTCTTCTATAGGATGCTAAGTAAGGAATGTGTATGATTTTCTTTTTGACTGAATTTGCCAATTGTTTTGTTGGTAGATGATGAGAAACCAAAATTCATTAATAAATAAAATGATCAAAGTGATGATTTGCAAAAATAATTCCTCTTGGGAAAAACTAATTTAGCAGTAACATTTTAAAAAATTTAATTTGGCCCAACTATAATAATAACAACTTCTAGTCACTGAATATTTGCTATATACTGGCCACTCACCAAAATTTATCACCTCAGGCCAGCCTGGAGCTGAGAGCCCAGTGGATTTAGCAATAAGCAAGTCATTGTTGTGTTTGCTGAGATCAGTTTCAGAAGAGTCAGGGTGGAAGCCAGATTTCAATGAATTGAGGAAGAGCTGGAAGAGAAGGAAGTAGAAACAGCTACTAAGGAAACAAAATTACTCATGAAGGGGAAAAGGAAGATGCAACAGAAGCTGGCTGGAATCATGGACTTTAAGAAGATAAGTTTTTTTAGTTTAGGTTTTTTTCATTGTTGTTTTAAGATAGGGGAGAAGTGAGCATATATAAATGAAACAAATAGTATTTTAAAGGTACAGAAAAGAGATAAAATAATTTACTGAGCAAAACAACTAAAGGATCAGATTAGGATTTCGGGAAAAGATATCCTTCTGTGTTCTGCTTCTGTCTAACTCAACTGAACATCCAGCCTTGGGTATCTCATAAGCACCTCAAGTTCAGCACTTCTGCACCCACCCCCAAACGTGTTCTTCTATTTCTGCTTCCTCTTTTGACAAAAGACACTATATCTACCTACATTTCCAAACCAAAAATCTGGACATATAGTGAATCATGCCTTTTCCTTATCCTCTTATCCTACTGCCAAGTTCTATCCATTTTATTTTTTAAATAGGTTTATTACATTTTTAAAAAGATCTTTCCATGAATATTCAAGTCTAGATTGAGATGTCCTACTACCTCAGCTGGGATGTCATCAGAAAAACAGAAACTCCTCCAGATATTCCAGCAAAGGGGATTTAATAAAAGTAATTAATAACATGAAGGAAAAAAACATATGAGGAGTTGAGAAAACTGAGAGAATAACAATTGCAGAAAGTCCATCTCTAGAGTTTGAGGAACAACTCAAAGAGATGGCATTGTTAGAATCAATGGTATACTGGTTAATATTTAACATCCAGCTCTAAGGAGAATACCAAAACTGTTTGCCAATTTCTGTGGTGTAAATATCCCACCATGCTAATTTCAAGCTAGCAACTCAGCACTAAATAAACAGTTGGTAAGAGATGAACAGATTCAGCTCTTAAAAGCTGGCACACCAGAAAACAGAAGCTGGGCCCATCACACAAAATTTGAAGCTTTTGAAGAAAGACAGCTGTTTCCAAAAATGCTACCTGAACAGGGTAAGCGGACGATTACCTTGGCTTCTCCAATTCTGCCCATTTCATTCTTTCTTCAGTGCCTCTCTTTGGCCAAACCCAGTCAAAATCCATCTGAGCCTGGAAAATGCAGCCTGAAAGTTCAGATCTCCTCAGATACAAAGCAGAGCTGAGAAGGGGAAAGAATGGATCCAAGAACAAATGAGTTAGACTCTTGGAGTACTTGTACCTTCCTTTATAACCGGTCTGTAGGCTCTGTGAGGCTAGGGGCCACTGCAGAGCTCTAGCATTCAATAACTATCAAATATTTTACAGAATAAAAGAATGACTTATTAACAAATATTATGTCAGCATTTAATAAGCAGAAAATCTGTTTCTTTTGTATTTATGACTTGTTGTCAAATCACCACATTTATTGATATAATGGCACTGAAACTTGGCAAAATCACATATAAAGCTATTACATTGCTTGACTTCGTTAAAATTCCCCTTAGTAGTGCCTTAGCCCTTTGACCCCCATCTCATATAACTTGCTGGAAAACTGAAAGCTTTTGTTTGATCTAGTGACTCTTGTACTTTAAAAATCTCCAAATTATTTACAAATCTATTTTTTAGCAAGCATCATTAACCTAATATATTCTACATGTTTCTCTCTCCATGTAGCATAGGCTCTTCCTCTGGAAACTCCAAAGCAGTTTAGATCTTCATCTCTGTTGCTTGCTCCTGTTGATGAGCAAATGGTTTCAAGTTTCACCAGTTCTCTGCTTGGTTCAACTTTTTTTCTAATGACATTCAACAGAGTCAAATATATTCCATCTGAAAAACTATCTACAGTGAATCGTCCTGTGAATCTTAACCTAGTGGTACCTCTGCTTCATGTAGCTGCCTTCGTTCAAATATATATTTAGAATGATTTGTTGTCTTGTCAAAGATAAACAAATCTGGATACTAGTTAAAATAGTGTAGACAGATCCTAATTGGTAATATACTATTCAATAGGGAAGAAAGACGAGAGTGAACTGAACCCAACTTGGATTTCTACAGAGCTGGCTGGACATTTTAAAGGAAAAATCAAAAAGTAAAAAGAGGGATGGGCAGGCAGGAAGAAGAGGTTGGTGCATGCAAAATCCATCTGGGTTTGTTAACTGGAGCTTGTAGAAGTCAGGCTTCTACACGCCCACAGAGCCTGGGAGACAGGTCCTATCAGCTGTTGGTTGGAACAAATGGTAAAGTCTTATGACAGCCTTGACTTTTCTCAGGCAGGCACTTGAAGTGGGGGCTGGGATTATCCTAGGGATGTGGTCTTGAGCTATTAGAAACTATGTTAATATTTTATTCGAAACTTTAGAGGGCAAACTTGAGCCTAATTCAGAACAGTGCTCAGAGCAGCCTGGCTAGAGTTTGGCCAAGGAGAGAATCTTTGTTAGTCTCAAGCCAAGGTACAGTCTCAGCTATTTGCTGTCACCAGAATCCTCTCTATCAGAAAAGTAGAAGACCATTAAAATAAGAGTTGTACCCCTTACCCCACCTACAACATAAGCTCTCTTATGGTGGGACAAATATTAAGTAGGGGCTGTGTGTGGCTCCCTTTTGAACTACTCCTCCTATGAATTCATCTATTTTTTTCTACATTCACTGCCATTCAGGGGTGGACAAAGTGATGGGTGAGGTCTTCCTCAGAGGAAGGCAATAAAGGAGTCTATACAGTTTACAGAGAATTTTAAAACATCTTTTTATTATTACCATGTGCTAGAAATTCTAAATGCTAGCAATAAAAATACTCATCTTCCATCAAATCTGTCACTGATGTTAATTCTAAGTAATTGCTCTGGCTACTGTTAAGTTTTAATAATAAATATGTAAGCTTCAAATTAGCACCTTTTATCACTTATTCTTTAATAAGTATTGCATTTTTACAGGGGAATTAATTTGGAGAATTCCCATTTGTACAGTCAGCTTTTAACACTTGTGGACTCAGCACATGTTTCCATTTAAAACTAATTTTGTAATGGTTCAGAAATCACTTGAGCTTGTTTTTGATGCTTTATGCATCTTGTATTTTTCTTTTATTCAAAAGAATAAAAGAACAGTGCTCAGAGCAGCCTGGCTAGAGTTTGGCCAAGTAGAGAATCTTTGTTAGTTTCTTCAATTCTGGCATTCTGTGTGACTACTTGGAGTATATATTTGTCTTAAAAACATAAAAAGTGAAACAGTATGAACCATGAGGCACAGCATTCCATTTTCTAAGTACCAACTTTAATTTATATATATTGATTAGTATGTTTATAACTAAAATTTATTATTTTTAAATTAGTAATAGTTTTCAAACTAAAAAATATATCAAGAAAACAAAGCATTCCATCAGTATTATCACTTAGTTGTTGCCTAAATTTTGGTTTTAATAAAATTCACATACTAATTATCAGAAAATTATTTACATAAGATATTATAATAGAATTATAACCAGATGATAAAAGTTCAAACTACTAAATGGATATAAAAACAATGTAATGAGTAGTAGCATTTATCCATTTTGGTACTGCATTATTTATTTTATCTTTCAGGGTTTTTTAATAGGCATGATATAAAGTTCAGTGAAAGAAATCCTTTCTTGTCTATTTCTTTTCTAAACATTATCATTATAAGATGTTTGTTTCATTTGGTGATTATTTCTGAAAATAATTTTATCAAATAGGGAAGTATTAGAAAAAGAGAGACACTCCAGTGTTAAATGAACAAGGTATGCCTCTGCTGCCACACACACACACACACACACACACACACACACACACCCTCCCCTCATCCCACCATTGTCCTTTCTCAAAACACAGCACCCACTTCTTTATCTGGGCTTCTTCTCACTCAGGCACCCTTACAATCTGTGCTCCAGTTCATGAACCAGAATGACGTTTTCAGAATACAAATCTGATCATAATCATTTCCTTCTCTTTTAATCTTTTCATGGCATTAAAATACTCTTAAAGACACACCTCCTCAGCATGGCCCTACAATTTCTTCCCCTTTCCTCTCACCAGGCTCTCATTGCTCTGTGCTCTAGTCACATTGACTTCACTCTCAGTCTCTTCTACCTCCACACTCTCTCTCACCACATGACCTTTGCAGATGTTGTTCCCTTTGCCAAAAAGTCTAGTCCCTCTGAGTTTTTCTAGTTAGTTGTTACCCATCCTTTAGAGTTTTATTTCATTATTACTTCTTCAAAGAAGTCTTCCCTGCCATTCCTTGGCTAGATGAAAACCCAACAATTACAGCCTAACATAGCATCTGGTAAATCTCCTTTCTAGCATAGTTGCAATTTTACTGATATTGCTTATTGATTGTTTGTTAGATTCTCCTGTTTGCTCATGTTAGGGCCTAGCACATGAATGAGAGGGTAAGAGAAAGAAAGATAGAAAGAAAGAAAGAAAGAAAGAAAGAAAGAAAGAAAGAAAGAGGACAAAACATATAAAGAAAAAATTTACAAATAAACACAAAAACTTGCTCAATCTTATTCATAACAAGAGTATGCAATTGAAACTACACAGATGAGATTGGCAGAAATCCAAAAGTTTTACACCATACTTTGTTGGAGTGTCAATAGGGAAATGGGCTCTCTCATATTTTGTTGACAAGAGGGATCTACAAGGATATACTCCTTATGAAGGGTAATTTAGTACTAACTAGCAAAATCACATTTGTTTACCTTTTGACTCCCCTGGAATAAAAATCTTGTCTAGGAAGTATTTCAGTGATACTCTGGTGGAAGGGTATGTGGGGTGAAGAGTTCATGGGGTCCTATTTTACTCTTCTCTCTACTTTTGTGATTATTTGTAAATATTCATTATGAAAAAGGTTTTAAAATTATTGTCTACTGGTGCTTTTTTTTACTGCAATATGCTAATATCTTAGCTTGCATTTTCGAAAAAACAAAGCCTAAGGTAAAAGCTGTTGCATGAATGGGCTATTTAGAAATGTGATTGAGGTGGAATGAATGGTAAACAGGGAAGAAGAGAGGGTCATTACAAAGGTGCATTGTTGAGTTAGTCACCACAAAAAGTTACTCAAAAGGAGGGACTTTCTGAGAAGCTTAATGGAATGAACCACAGAAGCAGACATTCTCAGCCTCAGCGAGCCCCTAGGGCAGAAGAAGAGCATCAGAACACCTGACGTATTGGAGTCCATGCCCCTCTGGGTTACCTGCCCACCCCCAACCCCACTCCCATCCCCAAACCCAACCCGGTAAGGAGAAGTCAAGCCTGTGCAGAACTAGTTCCTGCATCTGTGGCTGGACAAAGAGAATTTAATATGGTGCACAAGAGGTGTATGCTGACAGAAAAAGGTATCATTCTCACTTATAAATGACTTTTAAGACTTACCTTCAATTTGATCAAATAAAATGAATAACACAATTTTAGGAATTTTGGTATTAAACAGCCAAAAAACCAAACATAATTTTAATATTACCAACTTAACCAAGATATGGAGCTTCTGCAGGAAAAAATAATACATATTAAAGCTAGAAAAGTATATTATAGATATTAAGAGTTCAATATGTATCAACCTGTAAGAATAACCCAGTTGTAAATGGTGTCAGTGAAGCAGACCTAAATTTTTAACATATTTAGCAGTAAACATGCTAACGTGGGAGAAACATCTTAAATATATAATATAATATATAATATAATATTATGTGTGTATGTATAGATAGATGTTGAAAAGTTTGATAATAAAAAAAGAGAACATAAGCTGACATACCATATGCTCCATAAGCAATTGTAGAGGCAATGCTAGAACAGCCAAGGGCTCATTTTGAAATGCTGATTATTTCTCTATGCCAGGCAGAAGTGGGAATCAAAATGATTTACTCTAAGAACTTTGACTGTATTACTGTGAAATCATTATACACTGTTAAATGATTTGAATACCCACAAAGTCTATGAGTCCCTAAAGCATGTTGCTTTGCATTTCCCTGCATTTCTTCCACCAAAGCCAAATATTATCTGAAGTAATGAGTCTGGAATTCATTAGCAGATAAAATTTCTATTGACTTCAATCATATGGGCTAGCTAAAAGAAAGCTATCTTCTCAATATGCTCTTCCCATCTATATCAATTTTCTATTGCTGTTATAACCAATGACCACAACTTTAGTGGCCTAAAACAACAGAAATTTATTTTCTGGCAGTTTTGGAAGTCCAAATTCCAAAATCAAGGTGTTGGCAGGGCTGTTCTTCCTTTTGAGGCTCTTGGAGAGGATTCATTCCTTGCCTCTTCTAGCTTCTGGTGGTTTGGGGTTTCTTGGCTTGTGGACAATAATATAACCGCTATATCATTCCAACCTCTTCCTCTGTCTTTCAGTTATCTTATCCTCTGTGTGTGTATCAAATATTCTCTATTTTTTATCATAACTATATAATGGCACTTACCCACATCCTCACCCTAAGCTTAGTCATAATTTGTTTTCTAAGGCAGGGGTCAGCACACTTTTTCTGCAAAGGCTCAAATAGTAAATATTTAAGAATTTGTGGGCCAGCTGGTCTCTATCACAACTATTTGACTCTGTCTTTGTAATGTGAAAATAGCCACAAATAATATGTAAATGAATGTTTCCCAATAAAAATTTATTTTCAAAAATGGGCAGTGGGCCTGAATTGGTCTGTGGACCGAGATTTGCTGACTCTCATATTTTTGAGAAGAATATGACAATATTTTTGTATTTTGGGATTTGTACTATAGAAATTTCCCTGTGTTTATAGAATTGCTTTGAAAGAGGAAAATGTGGACATGCTGCAGTTGAGGAATGAGACTCACATGTCCAAGGGAAAGAGAAATGGCAGCTCCAGGAGTATATCAATTTCCCTCTGCTGCTGTAACGAATCATTACAAACATAAGTTTAAAACAACACAAGTTTATTATTTTTACAGCTCTTTAGATTAGAAGCATAGCAGAGGTCTCATTGGGCTAAAATCAAGATGTTCTTTCTCAAAGTTCTAGGGGAAAGTTTGTTTCCTTGCCTTCACCAGCTTCTAGAGCCTGCCCAAATTCTTTAACTTGTGATCCTCTTCCTTCATTTCCAAAACCAGTGGCAGCAATCTGAATCCTCTCATCATATCACTCCAACTTTCTTCCCTGCCCCTCTCTTGCAAATTTAAGAACACTTGCGATTACATTGGGCCCACCTAGATAATTAAGAATAAATATCCTTATTTTAAGTTAGGTCATTAGCAACCTTAATTATTTCAGTAATCTTATCAGTAATCTTAATTCCCCTTTTTCATATAATTTAACATTCACAAGTTCTGGGAACTAGGATGTGACATTTTTGGTGGACCATAATTCTCTTTACCACAAGGCACATACAAATCCTGTATTCTACTCCAAGCAAAGCTCAGGAGGTGGCAAAACTTGTGATAGGAAGGGAGTGAATGTAGAGATCTGAAAATACTGAATACTCTTCCTGAAAGCAGCTATAATATTCTTATGATAAAGAGAACCACATGAAAAGGCATCTCTGGAACCCAACCAGAGCATCTCTGTAGCTCTCAACAGAGTTACCCAGTAAGAAAATCAATGAGAGACAATGATGGTAATTATGAAGTAAAAACCAGGGATCTCTCTCATTTTTATGGAATAACATGAGAATTAGATTTTCAGATGAAAATAAAGAGCAAATTCCAATACTGGTACTGGATATCCTGCCAGTCAGATGATTAGACACTTGGAGACAGGTTTAATTTTGTTTAGAAAAATCAGAGAGTATGACATCCCTATTATCTCTGGGGTAACACAGAACTTACTCAGACTCACTACTTATATATCTTCCTTTCCTCCTCTGACCTCCTAATATTACAACCCTGCTACTCAAAAGCCTTTAATGATTTAACAGTTCTGATTCTGACATCAAAGATCCCCCACCAAGATCTGATCCAATCCTACTTTTGCAAATTTATTATTAAGTATTAACTTTTATACTTTATGATTTCCAACATAATTACAATATTTCCATTAATGAATATTTTTAAAAGTGAATTCCTGCCTTAAAAGGCTATTTTCATCCCATCTTTATACCTCTAAATCCTACTCATATTCAAGGTCATTTGCAAATGCTACTTTTTATCATAATCCTTCCCTGATCTTCCCAATTGACTTACTGGAGAATCCTACTCTATTTGCCTAAAACTTTAACTGCTACAGTCTTCTAGCAGTGTATAAGATGCTATCAGAAAACAAACCCCCATAAGTATTTCAACAAAAATACTTAGTATAGGGGCTGGTTGTATGGGTGTTTGAGGGCTGCAAGAGCAAAAGAGAACACTAAAAATTGTCCAGAGATAAAAAGCCACTTGGGGAATATTTTAAAAAGGTTAGATTATTAAATTTAGGATCTCAGAGTAAGAGCCTTGAGGAAGTAGGACTCAGACCTGTAAAGAGGGGTCAGTGCCTGATTGCAATTGGTACTTAAGGGAGGGAAGCATAAACTAATTTTGGAATTCAAAGAAGCTGAACATTGAAACCAACTGCCACTGTTAAGACAAACTATTTCTACTGAGGTGAAATGTCATTGTTGCAGCAGACTGTCACTGCCTAGGTGATAACAATCAGAATAGCAAACAGGAATAAGAAAGTCTCTTCCTTCTTCTTGTGTTCCCATCATTCTAGTGATTCTTGGCAGAACCTAACAGAAAGTCAGCTGGCAAATGAGTGTGGGAAATACAACTTGCGGCATCTTAGCCCAAGAATAAGGCAGATATATAAAGGTGAAATCAATAAGACAGGCATTCTGTGAGACTAATGAGAAAGATGCTTTGAGGTAACAATTCTTTTAGTATTTTTAAATTGCACCATATAAAAGTTGACAATGTGGCCAACACATAGGACTGGTCCAAGTCCCAGAAGAAACCCTTGTCTTTTCAACAAAAAGCTTCCTTTTACAATTACTCGTTTTCATTGATAACACCAAAATGAGTTCTAGACACACAACCCAGAAATTTTGTAATCCACCAGTTTTTTCCTCCTTATCACATAAAATTCACCCTTTACCAAATCCAATTCACTTTCTTTATAATTTCTTTATCTCCATCCTCACTACCATCACTCACTCTCAGTCTATTTATATTCGGATGGCTACAAATTATCCAGCCAGTCTTGTTTCTTCCAATCTCAACAGGTCTTTTTTCAGTAAGCACTTTAAGTTACGCACTATGCAAAACAACATGTTGCCACAGAAATAATTATATTGGAGAGATAATACTAACATATATTTTTAAATTATGCAATCAATGATATAATACTATCAGTGACTATTTTGAAAATCATAAACAAAAGGAAGCAATAAGACTAGAGGTAACAAAGCAGGATAAGAAACAGACATTGAGGAATGATACTAATTGGTTAGGAAAGGAGACAGGAAAAAAAACAAGGGAAGAGAGGACTCCAAATTGAAGGACAACATAAGGAAAAGCAAGAGGAAAAATAATCATGTTGACTTCCAGGAAAATGATCTTGTTGACTTCCTTTGGACAATAAGGAGATATGACTAATCATACCTCAGGATGCATGTAGGAAGTACCAGAAGTTCTTGTTGGGATGTCAGCCATTTTGTGAATGGATACAAATGAGATGTTAAAGACCTACATCCAAATTACTCTGGAAGTGCCAGTAAATATAAGTGTACTTTCTACTTCATAGAGTCTACCCATGATAGATAGATCAGTTTCTCCATTGTTCCACTCTCCCAGCTTCTGAGATCACAGATTGATAGCAATATCTTCTTTATTAACCAAACAATTTTGTTGACGTCTGTTTACTTCTGTTTGCTTTACTCTTCACTGAAACAGTAAATATTTTATATAAACTTTATTTAAGTCATGTCTTTTCCCATTTTATAAGGGACTTTTCTTTTCAGAATAAAGGGATCGCTTGAGTATCAGGATGCTTTTGTCACCAAGAAGGAGTGAACTCAAAAGATGGCTGGGAAAAAAAAGGAAAATACACTCTGTGCATAACAAGAAGACCTACAGAGACATTTCCATGGTTGATTATTTCAGGAGCTAAACTACATCACCAAGACAGGGTGGACTACTCTGGTAATGACTGCAGCAGCTCCAGACATCTCATGTTCAACGATAGTACCTGAAGTCTATAAAAGAGGAAGAAGGCACCTCTTTTCCAAATATCTCTTTTTAAAATATAGAAATATTTCCAGCAACCCTGCCCCCGATAAGACTTCCCCCTTCAACTAAAATAATATCATATGCCCACCCTTAAACCAATCCCTTAAAAGTGAATGGAATTACTGGGATAAGTTTTGAGTAATCAAGATTCACCTCTTGAGGATTCAGGAAAGCTTCACTCTCCTTGAGGCCAAAAAAAACACCCAATATTTAAAAAAAGTCAGGATTCTATTAGCACAGAATAGGGGTTGAGGAGAGGTATAGGATTGCTATTGAACAGAAGTACCTGCTCAGTCTTCCCTGAGCTTTAATTTTTCCTTAATTATAGTTGTTTCACCATTTTCATTTCTTTTTTTTTTTGCTTTCTAAATATGATTTTATTTTCCTGATAGAACATTCAATATATTAAAAAGGTTGATAATGTATATAAAAAGAAGTGTTGATATGTTTTCTTCTTCTTATGCATCAGCCTTATACAGCCTGTCCCACATACCAGGTTTATCCTTCATTATTCTTCCTCTTTATGTAGCCTGAACACTGTACTGTCTTTAGCATTTTTCACATCCAACTACCTCACATGCTCTGCACAGACCTGTTCTACTGTTTTACATGGTCCTTAATGATTTATGATTCATGCTACCTTTCTTACATATATTATATAATCTGAGCTTACCAGAGACCTTTCTGTATAATTACACTGATTTCTTTAGGTGTGTCTCTCTTTTTCCTTCATTGCAATTTTATGACTGTTTTGTCACATTTTCACTTTGATGATTCTTCTAGCCTTTCCATTCATCTTCCCTTCTTAAATCTTTCTATATAAAATTATTAAATTTTTTCTCTGAACATCCTTTAGTCTATTTTTCAAAAGTTTATATGATATGATTATCTTGTGCATTATATTCTTTAGCTGTAAGATACTTACAATAGGACAGTCACTTTCTTCCAAAATTCTAGTTATTTCCATAGGAAGCTTAAGTAAAAGAAAAAGTACCTGAACTGAGTTAAAGTTTTGGCTTTTTCACTTAGTGATTGAAGAAATGATTTAATTTTCACAAATCTGATTTAGTATATATAAAATGGGAATATAAATATCTGCTTCATAAATTGTGAGAATTAAATGGTGTGTGTGTGTGTGTGTGTGTGTGTGTGTGTGTGTGTGTGTTCATTCTCATTTTTTTCAAATGTCTCGGGTTGAAATGTCAAAATGTGAATTCTTCAAAACCACCACAAAATAGAAGTTACAAATTCAATCCAAGCTTGTAGTAATTGGCCTTAATGATATGGACTGTCAGTATCCTTTCTTCAGCCTGTAGCCTTCTCCTTTCAAGCTACCACTGAAGCCTACTTGAGTAGTTAAAGTGTGTTTGGATAACAAAATCCACTTTTGTCGTATCTGTCTCAGGACCTTGGAAAGGTCAGACTTCCCAAGGACAGGGCCACTTTGATATTGATACATTTTTCAAAATTTCAATAATTAATTTGTGGTCCTGTTTGGCTTTTTCCTGTGTCATTTCAAGTTTACAGTTTATTATACATTTTAAATTTTTTTCCTTCCCAAAGAAGAGAGATCCCTCTAGTGGTTCAAGCAAGTCTATTTTTTCAGTGACCAGTTGAGAACAGGGAGCGAGCCCATTTAATTTCTCTCTAAGAGCTATGAGAGTTTATGAGCTGAGAGGAGAGAGAACTGAACTGCAAAAATATTAAACACAAAGAAACATGACTCGTTGGGATATCTTTCTTTGAAACTGGCAGCAAAGAATTTTATGGACCTTGAGAGACGTGTTAGAGCCTTGCCACTGATTTATCAGGATCTTTCTGATTATCGTTTATGATATATTACTATTTCTTCATTCCTGTTATTTAAGTTCATTTCTCTCCTATCTGCATTACTTTTGGAGGAAGAAAATTCCTCACACATAATTGCCAAGTCCACATACAGTGTCCCATGCATAATTCTATATGGAAATAGTTGAGGACAACGAGTTGGTTATCATTCTTATGCTTTTGTTAAAAGAAATAGTCAATTATGCTAAGTCAGACAATGAAAGGCAAATGCCATATAATTTTACTCATGCATGGAATCTAAAAAACATAAGCGAACAAACAAAATGTAAACAAACTCATAGATACAGAGAACAGATTGATGGTTACCAGATGGGTGGGAGGTTAGGGGGCTGGGTGAAAAAGATGAAGGAATTAAGAAGTAAAAATTGGCAGTAACAAAATAGTCATGGAATGTAAAGTACAGCATAGAGAATGCAGTCAATGATATTGTAATAACTATATGATACCGGGGGGGGGGTACAAGACTAACAGGGGGATCACTTCATAAGTTATGTAAATATCTAACCGCTATGCTGTACACCTGAAACTAATATAATATTGAATATCTACAGTAATTGAAAAGGAAAAAAGTAAAAGTAAAAAGAAACAGTCAAGAAAATCCATGTGCATTTCCAGTTTTCCGACTTCTACCTCATTAGAATGAGAGAAGGTTGTGGGGTCATTTCTCTCCCTTCAATTCTAATAAAGTAGCTGAAAAGATTTTTAAAAATCACTCTGCATTGTTCAAACCAATTAAAAGAAAAATGCTAGCAATCTGCAATTGTGCACATTAAAAAAATAATGTCTAAGTTTTAATTGGACAAATAGAATCTGCCTATTTTTCAATAGTATTTTAACCAATTATTCTACTGCAGACATTTTGCCAAGTAGTGCATATGTTTGGTATTTGGCCTTTGAATGGTCACCTGGTTAAGCCTGAGCTTAACCAATAGTGGCCAAGTGGAAGATCTTAAGAATGAATGACAGATCCACAGTCCTAGGGTGGTTTTTTTGAAGTGACCCTGACAAGTAGAAAAGAAAAATCTCCCGTGTTCATGGGGCCTTTGTGTAACAGCTGAGCTGCCTCAAGTGTCTCAGTGATAAAGGGATTGAGTGCTGTTCATGCAAATTATCACTTATCTAAAAACTACAGTCATTGGTTACGGAACATTGTTTAAATGCTGTGGCAATAAATCATTTTTGTGAGTTAACGTGTTGAAGCATATATTGTCTTTCATTATAAGTAATCAACAGCAGTGGTGTATTTTGTTCCACTTCAAACTGCTGGCCCCTGGGAACTTCAGAAAAAAAATGTTTCAATGTCACAGTATACTATGTGTTTCAGAAATTCCCACTTCTCTCTCGTCAGTTCATATTGAATGAATGAAAAGGCAGTCAGTAATGGAAGAAATAAAACCAAAAATGAAAATTAACCTGGCTAATTCATGAGCAGGGCAATCTGTAATTACATTAGTTTGAGGACGAATATAAAATAAAAAGGACCACTACTTGATATTCTTCATCAATCTTACACTTAAGCTACATTATAAGTTAATCTTATAACCAGTTCTCGTGACTCAAGCATCTTTCTGAAGCATTATAGCTAATATATTTAATTCATCTTTATTAATTTAGTAATAAAATACCAACAGCAAAATAAAATTTCAATACCTTCAAAGTTCACAGAGGAAGACTGACACATGAAGCTTCTAGAAAAGATGCTAGATGGGTTTTATGAGTCCTTTCCATTCCAGGAGAAGGATCAAAATACTATGATGAGGTCACTAGCTTTAGTATCATTTATTTAACAAACAATATTGAGTGTGTGTGGTGGATTGATATTTTGTCAACAAATGGAACTCCATTTCCCAGAATTCTCTTCACTGTGTAATTTCAAGTTAGTGTAGATCACAAATGACATTTGTATAATACCTAAGAGATGGAAGTGAAACAGCAACCTTTTTTATTTTTAATACTGGAAGACCTGTGCAGATTCTCTACTAGGCACTATTGTCCCTCATGAACATTGTGCATAACTGCTTTCTCACCTTGATGACATGGGCAGATCCCAGGTTGTCACTTCTCCTGCTCCCATGAGTTACCTCTTTCTGACTCCATTTCCTGGGACAGGTGAATGTTTATCTTTGTAACAAGGAACTTAAGCTTCCATTACAGATCACCTACAACACTGAAGTTGGAGATGTGGAAAGATTGACATAAGTTCTCATTTATTCTTATGCGTTCCAGCCTTATCCTCATGGGTTCCAGTTTCTCTTTGCTTTTTGCCATTTCACCTCCATCTGTTCTTCTCAGGTGCCTGCCTTCTTTCCTCCCCCCCACCCCCCGCCTTCTTAATTAAGACATAACAACAATAGACTTTATAGATTATTTAACCAGCTCTCATAATTACATAAGGTCAACTCCCTACAATAAATTCCTTATTATATAACACTTCCTGTGATGCTGTTTCTCTGACTGGACCTTGATGATGTAGTGCCTGCAATGCACATACCACTACAACTGGCAATAGGGACAAAAATATAAAGTTAATCTAGTGAAGAAGAGTACTAGTTTGCTAGAGCCACCATAACAAAATATCATACCTTAAGTGTCTTAAACAACAGAAATTTATTTTCGTACAGTTCTGGAGGCTAGAAGTCCAAGATTAAAGTGCCAGTAGGTTTAGTTTCTCCTGCAGCTTCTCTCTTTGCCTTGCGATGGTCATCTCACCGTATCCTCACCTGGTCTTTCCCCTCTATGTATGTTTCTCTGGTGTCTCTTCTTCTCATAAGGAAACAATTTGTACTGGATTAGGGCTCCACCCTTAGGACCTCAGTAACCTTAATTACCACTTTAAAAGCTCTATCTCCAAATACAGTTACAATGGGGGCTAGGGCTTCAACATATGAATTTGGTGGAAACACAATTCAGTCCATAACAAAGATAACTGAGTAAATAGAAAATTTTAATTGTACATGGAAAACACTAAGTGCAGTTATAGAATGCCTTGGAAAGCCACAAGAGGGGAAAAAAACAACACGTTCTGAGATTGTGGGTTCAGAAATAGGATGATTATATAATGCATTATCCAAAACAAGAACTTGTGAGAGTAGAAGGGTGGATTAAAATTAAACAGACACTAATAGATCTTCATCGGGCATAACCTAGAACTGCCACTGGGAAAATAGGAGACATAGGCACCCTATTCAAAGACCTCATGGAGGAAATAACATCTAAGATGAGGCTAAAGTAGACTAGAAGTCAAGGAGACAAAAGCGAGAGGGTCGGGAATGTATTGTAGGATAATAAGCAAAAACAATAAGCTGGAGAACAGCGCCATGTTTTGGGAATTACACATGAGTGAAGTTTAGCAAGGATGAGGGGCCAGACAGGTAGCAAGGTATGCAGGATTCAGAGGACAAAGGGACTCTTTAAGGAATTTGGACTCTATTCTAATGTCAGCTGTGGACCATTACAAATTTCGTTCATGGAGGTAGCATAATTTGATTTACATTTTAGAAAGATCTTTAAGAAATTAGATCAAGACATGATGACTATAGTTGATAACATTATTAGATAGCTGAAATCTGCTAAGAGAGTAAAATTTAAATGTTCTCAAAAATATGTAGATATATGAGGTGATGGAAATGTTAATTACCTAGATGGGAGAATCCTTTCAAAATGTTTGCATATATCAAATCACCACAATGCATACTTTAACTGTCTTACAATCTTATTTGTCAATTATCACTCAATCAAGTTGAAAATTTTTAAAAAAGAGAAATTAGATCATGACAGTTCCTGATTCTTTTTCCCCACTTACTTCATTTCTTCCTAGGATAATAAGACAATGTTTTAAAGACTAAATAAGTAACAGCCTGGGGAAACAATAAGAAATTCCATCTACAACACAAAAAATGAAGAATTTGCAAAAAAAAAATGGAGAAGAAAAGAAAAAAAAGAAAGAGAGAAAAAAAAAGAAGAAAGAAAAAGAAATCAAACTAGATGAAAAAAAAAAAAAGAAAGAAACCTCAGTCCAATGTATGAACCCCCAACATTTGGAGAAACTAAGGAGTCAAGTTCAAAATGCTCTCACTCACCAAAGGGGAAAATTTGAGTGTCAATAATAATAAACTTCAATGGATTAGAACATAGCAAATAAGTTTCAGTTCATAAGTCTATAGTAATGTTGTAACAACTAATCAGTTGTCACTGGTGAGAACCACTAAATTATTTTGAAAACTGTTAAAGAGAAAGAATTGAGCATTTTTGTTGCCTTTCCTATATGAGGTGTACAAAGGAGTAACCAATATTAGATGAGGGAGTTTCTCTGCATAGAAATACTCCAGCTAATAAATGAGGAAGGAATGATTTAATTAATACATCCCTATTTGAATAAATTAAGGTAGCTATTGATCAGCAGTAGCTGCTAAAACTATGAGAGAAACAATTATACTTTAAATGCCTCCTGATAGAAGAATATAACATTATGTGTGAATTAATTTTGCTTAATAAGAAAGTTGAACTTGAATCTAATCAAACTTCTAATCACACCTTTAAAACAGTTACTAATAAAAAATTTAGGACAAGGTTGCAATCAGCAAAATCAACCAATATTAGAAACAAAATGGAAAAAAAAATACTATAGATTGGAAGAGTATTCAGGGACATACCTACCAATCACAATGTTTAAACTTTATTTATATTCTGGTTGAAAGAAATAAACTGTAAATTAAAATTGTGATATTAATGCCATAATTGCATCTCTAAATACTGACCGAATATGTAATGACTAAATATTTTGAGTTTGGGGGATATGTAAGGAGATATTTCTAGGGAGCAGTTGCATACATAAGTTTAGAGCTCTTGGTTGACATCTAGACTAGGGATATAAATGTGAGAATTGGAACCATCTATGGATTTTTGCTGAACACATGGAAGTCGATGAGATATTAAGCTATGTATAGAATACTTTCTCATCCTCAGCTCTACTGAGTTTTTTAACTAGAGAATTTTTTGTTGTGGAAGGCTGCGCTGTGTGTGTTGTAGGATATCTAACTTCATCCATGGCCTCTACCTAACTAGATGGCAGTAGCATTCCCCCATCCAGCTGTCACAACCAAAAATGTCTCCAAACATTGCCCAAAATTGCCCTCATTTAAGAATCACTGATGTAGAGTGAAAAGAGCCAACGAGGGGAAATGAAGCCTTAAGGAATCAAAAAGATCTGTGATTAAATTACAGCTTCACCATCTATGGCCATGCCACCCTGAACAAGCCCAATCCCATCTGATCTTGGAAGCTAAGCAGGGTGGGGCTTGGTTAGTATTTGGATGGAAGACCACCTAGGAAGACCAGGTGCTGTAGGCGTAAAAAATAAAAAATAAGGGATTGTAAGCTGACAAGGTCTTTGCAATCTGTGACATCAACCAAGCATTGCCTCCCCTAAAAAAATAAAATAAAATAAAATAATAAAATAAATAAATTACAACTCCACCATTTACTGTGACCATCTCTCCAGGCCTTACTTTTCTCATCTAAAATATGGAAATGATTTTGTCTAATTTGCTAAGTAAGTGTGGCAATTAGTGAATATGGAAAACACTCCAGTAATGAGAAGATATGTGGCATGCCTTCCTTCATAAGTACCCATTACCATTGGCTTTCTTCTTTCTCTTCTCCCTCAAAGCTCTTGGTCCAGGTTAGCTGCACATAACTCCACAATGATATTTCTCTTTCTCTTCTGGCTAATAAACTGGAGTTTGACTTTGTAGCTAGTGTGCTAAAGCAATCCTGCTTCTGTGAATCTGCTTAATGATCCCAAAGAAACTAAATGTGAACGTCTACTTTCACCCCTTCTGAACCCTCCACGTGAAGGTACTTTATAGTAAGAGAAACAAGTAAATTATCTCAAATACCAAAGGGGAGTTATTGTTCTTTCTGAAGTTCAAGATCAGAGCCCACACACACACCTCCCAGAAAGCTCTCTTAGTCTAAGAAATAACATAGACTAACTAAAGCTCTTTAGATTAAAAACTAAAGAAAAAAGTATATTTTTAATGACTGAAAAAGATTTGGCCAAGAGTAAGTCACTCTGTCATTAATGAGGCTAAATTTTTTACTTAGGCTTTGAGAAAAGGGTTCATGCTTTACCTCTGTTTACCTAACAGTTTTAGCAGTTATCAACCCTTTTTATTAAGAATGTTCCTGAGCTATAATTCACCTACCATACAATTCTCCCATTTAAAGCATGCAATGCAGTGGCTTTTCATATATTCACAGATATATACAACCACTCCCACAGCAATTTTAGAACACTTGTATCATTAGCAAAAGAAATCTTATAACATTTAACTATTACCTCCTTTTTCTGTTTTCTATTTCAGTAATCTATTTTCTGTCTCTATAGATTTGCCCATTATGGTTATTTCATATAAATGGAATCATGTGATATCTAGTCTTTTGTGTCTGGCTTCTTTCACTTATAAAATTATGATAAAATTATGAAAAATACATTTCCAAGTTTCATCCGTGTTGTAGCTTAAATCAGAATTTTATTTATTTATTTAAAGATAGAATAATATTCCACTGTATAAATATAATACATTTAGTTAATCCATTCATTAGTTGATGGACTTGGGTTTTTTCCATCTTTTGGCTCTCATAAATAATGATGGTATAAACATTCATGTGCAAGATTTTGTTTGCACACCTGTTTTCAGTTTTTTGGAGACTATATCTAAGAGTGAAATTGCTGAGTCATAAGGGATATCCAAAACATTTTCCACAGTGGCACAGTCATTAGCTTTTACCTAAGAAAATTAATTTTTTAATTTATTTTTTATTTATGTATGGTTGGTATACAACCTTATATTGTTTATATTAATTTCAGTTGTACAATATAGTGATTTGACATTTGTATACCCTACAGTGTGATCATCCCACTAAATCTAGTAATCATCTGTCACTGTGTAAACTTACCACAATATTATCAACTATATTCCCCTTCCCTTTTTGACCCATTCTTCCACTCTCTCCCTTCCAGTAACCATCCCTCTGAGTTGTTTTTATGAGTTGGTTTTTGTTTTGTTTTGTTTTGTTTTGTTTTTAGATTCTACACAGAAGTGAAAACATACGGTATTTGTTTTTCTCTGCCTGGCTTATTTCACTTAGCATGGTATCATCTAGATCCATCCTTGTCACAAATGAAAAGATTTTATTATTTTTTTATTGCTGCATAATGATATATACATATATATACATATATA
The DNA here is from genome assembly GCA_028627145.1 of Eidolon dupreanum. Lineage (NCBI taxonomy): Eukaryota > Metazoa > Chordata > Mammalia > Chiroptera > Pteropodidae > Eidolon > Eidolon dupreanum. Next base: position 74,889,180 of record CM053507.1, on the reverse strand, counting down.
TATTTTATCTTCTTTATTCATTTATCTTTTGATGGACACCTAGGTTGCTTCCATATCTTGTCTAATGTAAATAATGCTGTGATGAATATAGGGATCCATATATCTTTCTGAATTTGAATTTTCATTTCCCTTGGCGGAATACCCAGAAGTGAAATTACTGGGTCATATGGTATATCTATTTTTAGTTTTTTTTGAGGAATGTTCATACTGTTTTCCATAGGGGTTGTATCAGTTTGCAGTCCTACCAACAGGGCACAAGGATTCCTTTTTCTTCACATTCTTGCCAACACATGTTATTTGTTGACGTTTTGATAATAGCCATTCTGACTGGTGTGAAGTGGTATCTAATTGTGGGTAGAAATAACTTTTAAGAGTAGGATAATTCATCTCCACACTCTAAATAGCACAGCTCTGCTCAGTTTGGTTGAGTACTTAAGTCTCCAAAGAGAAGAAGTAGTAGACATGTAATATGAACATGCAGTCATTCTGAACTTTTCTGCACTTATGGTATTTTCTCATCTGTTTTTTGTTGTTGTTGTTGTTGTTAAATGGTTTGTAGGTTAACCTAGTAACCAAAACCTTGTTTAAAACCTTGTTTATATAGAGAAATGTTTTCTGAGTTAAAATTAGAAAAATGAGTATTTTTGGTTGCATACAGCATTTAGGCCACTTGACCAGGAAGGTTTACCCTCCCTATCCCATCCTGCATCTTCGAAGGACATATAACATCTAACAAGGAACTCAACTAATCCTGGAGTTGCAAGGCCTACTAGGTAGAAGAGATTCTTTTTTCTTTATTTTCTTCACAATCTAACAGTCTTTGGTTACACACCAAATAGGTATGTGGAAGTTTACAGACATTCATCTGATTCTGTTGGGATTTCCATTTCTCTTCCCTCTCCCTCTAGCATGGGATTACAGACCTCGCATATATCTGAGATACTCATCAGGCAAGTGTTCAACAATGAGGGAGCATCTTGACTCCAGGTGAATTCCTTGGCTTGAAGTTATTCTAGTGTAACAACTGACCAAGTATTAAAGGCCAAGTAATGTCACTAAGTAAAGCAAGAACAGTGGCTTAGGCCATGAGGAATCACAGATGGTAATCCAGGAGCTCAAGGCCAAGGATTAGGAGTATAGTGAAATCATAAGTAAAATAATAGCTTCAAGCTTGTAAAAATCAAAAATAGATTGTGAGGTTGAATGTAAAGTGCGTCAGGGTACGTGGATTAAGACAGAGGCTATAATTCCTAGGGTGCTTGTGGTAGGCAGCATTCTAATATGGTTCCTCTAAATCCCCATTCCCTGGTTTGTATGATTTGCATAATTTTCTCCTGGAGTACAGACAAAACCTATGTTTATGATGAGATATCAACCCTATGATTAGGGCACTTTATATGGCACAGGTGAAGGGATCTTACAGATATAATTAAGGTCCCTAATTAGTTGGCTTTGAGTTAATTAAAAGGGAAATTATACTGGGTAGGCCTGACCCAATCAAGTGAACCCCTAAAGCTGTCATTGAAGAAGTAAACTGCCACATCGTGGGGTGGCCTATGGAAGGAGTCCTCTGGGTTATGGAAAGCAATCTCTAGGAGCTGAAAGTAATCCCAGATTGACAGCTTGCAAGAAAATGAGGGCCTCAGTCATACAACTGCAAGAAGATGAATTCTGCCAACTACCTGAGGGAGCTTGAGAGTGGATTTCCTGAGCTGATCCTCCAGATGAGGATACAATCAGCTGAGACCTTGATTAGTGTCAGCCATGTATGACACTAATCAGGGAGCCCAGCTAAAACATGCCAGATTCCTGACCCATGGGGACTGTGAGATAGTAAATTAATCTTATAAATTCCTAAGTTTGTGGTAATTTGTTCTGTGGCAGTAGAAAACAAATACAGCCAAAGGCCATAGTATGTATGTGTATACTTTATGCCCTAGGAGAAATTAATGGCTTTGAAACACTGGGAAGGACCTAACACATATTCCTGCTGTTGTGAGCTTATCCTTGACTTATGTTTTAGGTCTAAATAGCTCATTTCCTATCTTATAAACATATCTTCTATAATTAATATTTTTTGTCCTCATCTTGATGAGGATTCAATGACCTACACATTGAATCTGCACATTTGATCTACCCATTTGTTAGTTTGTTTTGTTTCCTAAGCCTTGCAAATGCTTTTCTGCTTTGAATCCCAATTTGCACTTACAAACAGAATAGGAAGTAGAAGAAACTAGAGACTGGTTACAATGAGATTTGAGGTTCCTGAGGGAGTGGTAAACGTCACAGAAAGCCTGCTGTTTGAGTGTGGATTCGCACACACCATTTAGAGGTGGATGTTATTGTTTAGTTAGCTTAGAATTATAGAGGAGCCTGAAGCAATTTTATTTTGGTAATTTCAGATTAAGAGTGGTATATTCTCTGCCATCAGAGGGTCCTGATAAAGGACCCTCTATTTAATTGTGCTAGTACCAAAGCTCCCTTATTTCATCCAAAGAAAGATGGACAAAATATGTCCTTCTGTTACTGACACAAAGCTCAAATTGAATATGATTTTTCAGGCTTTTGCATATCATACCTCTTCTTAAAGGACTCTGGCTATTAGCTTCAGGGGCCAAGAGAAGGGAGACCAGATGCTTGAATACCAGAGGGCAGAGTTAAAAAAAAAAAAGTTTCAGAATGACTTATTTTCATGTTTTGGCACATGCCATTCTCAGTATGAACATTTTTAATTGATATCAGTGAATTTTAATGATGAATTAATCTAAATAGCCAATCCCTCCTCCAAATAAAACCAGAATGTGTCTTCTAAATTTTTAGTAATAGGTATTTCTGAGCTTGTTACCCTAGAGAATAAAGCCAGTATTGAAACTGCTAAGTAACATTGGTAAAAAATGTATTCATGAAGTAGAACATTATTATTTTAAAATTCTCATAAAATGCATTTCCTCCTGGCCATGGAACATTCTGCTCATGAAAATACTTGCAAGCCTCCAGCTGTTCCTCTTCATTTCCCCCATCAATTCCACACTATTATTTTTAAAAGGTATAATAGGATTTTCCCCAAATAATCACCAACACATGATGAAGAAATTACTTCTCCAGATCTAAGAATTCCTGCACAGAATTAATGGGGGATTACTATCTCATTTTCAAATAGTGACCTATTCAGATGTAGCTACAATCACCCTACAGTGAGAGCAAAAATTTCTTGTTGGTACATTTCATGGGGTCTTCAGTTAACCCAACAACCATCATAATATTGTAAAAGAAAATTTAATTTAAATTTACTCTCATTAAAAAAAAAAAAACTAAATGTATTATGTTATCTTTAAGAGTTGTAATAGAAGAAGAATTCTAAAAACAAAAAATTGATTTTAGAATTTAGAATAATAAGATATCATAATCATAAAGTATAGTAATTAGAGCAGTGACATCAAAACTGGCTGATCATAAAATTTTTTTGAATGCTTGGAGAGGGGTTTAAATGCATATTTCTAGGCCCGAACATACCTTCTAAATCAGAATCCCTCAGGTGGGACTTGAGAATCTCCATTTATACAGAAATCCCCAGGCATTTCTTATGTACTTAGTCTGTAGACCAGAGTTTAGGAACCACACGAATTATCAATATATCCCATTGATTTGGTAGAGTTTTAATAAGCTAACTTAAAATTAAAAAGACAAATTTTTGGTCTAAATCCTTGCATTTAACTTTTTTAATTTCCTAAATTCCCAATAGGATGATCAAAAGAATTCAAAAATTGTGGAAATGTTGTATTGGCTCTGAAAATCAGGAAAGAAAACCCAAATATTGTAGTAAAAGTCAAGAAATTTCTGCAGAATACATCTTAAGCAGACTAGATTGGAAGAATTGCTGGACAACTTACAATTTTTAAACTGACCTTGAGTACAGAATAGCAGGGCCTAGAGTGAAAATTGACATGAAAGGAGTGGTAGGAGGTTTTGGGAAGAGGTTGCAAATCTAGAGCTAACAAGAGTGAGATTACTCTGCATAATTTACTCCCACTTTATGTATGAACCATAGAGCAAGCCAAGTAAAACAGGGAAGTTGCCACAGCTGGCCTCTGAAGAGATAGGCCATGCTAGTTAGAGAACAGGGATATTATCCCAGGGAACAAAGAGGGAATAGACTCTTTTTGGCATAGGAGCAAAACTCCCTGATGTGGCTGTCCCTGGCTTTAACAATCCACACCCTACTCTTCAGAGGCAATCGTCCTATAATTTGGCAATGCAAAACTGTAGTAAAGCTAATTATACTTTCTTTTTTTCTCCTTTCCTTTATTCTTTCCTCCTTCCTTCCTGCCATATGATAGTAGTATTCCCACTCCCAGCTATGACATTCAAAATATTTCCATACATTGCCAGAGGTCCCCAGAAGAGGCAAAATTACCCCCACTTGAGAAGCACTGCAATCAATAGTAATGTTAAAAAATAATAACTCTATACTGATATCAGTGAACATCTGAATGAAAAAACTATTTCTTAAGAAAATATGAATTATCAAAAATTGATTTTAAAACGTGGTTCAATAAACAAAACTACAAAGACATTGAAGTTTTTATTAAAGTCTCATTATCCAAAAAAGGCAAAATCTGCACTTCTGATGCATTACATTGATTTGTTTATTTATGCTCTGGTACCATACTGTTTTAATTGTTGTAACAGATAATTCCTTTCAAACTACTAGGAACTAGACCATTCATCTCCTATTTAGAATGTTATAGATAGAGGTACATAATAAAAATATAATAAAAGTAATATATAAGGAATAAAAATGGACAAATTTAATTTTATAATATATGAATAATTGGATTACAATATTAATTATGAAAAATTAGATTCTATAAAAGCCAATATACTTGAAATATTATTCCAACATATAATTAATATAAAAATGAGATATTTGCCTCTTTAAGAGTAAGTCTTTGACATCCAGTATGTATGTTATACTTACAGAAATTCTCGATTCATATTTGACATATTCTAGTGCTCAATAGCTACATATATATTTAACAGCATGGTTATGAAACATATTCAAAGACGAAATTACTCAGATTTATTTTCTGAAGATATTAGAAATCAAAACAAAGAAATCATAACCTCATTTAAAAATTTAGATTCAAAAATTCCATACAACATAGCAAATCACTGAGTATTACCTTAAAATGATAAATCATTCATGATCAACTATAGTTATTTCAGAAATGCAAGATATAAGTTCAGGTTGGACTTTAATACTATTTATCATATATCAAATAAAGAAAGAAAAATTATATGATCATCTTGATACCAGAAATGTGTTTAGTTAATAAAATTTAGTTTCTATTCTTGATTGAAAAAAAAAAAAAAACTCTTAGGTACTCTTAGATAGCATTTTAACATGTTACAGAATACATTTTAAAATTCAAAACTTGATATCAAAGATAAAAGTAGAATACAAGTGTCATTTTAAGTAAAGCCAAGAGTGAGCTAAGAATAGTCATATCTTAATGTTTAAAAGAGTCACTCTTTTTTTAAATGTCAATTCTCCTCAGATTAAATTATAGAGTTTTATGAGTCTATTAAGTGTTAAAATTATTAAGAATATTAGTTGAGAGATTAAATGAGAAAGAAGAAGAGTTTTTGAAAATGAGGTGTGCTTTCACTTTTTAGGTATTAACAAAAATAATAGAAAAACAATTGAAATATACTGAAACAAGTATAGGAAGAACAGGAAGGACAACAAAACAATATAAAGGCCAGAAAGGGACTCAGTATCAATATGTGGTAAAAGTTACTTTTCAATTCCAATAGAAAAAAAGATAAATTCTTCAATAAATGTTTGAAAATATTGCTACAATAAATGTTTAGTGAAGTATTATTCATATGTGAAAAATTGGAAGCAACTAAAATGCCTAAAGCTATTAAATTTGTTATATAAATTATAACATATTTATGCAATTAAATGCATCCAGCCATTTTAAATTATGTTGTCAAAGAATATTTAAATGTATAGAAAAATATTTATTGTGTAGTGTAAATTAAAAATAAAAGTTGACTAAATAATGAGTACTGTAAACATCTACTTTTGCAATCTGTATAGTGTGTGTATTAGAGAGTGAGAGAAGACCAGAAGGACATATAGTAACCAAAATATTAAGATTAATTATCTAAACATGGTAGATTTTTTCTCATCTTATTAAAATATGATAGATAATTAGTTGTTTGCACTTACATTATACAATTCAATGAGTTTTTTTATAATTATAGTTGGCATACAAGAATATACCAGTTTCAGTTGTATAGCATATTTATCAGAGATCCACATAACTCACAAAGTGATCATCCCACTACATCTAGTACCCCTTTTCCTCCTTGCATATTTATTCCAAAATTATTAAATATCTTCTCCATGCTACACTCTACATCTCCATGTCTATTCTGCAACTATCCATTTGTACCTTTTAATCCCTTTGCCTTTTTTTTGTCTCCCCCAACTCCCCTCCCATTTAGTATCTCTCTAAATCTTCTCTGTATCTATGAGTTTATTTCCATTTTTGTTGTCGTTGTTGTTAATTTTGTTCATTAGATTCCACATGTACATTAAATATGTACATGCAATATTTGTCTTTCTCTATATGACTCATTTTATTCTGCAATACCCTCTAGGTTCATCAAAGCAATATTTTTTTCCATCCTCTTTCTTTTAGTCTGTGTGTCTTTTAATCTGAAGTGAGTCTCTTGCTCATGATGTTACCTCTGTCTGAAAATTTCTTGATATTCTTCTCCAACTAACTAGATATGACAGTTTATTCAAGATGAGGAGTACCAGTGCCATCTCAAATATGCCTCTTTGGCATATAGAGTATTTTGAGCTAAAGGCAATTGAGAACCAGCAGACTCAGAGAAAGCTTTTTACCTCCATCAAACTGCCTTAAAAATAATGTATAAATTTCATAATTTATAAAGGAAAGGAAAATCACATACATAAAGGAAATTTTTCATTTTGTAAAGACATCACAAGAAAGAGAGCTATTCCAGGGAGACAACTCACCACTTGAGAGATTTTTGTTTGCATAACCAAACTGCTTATTTGCCATATGTTTTCTCCCCTCACCTTCCCATAATTTGCTTCCTCCATTCGGAAGCCCCACACTTCTTTTTTTGTTGTTTATCCTATGAAGGTATGTAAGTGTCAATCAACTGGCCACCTCCTTGTGCCACATTTTTCTTTGCAAAATCCCATGCATATATACATAATTAAAACTAATTTTTTTTCTCTTTTTTATCTGTCTTTTGCCTGTTTCATTTTGGGGCCCAGTCATAGACCCTAAGAGGGTAAAGAAAGAGGGTTTTTTCCCTCCCCTACAAAGGCCACCTTGAACATTACTTCCTCTTCAAAGTTTTTCTCTCTTGATGTTATTAACACATTATCTCACACATGAGTAAGAAGTTGAATTTACTTAATTACCTTGTTATTTCCATTAAGAGAAGTTCAAAATGGAAGATATATCCATATTAAGGTTCTAGAGGTAAGACTTTTATGGTTAAACGGTCCACTTTTGTCCCCATTTAGTAAGTTACCAAAGTTTCACTCTACTTTTCCTTTTGCATTCCTATTGTCCTTTGTGACTACTCTCTTGAAACTTAATATACTCCCATCTTATTATATAGATAGGAGTATCTCACTTTTCAGGCCCTTATTATTAAGGATTGTTGAACAGGGAAGGAAGGAAGGAAGGAAGGAAGGAAGGAAGGAAGGAAGGAAGGAAGGAAGGAAGGAAGGAAGGAAGGAAGGAAG